>JANJGK010000465.1:15000-515000 GCA_039081455.1 Macrobrachium rosenbergii
CCATGCAGAGTAATAAAAAGTTTGCCATTCGGCAGTATTTTTCTCAGTTTGGGGCAAAAGTCCATTTGAGCCCCAAAAAGTCCACAAGGCTATAACCTTACCATTCGTGAATTTTTGGGCCACCCCTGCAATTTGGCCGAATTGCATGATTGTGGCCATTTTCCATGCAGATTGATCAATTGCTTGCCCTTAGACTGTATTTCTCACTGTTAGGGGCAAAAGTCCGTTTGATCCCCAAAAAGCGCACAAGGCAGCTGCATTTCTCTCAGTTTGGGGTAAAAGTCCATTTGAGCCCTAATAAGCTTACAAGGCTATACCCTCACCATTTGCGCTATTTGGGGCCACCCCTGCAACATGTCCGAATTGCATGATTGTGGCCACTTTCCATGCAGAGTGATGAATTCGTAGCCATTTTGCTGTATTTTTCTCAATTTGTGGCAAAAGTCAGTTTGAGCCCCAAAATGCGCACAAGCCTATACCCTTACCGTTCGGGACATTTGGGGCCACCACTGCAATATGGCCGAATTGTATGAGTGTGGCCATTTTCCATGCAGAGTAATCTATTGCTTGCCCTTAGGCTGCATTTTTCTCAGTTTAGGCAAAATTCCGTTTGGACCCCCAAAATCACAGAAGGCTATACCCTTACCATTCGGGCCATTTGGGGCCACCCCTGAAACATTGCCGAATTGCACGATTGTGGCCATTTTCCATGTAGAGTTATCAATTGCTTGCCATTAGGCTGCATTTTTCTCAGTTTGTGGCAAAAGTTCTTTTGAGCCCCAAAATGCCCACAAGTCTATATTTTTACCGTTCGTGCCCTTTGGGGCCACCCCTGCAATATGGCCGGATTGCATGATTGTGGCCATTTTCCATGCAGAGTAATCAATTGCTTGCCCTTAGGCAGCATTTTTCTCTGTTTGGGGCAAAAGTTTATTTGAGGCCCAAAAAGCGCACAAGGCTATACCCTCACCGTTCGGGCCATTTGGGGCTACCCCTTTAACATGGCCGAATTGCATTATTGTGGCCATTTTCCATGAAGAGTGATCAATTGCTTGCCATTCAGCTGCATTTTTCTCAGTTTGGGGCAAAAGTCCATTTGAGCCCCAAAAAGCCCATAATGCTACACCTTTACCATTCGGTCCATTTGGGGCTACCTGATATACCTTATATTTATATTTATTTATGAAAGAACAAGAGAGTATAACTGGCTGTTATTAGTAATATAACAAAGTGCTTGTTTAAAGTACAGCAGTTTTATAAATATGTTGTTATATTGGGTTGGTGATCATTTGCCAAAGAGCAGTTAACATTTACCTCTGGCTACGTAAATACTTATCTCACTAGTCTGTATATAGCTATTGGATTAACAGGATTACTGTAGCTTCGGTTGAAGACAAATAAAAAAGGTTTAAGGACATTGGTATTATCTCTGATTATTCCACCAAGTACAATTGGGATATAACATTAATTTTTACTCCTGTTATTTTCCCCCTTTTTATTTTTACCCTTGTTAATTTTTTGTCTTGTTATTTTCCCCCCTTTATTTTTACCCGTGTAAATTTTTACTCCTGTTATTTTCTCTCTTTTATTTTCATCCTTGTTAATTTTTACTCCTGTTATTTTTAACCCTTTTATTTTTTACCCTTGTCAATTTTTACTCCTCTTTTTTACCCCTTTAATTTTTTACCCTTGTTAATTTTTACTCCTGTTTTTCCCCCTTTTATTATTACCGTTGTTTATTTTACTCCTGTTATTTTCCCCCACTTTCTTTTTACCCTGGTTAATTTTTACTTCTGTTAATTTTCCCCTTTTATTTTTATCCTCGTTAATTTTTACTCTTGTTATTTTTACCCGTTTTATTTTTTACTCTTGTTGATTTTTACTCCTGTTATTTTTTCCCATTTCATTTTTCACCCTCGTTCATTTTTACTCTTGTTATTTTCCCCTTTTATTTTGTACCCTTGTTAATTTTTACTCTTGTTATTTTCCCCCTTTTATTTTTTACCCTTGTTAATTTTTACTCATGTTATTTCTCCTCTTATTTTTACCCTTGTTAATTTTTACTCCTGTTATTTTTCCCCTTTTATTTTTACCCTTGTTAATTTTTACCCTTTTATTTTTACCCTTGTTAATTTTTGCTCCTTTTTATTTTCCCTATTTTATTTTTACCCTTCTTAATTTTTACTTCTGTTATTTTTCATCCTTTTATTTTTACCCTTGTTAATTTTTAGTCCTGTTATTTTCCACCTATTATTATAATGCTTGTGAATTTTTACTCATGTTATTTTCCGTCTTTATTTTTACCCTAGTTAATTTTTACTTCTGTTATTTTCCCCGTTTTATTGTTACCCTTGATAATTTTTACTCATGTTATTTTTACCCCTCTTATTTTTTTCCTTGTTACTTTTTACTACTGTTATTTTCTCCCTTTTATTTTTACCCTTGTTAATTTTTACTCCAGTTATTTTCCCATTTTTATTTTTACCCTTGTTAATTTTTACTCATGTCATTTTTCCCCCTTTTATTTTTACCCTTGTTAATTTTTACTGCTGTTATTTTCCCCATTTTATTTTTACCCTTGTTAATTTTTACTCCTGTTATTTTCCCCCTTTTATTTTTACCCATGTTAATTTTTACCCATGTTACTTCCCCCTTTTATTTTTACCTTATTAATTTTTCTGCTTTTATTTTCCCCTTTTATTTTATATCCTTATTAATTTTTAATCCTGTTATTTTCCCCTTTTATTTTTACCCTTGTTAATCTTTACTCCTTTTATTTCCCCCCTTTTATTTTTATCCTTGATAAAATTTTCTCCCGTTATTTTCGTCCCTTTATTTTAATCCTTGTTAATTTTTACTCCTGTTATTTTCCCTCTTTTATTTTTACCCTTGTTAATTTTTACCTCTGTTATTTTTCCCCTTTTATTTTTATCCTTGTTAATTTTTATTCCTGTTATTTTCTCACCTTTTATTTTTACCCTTATTAATTTTTACTCCTTTTATTTTCCCCGTTTTATTTTTACTCTTGTTAATTTTTACTCCAGTTATTTTCCCCCTTTTATTTTTACCCTTTTTAATATTTACTCCTCTTTTTTCCAACTTTTATTTTTACCATTGTTAATTTTTACTCCTGTTAGTTTTTACCACTTTTATTTTTTAGCCTTGTTAATTTTTACTCCTGTTATTTTCCCCCTTTTATTTTTACCCTTGTTAATTTTTACTCCTGTTATTTTTCCCCCTTTTTCCCTTGTTAATTTTACACTAATTAATTTTTACTCCTGTTATTTTCCCCTTCTATTTTTTAATCTCTGTTAACTTACACTCCTGATATTTTTCCTCCTTTCATTTCTTACTCTTGTTAATTTTTACTCCTGTTATTTTTCCCCTTTTATTTTTTACCCTTGTTAATTTTTTACTCCTGTTATTTTCCCCCTTTATTTTTACCCTTGTTAATTTTTACTTCTGTTATTTTACCCCTTTTATTTCTACCCTTTCTAGTTTTTACTCCTGTTATTTTTACACTCTTTTATTACTTTCCCTTGTTAATTTTTACTCCTGTTATTTTCCCCTTTTTATTTTTCACCCATATTAATTTTTACTCCTGTTATTTTCCCACCTTTAATTTTTACCCTTGTTAATTTTTACTCATGTTATTTTTCCATTTTTTTATTTTTACCCTTGTTAATTTTTACTCCTGTTATTTTCCACCTTGTTATTTTTACCGTTGTTAATTTTTAGTCCTATTATTTTCCCCCTTTTATTATTGCCCTTGTTAATTTTAATCCTGTTATTTTCCCCACTTTATTTTTATCGTTGTTAATTTTAACTTTTGTTTTTTTTCCAATTTTATTTTTATCCCTGTTAATTTTTAATCCTATTTTTACCCTTTTCATTTTTTACCCTTGTTAATTTTCACTTCAGATATTTTTTTCCCATTTTATTTTTCACCCTTGTTAATTTTTACTCCTGTTACTCCCCCTTTTATTTTTTACCCTTGTTAATTGTTACTCCTGTTATTTTCCACCTTTTATTTTTACCCTTGTTAATGTTTACTCCTTTTTGTTTTTCCCCTTTTTATTTTTACTCTTGTTAATTTTTACTCCTGTTATTTCCCCCTTTTATTTTTGCGCTGGTTAATATTTACTCCTGTCATTTTCCACCCTTTATTTTTACCCTTGTTAATTTTTACTCCTGTTAATTTTTACCAATTATTTTTTAGCCTTGTTAAATTTTACTCCTGTTATTTTCCCCTTTTTATTTTTACCCTTGTTAATTTTTACTCCTGTTATTTTTCCCCTTTTATTTTTACCGTTGTTAAATTTGCCCCTGTTATTTTTCCGCCTTTTTATTTTTTACCCATGTTAATTTTTACTCCAGTTATTTTCCCCCTTTTATTTTTTAATCCTTGTTAATTTATACTCCTGTTATTTTTCCCCTTTTATTTTTTACCCTTGTTAATTTTTCCTCATGTTATTTTCCCCTTTTATTTTTACCCATGTTAATTTTTACTCCTGTTATTTTCGCCTTTTTTTACACTTGTTAATTTTTACTCTTTTTTATTTTCCCCCTTTCATTTTTACCCTTGTTAAATTTTACTCCTGTTAGTTTTTACCACTTTTATTTTTTATCCTTGTTAATTTTTACTCTTGTTATTTTCCCCTTTTATTTTTACCCTTGTTGATTTTTACTCCTGTTATTTCCCTGTTTTAATTTTACCCTTGTTAATTTTTACTCCAGTTATTTTTACCCCTTTTATTTTTTCCCTTGTTACTTTTTACTCCTGTTATTTTCCACCTTTTATTTTTCACCCTTCTTAATTTCTACTCCAGTTATTTTCCAGTTTTTATTTTTTACCCTTGTTAATTTTTACTCATGTTATTTTTCCCTTTTTTTATTTTTACCCTTGTTAATTTTTACTCATATTATTTTCCCCCTTTTATTATTACCTTTGTTAATTTTAATCCTTTTATGTTCCCAATTTTTTTTTATTCTTGTTAATTTTTACTTCTGTTATTTTTCCAATTTTATTTTTATTCTTATTAATTTTTATTCCTGTTATTTTTACCCCTTTCATTTTTTACCCTTGTTAATTTTCACTTCAGCAATTTTTTCCCATTTTATTTTTCACCCATGTTAATTTTTACTACTGTTATTCCCCCTTTTATTTTTTACCCTTGTTTATTGTTACTCCTGTTATTTTCCCCTTTTATTTTTACCCTTAGTAATTTTTACTCCTTTTTATTTTCCCCCTTTTATTTTTACCCTTGTTAATTTTTACTATTGTTATTTTTCCCCTTTTATTTTTACCCTTGTTAATATTTACTCCTGTTATTTTCCCCCTTTTATTTTTACCCTTGTTAATTTTTCCTCCTGTTAGTTTTTACCACTTTTCTTTTTTAGCCTTTTTAAATTTTACTCCTGTTATTTTCCCACTTTTATTTTTACCCTTTTTAATTTTTACTCCTGTTATTTTTCCCCTTTTATTTTTACTGTTGTTAAATTTGCCCCTGTTATTTTCCCCTTTTTTATATTTTACCCTTGTTAAATTTTAATCCAGTTATTTTCCCCCTCTTATTTTAAATCCTTGTTAATTTATACTCCTGTTATTTTTCCCTTTTTATTTTTTATCCTTATTAATTTTTACTCTTGTTATTTTTCCCCTTTTATCTTTTACCCTTGTTAATTTTTACTTCTGTTATTTCCCTGTTTTAATTTTACCCTTGTTAATTTTTACTCTCTTGTTAATTTTTACTTCTGTTAATTTTGCCCTCTTATTTTTATATTTGTTAATTTTTACTCTTGTTATTTTTACCCCTTTTATTTTTTACCCTTGTTAATTTTTACTTCTGTTATTTTTCCCGTTTTATTTTTCACACCTGTTAATTTTTACTCTTGTTATTTTCCCCGTTTTATTTTTTACCCTCGTTAAATTTTACTCATGCTATTTTCCCCTCTTATTTTTACCCTTGTTAATTTTTACTTCTATTATTTTTCCCCTTTTTTCCCTTGTTAATTTTGCTCCTGTTATTTTCTCCCATTTATTATTTTCACTAATTAATATTTACTACTGTTATTTTCCACTTTTATTTTTTAATCCTTGTTAACTTATTTACCCTTGTTAATTTTTTACTCCTGTTATTTTTTACCTTTATTTTTACCCTTGTTAATTTTACTCCTGTTATTTTGCCTCTTTTATTTTTAGCCTTGCCAATTTTTGCTCCTGTTATTTTTACACCATTTTATTTCTTTCCTTTGTCAATTTTTACTCCTGTTATTTTCCCCCTTTTATTTTTCACCTTTGTTAATTTTTACTGGTGGTATTTTCCCACTTTTATTTTTTACCCTTGTTAATTTTTACTCACGTTATTATTCCTATTTTTATTTTTACTCTTATTAATTTTTACTCCTGTTATTTTCCACCTTTTTTATTTTTACCGTTGTTAATTTTTAGTCCTGTCGTTTTCACCCTTTTATTATTACCCTTGTTAATTTTAATCCTGTTTTTCCCTACTGTATTTTTATCTTTTAATCTTTACTTATGTTATTTCCCTTTTTTATTTTTTATCCTTGTTAATTTTAACTCTTGTTATTTTTACCCCTTTTATTTTTACTTCATCAATTTTCACTTCCGTTATTTTTTTCTATTTTATTTTTCACCCTTGTTAATTTTTACTCCTGTTATTCCCCCTTTTATATTTTACACTTGTAAATTTTTCCTCATGTTATTTTCCCCTTTTGTTCTTACCCTTGTTAATTTTTACTCCTTTTTATTTTTCACCGTTTTATTTTTACCCTTGTTAATTTTTACTCCTGTTATTTTCCCCCTTTTATTTTTACCCTTGTTAATTTTTACTCCTGTTATTTCCCCCCTTTTATTTTTACCCTTGTTAATTTTTACTCTTGTTGGTTTTTACCACTTTCATTTTTTAGCCTTGTTAATTTTTTTCCTGTTATTTTCCCCCTTTTATTGTTACCATTGTTAATTTTTACTCCTGTCATTTTTCCCCTTTTATTTTTACCCTTGTTAAATTTCCCCCTGTTATTTTCCCCATTTTTATTTTTTACCCTTGTTAATTTTTACTCCTGTTATTTTCCCCCTTTTATTTTTTAATCCTTTTTAATTTATACTAATGTTATTTTCCCCCTTTCATTTTTACCCTTATTAATTTTTAATCCTATTATTTTTCCCCTTTTGTTTTTTACCCTTGTTAATTTTTACTACTATTATGTTTCCCCCTTTCATTATGACCCTTGTGAATTTTTACTCCAGTTATTTTTCCCCCTTTATTTTGAACCTTGTTAATTCTTACTTCTGTGGTTTTCCTTCTTTTATTTTTACCCTTGTTAATTTATACTCCAGTTATTTTTACCCCTTTTATTTTTTCCCTTGTTACTTTTTACTCCTGTTATTTTCCACCTTTTATTTTTCACCCTTGTTAATTTTTACTCCAGTTATTTTCCAGTTTTTATATTTTACCCTTGTTAATTTTTACTAATGTCAATTTTCCCCTTTTTATTTTTACTTTTGTTAATATTTACTTCTGTTATTTTCCTCATATTATTTTTACCCTTGTTAATTTTTACTCCTGTTATTTCCCCCTTTTATTTTTACCCTTGTTTATTTTTACTGCTTTTATTTTCACCTCTTATTTTCATCCTTGTTAATTTTTACTCCTGTTTATTTTCCCGTTTTATTTTCACCCTTGTTAAGCTTTACTCCTTTTATTTTCCCCCTTTTATTTTTATCCCTGTTAAATTTTACTCCTATTATTTTCCCTCTTTTATTTTTATCGTTGTTAATATTTACTCCTGTTATTTTTCCCCTTTCATTTTTACCCTTGTTAATTTTTACTCCTATTATTTTTCCCCTTTTATTTTTATCCTTTTTAACTTTTACTCCTGTTATTTTCCAATTTTTTTTATTTTTACCCTTGTTAATTTATTTCCTTTTTATTTTCCCCCTTTTATTTTTACCCTTGTTAATTTTTACTCCTGTTATTTTCCCCTTTTATTTTCACCCTTTTTAATAATTACTCCTTTTATTTTCCCCCTTTTATTTTTACCATTGTTACTATTTACTCCTGTTATTTTTTATCACTTTTATTTTTTAGCCTTCTTAATTTTTACTCGTGTTATTTTCCACCTTTTTTTTTACCCTTGTTGATTTTTACTCCTGTTATTTTTCCCCTTTTTTCCCTTATTAATTTTGCTCCTGTTATTATCCCCTTTTTATTATTTACAATAATTAATTTTTACTCCTATTATTTTCCTCTACTATTTTTTAATCCTTTTTAACTTACACTCCTGTTATTTTTTCACCTTTCATTTTTTACCCTTGTTAATTTTTACTCCTGTTATTTTTTCACTTTTATTTTTTACCCTTTTTAATTTTTTACTCCTGTTATTTTCCCCCTTTATTTTTACCTTTGTTAATTTTTACTTCTGTTATTTTCCCCCTTTATTTTTACCCTTTC
Organism: Macrobrachium rosenbergii; assembly: GCA_039081455.1. Lineage (NCBI taxonomy): Eukaryota > Metazoa > Arthropoda > Malacostraca > Decapoda > Palaemonidae > Macrobrachium > Macrobrachium rosenbergii. The sequence continues at coordinate 23,475 of JANJGK010000465.1, forward strand.
TAATTTTGACTCCTGTTATTTTTACACCCTTTTATTTCTTTCCCTTGTTAATTTTTTACTCCTGTTATTTTCCCCTTTTATTTTTCACAATTGTTACTTTTTACTCCTGTTATTTTCCCTCCTTTATTTTTTACCCTTGTTAATTTTTACTCATGTTATTTTTCCCCTTTTTTATTTTTACCCTTGTTAATTTTTACTCCTATTATTTTCCACCTTTTTATTATTACCTTTGTTAATTTTAATCCTTTTATGTTCTCAATTTATTTTTATTCTTGTTAATTTTTACTTCTGTTATTTTTCCAATTTTATTTTTATTCTTATTAATTTTTATTCCTGTTATTTTTACCCCTTTCATTTTTTACCCTTGTTAATTTTCACTTCAGTAATTTTTTCCCATTTTATTTTTCACCCTTGTTAATTTTTACTCCTGGTATTCCCCCTTTTATTTTTTATCCTTGTTTATTGTTACTCCTGTTATTTTCCCCTTTTATTTTTACCCTTGGTAATTTTTACTCCTTTTTATTTTCCCCCTTTTATTATTACCCTTGTTAATTTTTACTATTGTTATTTTTCCCCTTTTATTTTTACCCTTGTTAATATTTACTCCTGTTATTTTCCCCCTTTTATTTTTACCCTTGTTAATTTTTCCTCCTGTTAGTTTTTACCACTTTTCTTTTTTAGCCTTTTTAAATTTTACTCCTGTAATTTTCCCTCTTTTATTTTTTCCCTTTTTAATTTTTACTCCTGTCATTTTTCCCCTTTTATTTTTACCGTTGTTAAATTTACCCCTGTTATTTTCCCCTTTTTTTATTTTACCCTTGTTAAATTTTAATCCAGTTATTTTCCCCTTTTATTTTTAATCCTTGTTAATTTATACTCCAGTTATTTTTCCCTTTTTATTTTTTATCCTTGTTAATTTTTACTCTTGTTATTTTTCCCCTTTTATTTTTTACCCTTGTTAATTTTTACTCCTGTTTTTCCCCCTTTTATTATTACCGTTGTTTATTTTACTCCTGTTATTTTCCCCCACTTTCTTTTTACCCTGGTTAATTTTTACTTCTGTTAATTTTCCCCTTTTATTTTTATCCTCGTTAATTTTTACTCTTGTTATTTTTACCCGTTTTATTTTTTACTCTTGTTGATTTTTACTCCTGTTATTTTTTCCCATTTCATTTTTCACCCTCGTTCATTTTTACTCTTGTTATTTTCCCCTTTTATTTTGTACCCTTGTTAATTTTTACTCTTGTTATTTTCCCCCTTTTATTTTTTACCCTTGTTAATTTTTACTCATGTTATTTCTCCTCTTATTTTTACCCTTGTTAATTTTTACTCCTGTTATTTTTCCCCTTTTATTTTTACCCTTGTTAATTTTTACCCTTTTATTTTTACCCTTGTTAATTTTTGCTCCTTTTTATTTTCCCTATTTTATTTTTACCCTTCTTAATTTTTACTTCTGTTATTTTTCATCCTTTTATTTTTACCCTTGTTAATTTTTAGTCCTGTTATTTTCCACCTATTATTATAATGCTTGTGAATTTTTACTCATGTTATTTTCCGTCTTTATTTTTACCCTAGTTAATTTTTACTTCTGTTATTTTCCCCGTTTTATTGTTACCCTTGATAATTTTTACTCATGTTATTTTTACCCCTCTTATTTTTTTCCTTGTTACTTTTTACTACTGTTATTTTCTCCCTTTTATTTTTACCCTTGTTAATTTTTACTCCAGTTATTTTCCCATTTTTATTTTTACCCTTGTTAATTTTTACTCATGTCATTTTTCCCCCTTTTATTTTTACCCTTGTTAATTTTTACTGCTGTTATTTTCCCCATTTTATTTTTACCCTTGTTAATTTTTACTCCTGTTATTTTCCCCCTTTTATTTTTACCCATGTTAATTTTTACCCATGTTACTTCCCCCTTTTATTTTTACCTTATTAATTTTTCTGCTTTTATTTTCCCCTTTTATTTTATATCCTTATCAATTTTTAATCCTGTTATTTTCCCCTTTTATTTTTACCCTTGTTAATCTTTACTCCTTTTATTTCCCCCCTTTTATTTTTATTCTTGATAAAATTTTCTCCCGTTATTTTCGTCCCTTTATTTTAATCCTTGTTAATTTTTACTCCTGTTATTTTCCCTCATTTATTTTTACCCTTGTTAATTTTTACCTCTGTTATTTTTCCCCTTTTATTTTTATCCTTGTTAATTTTTATTCCTGTTATTTTCTCACCTTTTATTTTTACCCTTATTAATTTTTACTCCTTTTATTTTCCCCGTTTTATTTTTACCCTTGTTAATTTTTACTCCAGTTATTTTCCCCCTTTTATTTTTACCCTTTTTAATATTTACTCCTCTTTTTTCCAACTTTTATTTTTACCATTGTTAATTTTTACTCCTGTTAGTTTTTACCACTTTTATTTTTTAGCCTTGTTAATTTTTACCCCTGTTATTTTCCCCCTTTTATTTTTACCCTTGTTAATTTTTACTCCTGTTATTTTTCCCCCTTTTTCCCTTGTTAATTTTACACTAATTAATTTTTACTCCTGTTATTTTCCCCTTCTATTTTTTAATCTCTGTTAACTTACACTCCTGATATTTTTCCTCCTTTCATTTCTTACTCTTGTTAATTTTTACTCCTGTTATTTTTCCCCTTTTATTTTTTACCCTTGTTAATTTTTTACTCCTGTTATTTTCCCCCTTTATTTTTACCCTTGTTAATTTTTACTTCTGTTATTTTACCCCTTTTATTTCTACCCTTTCTAGTTTTTACTCCTGTTATTTTTACACTCTTTTATTACTTTCCCTTGTTAATTTTTACTCCTGTTATTTTCCCCTTTTTATTTTTCACCCATATTAATTTTTACTCCTGTTATTTTCCCACCTTTAATTTTTACCCTTGTTAATTTTTACTCATGTTATTTTTCCATTTTTTTTATTTTTACCCTTGTTAATTTTTACTCCTGTTATTTTCCACCTTGTTATTTTTACCGTTGTTAATTTTTAGTCCTATTATTTTCCCCCTTTTATTATTGCCCTTGTTAATTTTAATCCTGTTATTTTCCCTACTTTATTTTTATCATTGTTAATTTTAACTTTTGTTATTTTTCCAATTTTATTTTTATCCCTGTTAATTTTTAATCCTATTTTTACCCCTTTCATTTTTTACCCTTGTTAATTTTCACTTCAGATATTTTTTTCCCATTTTATTTTTCACCCTTGTTAATTTTTACTCCTGTTACTCCCCCTTTTATTTTTTACCCTTGTTAATTGTTACTCCTGTTATTTTCCACCTTTTATTTTTACCCTTGTTAATGTTTACTCCTTTTTGTTTTTCCCCTTTTTATTTTTACTCTTGTTAATTTTTACTCCTGTTATTTCCCCCTTTTATTTTTGCGCTGGTTAATATTTACTCCTGTCATTTTCCACCTTTTATTTTTACCCTTGTTAATTTTTACTCCTGTTAATTTTTACCAATTATTTTTTAGCCTTGTTAAATTTTACTCCTGTTATTTTCCCCTTTTTATTTTTACCCTTGTTAATTTTTACTCCTGTTATTTTTCCCCTTTTATTTTTACCGTTGTTAAATTTGCCCCTGTTATTTTTCCGCCTTTTTATTTTTTACCCATGTTAATTTTTACTCCAGTTATTTTCCCCCTTTTATTTTTTAATCCTTGTTAATTTATACTCCTGTTATTTTTCCCCTTTTATTTTTTACCCTTGTTAATTTTTCCTCATGTTATTTTCCCCTTTTATTTTTACCCATGTTAATTTTTACTCCTGTTATTTTCGCCTTTTTTTACACTTGTTAATTTTTACTCTTTTTTATTTTCCCCCTTTCATTTTTACCCTTGTTAAATTTTACTCCTGTTAGTTTTTACCACTTTTATTTTTTATCCTTGTTAATTTTTACTCTTGTTATTTTCCCCTTTTATTTTTACCCTTGTTGATTTTTACTCCTGTTATTTCCCTGTTTTAATTTTACCCTTGTTAATTTTTACTCATATTATTTTCCCCCTTTTATCATTACCTTTGTTAATTTTAATCCTTTTATGTTCCCAATTTATTTTTATTCTTGTTAATTTTTACTTCTGTTATTTTTCCAATTTTATTTTTATTCTTATTAATTTTTATTCCTGTTATTTTTACCCCTTTCATTTTTTACCCTTGTTAATTTTCACTTCAGCAATTTTTTCCCATTTTATTTTTCACCCATGTTAATTTTTACTCCTGTTATTCCCCCTTTTATTTTTTACCCTTGTTTATTGTTACTCCTGTTATTTTCCCCTTTTATTTTTACCCTTAGTAATTTTTACTCCTTTTTATTTTCCCCCTTTTATTTTTACCCTTGTTAATTTTTACTATTGTTATTTTTCCCCTTTTATTTTTACCCTTGTTAATATTTACTCCTGTTATTTTCCCCCTTTTATTTTTACCCTTGTTAATTTTTCCTCCTGTTAGTTTTTACCACTTTTCTTTTTTAGCCTTTTTAAATTTGACTCCTGTTATTTTCCCACTTTTATTTTTACCCTTTTTAATTTTTACTCCTGTTATTTTTCCCCTTTTATTTTTACTGTTGTTAAATTTGCCCCTGTTATTTTCCCCTTTTTTATATTTTACCCTTGTTAAATTTTAATCCAGTTATTTTCCCCCTCTTATTTTAAATCCTTGTTAATTTATACTCCTGTTATTTTTCCCTTTTTATTTTTTATCCTTGTTAATTTTTACTCTTGTTATTTTTCCCCTTTTATCTTTTACCCTTGTTAATTTTTACTTCTGTTATTTCCCTGTTTTAATTTTACCCTTGTTAATTTTTACTCTCTTGTTAATTTTTACTTCTGTTAATTTTGCCCTCTTATTTTTATATTTGTTAATTTTTACTCTTGTTATTTTTACCCCTTTTATTTTTTACCCTTGTTAATTTTTACTTCTGTTATTTTTCCCGTTTTATTTTTCACACCTGTTAATTTTTACTCTTGTTATTTTCCCCGTTTTATTTTTTACCCTCGTTAAATTTTACTCATGCTATTTTCCCCTCTTATTTTTACCCTTGTTAATTTTTACTTCTATTATTTTTCCCCTTTTTTCCCTTGTTAATTTTGCTCCTGTTATTTTCTCCCATTTATTATTTTCACTAATTAATATTTACTACTGTTATTTTCCACTTTTATTTTTTAATCCTTGTTAACTTATAATCCTGTTATTTTTCTTCCTTTCATTTTTTAATCTTGTTAATTTTTACTCCTGCCATTTTTCCCCTTTTATTTTTTACCCTTGTTAATTTTTTACTCCTGTTATTTTTTACCTTTATTTTTACCCTTGTTAATTTTACTCCTGTTATTTTGCCTCTTTTATTTTTAGCCTTGCCAATTTTTGCTCCTGTTATTTTTACACCATTTTATTTCTTTCCTTTGTCAATTTTTACTCCTGTTATTTTCCCCCTTTTATTTTTCACCTTTGTTAATTTTTACTGGTGGTATTTTCCCACTTTTATTTTTTACCCTTGTTAATTTTTACTCACGTTATTATTCCTATTTTTATTTTTACTCTTATTAATTTTTACTCCTGTTATTTTCCACCTTTTTTATTTTTACCGTTGTTAATTTTTAGTCCTGTCGTTTTCACCCTTTTATTATTACCCTTGTTAATTTTAATCCTGTTTTTCCCCACTGTATTTTTATCTTTTAATCTTTACTTATGTTATTTTCCCTTTTTATTTTTTATCCTTGTTAATTTTAACTCTTGTTATTTTTACCCCTTTTATTTTTACTTTATCAATTTTCACTTCCGTTATTTTTTTCTATTTTATTTTTCACCCTTGTTAATTTTTACTCCTGTTATTCCCCCTTTTATATTTTACACTTGTTAATTTTTCCTCATGTTATTTTCCCCTTTTATTCTTACCCTTGTTAATTTTTACTCCTTTTTATTTTTCACCGTTTTATTTTTACCCTTGTTAATTTTTACTCCTGTTATTTTCCCCCTTTTATTTTTACCCTTGTTAATTTTTACTCCTGTTATTTCCCCCCTTTTATTTTTACCCTTGTTAATTTTTACTCTTGTTGGTTTTTACCACTTTCATTTTTTAGCCTTGTTAATTTTTTTCCTGTTATTTTCCCCCTTTTATTGTTACCATTGTTAATTTTTACTCCTGTCATTTTTCCCCTTTTATTTTTACCCTTGTTAAATTTCCCCCTGTTATTTTCCCCATTTTTATTTTTTACCCTTGTTAATTTTTACTCCTGTTATTTTCCCCCTTTTATTTTTTAATCCTTTTTAATTTATACTAATGTTATTTTCCCCCTTTCATTTTTTACCCTTATTAATTTTTAATCCTATTATTTTTCCCCTTTTGTTTTTTACCCTTGTTAATTTTTACTACTATTATGTTTCCCCCTTTCATTATGACCCTTGTGAATTTTTACTCCAGTTATTTTTCCCCCTTTATTTTGAACCTTGTTAATTCTTACTTCTGTGGTTTTCCTTCTTTTATTTTTATCCTTGTTAATTTATACTCCAGTTATTTTTACCCCTTTTATTTTTTCCCTTGTTACTTTTTACTCCTGTTATTTTCCACCTTTTATTTTTCACCCTTGTTAATTTTTACTCCAGTTATTTTCCAGTTTTTATATTTTACCCTTGTTAATTTTTACTAATGTCAATTTTCCCCTTTTTATATTTACTTTTGTTAATATTTACTTCTGTTATTTTCCTCATATTATTTTTACCCTTGTTAATTTTTACTCCTGTTATTTCCCCCTTTTATTTTTACCCTTGTTTATTTTTACTGCTTTTATTTTCACCTCTTATTTTCATCCTTGTTAATTTTTACTCCTGTTTATTTTCCCGTTTTATTTTCACCCTTGTTAAGCTTTACTCCTTTTATTTTCCCCCTTTTATTTTTATCCCTGTTAAATTTTACTCCTATTATTTTCCCTCTTTTATTTTTATCGTTGTTAATATTTACTCCTGTTATTTTTCCCCTTTCATTTTTACCCTTGTTAATTTTTACTCCTATTATTTTTCCCCTTTTATTTTTATCCTTTTTAACTTTTACTCCTGTTATTTTCCAATTTTTTTTATTTTTACCCTTGTTAATGTATTTCTTTTTTATTTTCCCCCTTTTATTTTTACCCTTGTTAATTTTTACTCCTGTTATTTTCCCTTTTTATTTTCACCCTTTTTAATAATTACTCCTTTTATTTTCCCCCTTTTATTTTTACCATTGTTACTATTTACTCCTGTTATTTTTTACCACTTTTATTTTTTAGCCTTGTTAATTTTTACTCGTGTTATTTTCCACCTTTTTTTTTACCCTTGTTGATTTTTACTCCTGTTATTTTTCCCCTTTTTTCCCTTATTAATTTTGCTCCTGTTATTATCCCCTTTTTATTATTTACAATAATTAATTTTTACTCCTATTATTTTCCTCTACTATTTTTTAATCCTTTTTAACTTACACTCCTGTTATTTTTTCACCTTTCATTTTTTACCCTTGTTAATTTTTACTCCTGTTATTTTTTCACTTTTATTTTTTACCCTTTTTAATTTTTTACTCCTGTTATTTTCCCCCTTTATTTTTACCTTTGTTAATTTTTACTTCTGTTATTTTCCCCCTTTATTTTTACCCTTTCTAATTTTGACTCCTGTTATTTTTACACCCTTTTATTTCTTTCCCTTGTTAATTTTTTACTCCTGTTATTTTCCCCTTTTATTTTTCACAATTGTTACTTTTTACTCCTGTTATTTTCCCTCCTTTATTTTTTACCCTTGTTAATTTTTACTCATGTTATTTTTCCCCATTTTTTATTTTTACCCTTGTTAATTTTTACTCCTATTATTTTCCACCTTTTTATTATTACCTTTGTTAATTTTAATCCTTTTATGTTCTCAATTTATTTTTATTCTTGTTAATTTTTACTTCTGTTATTTTTCCAATTTTATTTTTATTCTTATTAATTTTTATTCCTGTTATTTTTACCCCTTTCATTTTTTACCCTTGTTAATTTTCACTTCAGCAATTTTTTCCCATTTTATTTTTCACCCTTGTTAATTTTTACTCCTGGTATTCCCCCTTTTATTTTTTACCCTTGTTTATTGTTACTCCTGTTATTTTCCCCTTTAATTTTTACCTTGGTAATTTTTACTCCTTTTTATTTTCCCCCTTTTATTATAACCCTTGTTAACCTTTTAAGCGTCCCCCTCGGATGAGCTCGCCGCTAACGTACCGTCACGCTTTTTCTTGCAATTAGAGGTTATATCACTGATGATAATTTTTCAAAGTTAATATTGATTTTTATGCTTATAATTCGTACTGTAGTTAAGAGTAGGAATTTTATCAAATGATAGGATAAAAAACTATTACTACTACTATTATTTTATTTCATAAGACTACAAAATACTGAATGAAAAGTGTTGTACATACATGCACTATTATTCTTTCATATGCCAATCTCTAAAGCAGGGGGCTACACACAATCCATCTATGTACTCGTGACTCTGGAGACAAATGTTCTACATTCATCTAGAAACTGATTTGCAAATCTGTTTGTTTCTTTCACGAGGTAATCAATGATTTCATCATCAAATTATTTCTCAAAAATTCTAATGGATTCTCTTTATCCTCAACTGAAAATTTCACGCCGGGATCAGCAACGAAAGTAAAGGGATATCTCTCTCTCTCTCTCTCTCTCTCTCTCTCTCTCTCTCGGAGTCCAGTCACTTGGCAATGAGAAGTCATCTTCACTTCCGCTATTGGAAGAAAAGTTTGTTTCTTCAATATCCTCATCATGGAGGATTCAGAACTAGAGCTCTCATCATCAAATATGTCTTCAGTATCAGACACCTCGTCTAGGATTTGATTTATCTCACCTGAAGACATACGCCTCCTCTTTGTGACATTCATTGAGAACGACGTCAAAACCGTGTTGTCTCTGAAAACGCCCGAAGCGTACTGACAAAAAAATAGTCATCTAGGCATCAAGCGACCAACTGAAAAGAGTTGCCAGGGAGGAAATAAGTCATCAATTACAGCTTACGTGGTCTGAGAGTGTTACCAAATGATGTTCCAACGTTTTCCATACAAGTAAACGTATTATTACGGGGCTGACAGCTTGAAAAGCAGAGTTAAAGTCTTGAACATAATATCCCGTTGAAGGCGCTACCGAGTAGATCACAGTAAACGTATTATTACGTGGGTGACGCTTAACAGGTTAATTTTTACTATTGTTATTTTTCCCCTTTTATTTTTACCCTTGTTAATATTTACTCCTGTTATTTTCCCCCTTTTATTTTTACCCTTGTTAATTTTTCCTCCTGTTAGTTTTTACCACTTTTCTTTTTTAGCCTTTTTAAATTTTACTCCTGTTATTTTCCCTCTTTTATTTTTTCCCTTTTTAATTTTTACTCCTGTCATTTTTCCCCTTTTATTTTTACCGTTGTTAAATTTACCCCTGTTATTTTCCCCTTTTTTTTTTATTTTACCCTTGTTAAATTTTAATCCAGTTATTTTCCCCTTTTATTTTTAATCCTTGTTAATTTATACTCCAGTTATTTTTCCCTTTTTATTTTTTATCCTTGTTAATTTTTACTCTTGTTATTTTTCCCCTTTTATTTTTTACCCTTGTTAATTTTTACTCCTGTTATTTCCCTGTTTTAATTTTACCCTTGTTAATTTTTACTCCCTTGTTAATTTTTACTTCTGTTAAATTTCCCCTTTTATTTTTATATTTGTTAATTTTTACTCCTGTTATTTTTACTCCTTTTATTTTTTACCCTTGTTAATTTTTACTTCCGTTATTTTTTCCCGTTTTATTTTTCACACCTGTTAATTTTTACTCTTGTTATTTTCCCCCTTTTATTTTTTACCCTTGTTAATTTTTACTCATGCTATTTTCCCTTCTTATTTTTACCCTTGTTAATTTTTACTCCTGTTATTTTCACCCTTTTATTTTTATCCTTGTTAATTTTTACTTCTATTATTTTCCCCTTTTTTCCCTTGTTAATTTTGCTCCTGTTATTTTCTCCCATTTATTATTTTCACTAATTAATCTTTACTACTGTTATTTTCCACTTTTGTTTTTTAATCCTTGTTAACTTATAATCCTGTTATTTTTCTTCCTTTCATTTTTTAACCTTGTTAATTTTTAATCCTGCCATTTTTCCCCTTTTATTTTTTACCCTTGTTAATTTTTTACTCCTTTTATTTTTTACCTTTATTTTTACCCTTGTTAATATTTACTCCTGTTATTTTCCCTCTTTTATTTTTACCCTTGCCAATTTTTGCTCCTGTTATTTTTACCCCATTTTATTTCTTTCCTTTGTTAATTTTTACTCCTGTTATTTTCCCCCTTTTATTTTTCACCTTTGATAATTTTTACTGGTGGTATTTTCCTACCTTTATTTTTTACCCTTGTTAATTTTTACTCATGTTATTATTCCTATTTTTATTTTTACTCTTATTAATTTTTACTCCTGTTATTTTCCACCTTTTTTATTTTTACCGTTGTTAATTTTTAGTCCTGTCATTTTCACCCTTTTATTATTACCCTTGTTAATTTTAATCCTGTTTTTTCCCCACTTTATTTTTATCTTTGTTAATTTTTACCTCTCTTATTTTCCCCTATTATTTTTATCCTTGTTTATTTTAACTCTTGTTATTTTTACCCCTTTTATTTTTCTTTTATTAATTTTCACTTCCGTTATTTTTTCCTATTTTATTTTTCACCCTTGTTAATTTTTACTCCTGTTATTCCCCCTTTTATATTTTAATCTTGTTAATTTTTCCTCATTGTATTTTCCCCTTTTATTCTTACCCTTGTTAATTTTTACTCCTTTTTTTTCAGCATTTTAATTTTACCCTTGTTAATTTTTACTCCTGTTATTTTCCCCCTTTTATTTTTTACCCTTGTTAATTTTCACTCATGTTATTTTCCCTCCTATTATTTTTACCCTTGTTAATTTTTACTCTTGTTGGTTTTTACCACTTTCATTTTTTAGCCTTGTTAAACTTTACTCCGGTTATTTTCCCCCTTTTATATTTACCATTGTTAATTTTTACTCCTGCCATTTTTCCCCTTTTATTTTTACCCTTGTTAAATTTGCCCCTGTTATTTTCCCTATTTTTATTTTTTATCCTCGTTAATTTTTACTCCTGTTATTTTCACCCTTTTATTTTTTAATCCTTGTTAGTTTATACTAATGTTATTTTCCCCCTTTCATTTTTTACCCTTATTAATTTTTAATACTGTTATTTTTCCCCTTTTGTTTTTTACCCTTGTTAATTTTTACTACTATTATGTTTCCCCCTTTTATTATGACCCTTGTGAATTTTTACTCCAGTTATTTTCCCCCTTTATTTTGAACCTTGTTAATTTTTACTTTTGTGATTTTCCCCCTTTTATTTTTTCCCTTGTTAATTTATACTCCAGTTATTTTAACCCCTTTTATTTTTCCCTTGTTACTTTTTTTCCTGTTATTTTCCACCTTTTACTTTTCAACCTTGTTAATTTTTGATCCAGTTATTTTTTATTTTTTATTTTTTACCGTTGTTAATTTTTACTCATGTCAATTTTCCCCTTTTTATTTTTACTTTTGTTAATTTTTACTCCTGTTATTTTCCCCTTATTATTTTTACCCTTGTTAATTTTTACTCCTGTTAGTTTTCCCCTTTTATTTTTACCCATGTTAATTTTTACTCCTGTTATTTTCCCCCCTTTCATTTTTATCCTTGTTTATTTTTACTGCTTTTATTTTCTCCTTTTATTTTCATCCTTGTTCATTTTTATTCCTGTTGTTTTCCCGTTTTATTTTTACCCTTGTTAAGCTTTACTCCTTTTATTTTCCCCCTTTTATTTTTATCCCTGTTAAATTTTACTCCTATTATTTTTCCTCTTTTATTTTTATCGTTGTTAATTTTTACTCCTGTTATTTTTCCCCTTTTATTTTTACCCTTGTTAATTTTTATTCCTGTTATTTTCCCCTTTTATTTTTATCTTTTTTAATTTTTACTCCTGTTATTTTCCCATTTTTTTTATTTTTACCCTTGTTACTTTATTTCCTTTTTATTTTCCCCCTTTTATTTTTACCCTTGTTAATTTTCACTCCTGTTATTTTCCCCTTTTATTTTTACTCTTTTTAATATTTACTCCTGTTATTTCCCCCTTTTATTTTTACCATTGTTAATATTTACTCCTGTTAGTTTTTACCACTTTTATTTTTTAACCTTGTTAATTTTTGCTCCTGTTAATTTCCCCCTTTTATTTTTACCCTTGTTAATTTTTACTTCTGTTATATTTCCCCTTTTTTCCCTTGTTAATTTTGCTCCTGTTATATTTCCCCTTTTTTCCGTTGTTAATTTTGCTCCTGTTATTATTCCCCTTTTATTATTTACACTAATTAATTTTTACTCCTATTATTTTCCTCTTCTATTTTTTAATCCTTTTTAACTTACACTCCTGTTGTTTTTTCTCCTTTCATTTTTTACCCTTGTTAATTTTTACTCTTGTTATTTTCCTTTTTATTTTTTATCCTTTATAATTTTTTACTCCTGTTATTTTCCCCCTTTATTTTCACCCTTGTTAATGTTTACTTCTGTTATATCCCCCTTTATTTTTACCCTTTCTGATTTTTTATCCTGTTATTTTTACACCCTTTTATTTCTTTCCCTTGTTAATTTTTACTCCTGTTATTTTTTCCCTTTTATTTTTCACAATTTTTACTTTTTACTCCTGTTATTTTCCCACCTTTATTTTTTACCCTTTTTTATTTTTACTCATGTTATTTTCCCCTTTTTTTATTTTTACCCTTGTTAATTTTATCTCCTATTATTTTCCACATTTTATTATTACCTTTGTTAATTTTAATCCTTTTATGTTCTCAATTTATTTTTATTCTTGTTAATTTTTCTTGTTATTTTTCCAATTTTATTTTTATTCTTATTAATTTTTATTCCTGTTATTTTTACCCCTTTCATTTTTTACCCTTTTAATTTTCACTTCAGCATTTTTTTCCCATTTTATTTTTCACCCTTGTTAATTTTTACTCATGTTATTCCCCGTATTATTTTTTACCATTCTTTATTGTTACTCATGTTATTTTCCCCTTTTATTTTTACCCTTGGTATTTTTACTCCTTTTTATTTTCCCACTTTCATTTTTACCCTTGTTAATTTTTACTATTGTTATTTTTCCCCTTTTATTTTTACCCTTGTTAATATTTACTCCCGTTATTTTCCCCATTTTATTTTTACCCTTTTCTTTTTTAGCCTTTTTAAATTTTACTCCTGTTATTTTCCCCCTTTTAATTTTACCCTTTTTAATTTTTACTCCTGTTATTTTTCCCCTTTTATTTTTACCGTTGTTAAATTTGCCCCTATTATTTTCCTCTTTTTTATATTTTACCCTTGTTAAATTTTAATCCAATTATTTTCCCCCTTTTATTTTTAATCCTTGTTAATTTATACTCCTGTTATTTTTTCCTTTTTTTTATCCTTGTTAATTTTTACTCTTGTTATTTTCACCTTTTATTTTTTACCCTTGTTAATTTTTACTCCTGTTATTTCCCTGTTTTAATTTTACCCTTGTTAATTTTTTCTCCCTTGTTAATTTTTACTTATGTTAATTTTCCCCTTTTATTTTTATATTTATTAATTTTTACTCCTGTTATTTCTACCCCTTTTATTTTTTACCCTCGTTAATTTTTACTTCTGTTATTTTTTCCCCTTTTATTTTTCACACCTGCTAATTTTTACTCTTGTTATTTTCCCCCTTTTATTTTTTACCCTCGTTTATTTTTACTTATGCTATTTTCTCCTCTCATTTTTACCCTTCTTCATTTTTACTCCTGTTATTTTCACCCTTATATTTTTACCCTTGTTAATTTTTACTTCTATTATTTTTCCCCTTTTTTCCCTTGTTAATTTTGCTCCTGTTATTTTCTCCCATTTATTATTTTCACTAAATAATCTTTACTACTGTTATTTTCCACTTTTATTTTTTAATCCTTGTTAACTTATAACCCTGTTATTTTTCTTCCTTTTATTTTTTTACCTTGTTAATTTTTACTCCTGCCATTTTCCCACTTTTATTTTTTACACTTGTTAATTTTTTACTTCTGTTATTTTTTACCTTTATTTTTACCCTTGTTAATTTTACTCCTGTTATTTTGCCTCTTTTATTTTTAGCCTTGCCAATTTTTGCTCCTGTTATTTTTACACCATTTTATTTCTTTCCTTTGTTAATTTTTACTCCTGTTATTTTCCCCCTTTTATTTTTCACCTTTGTTAATTTTTACTGGTGGTATTTTCCCACCTTTATTTTTTACCCTTGTTAATTTTTACTCACGTTATTATTCCTATTTTTATTTTTACTCATTAATTTTTACTCCTGTTATTTTCCACCTTTTTTTTATTTTTATAGTTGTTAATTTTTAGTCCTGTCGTTTTCACCCTTTTATTATTACCCTTGTTAATTTTAAACCTGTTTTTTTCCCACTTTATTTTTATCTTTGTTAATTTTTACTTCTGTTACTTTCCCCTTTTATTTTTTATCCTTGTTAATTTTAACTCTTGTTATTTCTACCCCTTTTATTTTTCCTTTATTAATTTTCACTTCCGTTATTTTTTCCTATTTTATTTTTCACCCTTGTTAATTTTTACTCCTGTTATTCCCCCTTTTATATTTTACCTTTGTTAATTTTTACTCCTGTTATTTTCCCCTTTTTATTTTTACCCTTGTTAATTTTTACTCCTGTTATTTTCCCCCTTTTATTTTTACCCTAGTTAATTTTTACTCCTGTTGGTTTTTACCACTTTTATTTTTTAGCCTTGTTAAATTTTACTCCTGTTATTTTCCCCCTTTTATTGTTGCCCTTGTTAATTTTTACTCCTGTCATTTTTCCCCTTTTATTTTTACCCTTGTTAAATTTGCCCCTGTTATTTTCCCCATTATTATTTTTTACCCTTGTTAATTTTTACTCCTGTTATTTTCCCCCTTTTATTTTTTAATCCTTGTTAAATTATACTAATGTTATTTTCCCCCTTTCATTTTTACCCTTATTAATTATTAATACTGTTATTTTTCCCCTTTTGTTTTTTACCCTTGTTAGTTTTTACTACTATTATGTTTCCCCCTTTCATTATGACCCTTGTGAATTTTTACTCTAGTTATTTTTTTCCTCTTTGTTTTGAACCTTGTTAATTCTTACTTCTGTGATTTTCCCCCTTTTATTTTTACCCTTGTTAATTTATACTCCAGTTATTTTTACCCCTTTTATTTTTCCCTTGTTATTTTTTACTCCTGTTATTTTCCACCTTTTATTTTTCACCCTTGTTAATTTTTACTCCAGTTATTTTCCAGTTTTTATTTTTTACCCTTGTTAATTTTTACTCATGTCAATTTTCCCCTTTTTGTTTTACTTTTGTTAGTTTTTACTCCTGTTATTTTCCCCTTATTATTTTTACCCTTGTTAATTTTTACTCCTGTTAGTTTTCCCCTTTTATTTTTACCCATGTTAATTTTTACTCCTGTTATTTTCCCCCTTTTATTTTTACCCTTGTTTATTTTTACTGCTTTCATTTTCACCTTTTATTTTCATCCTTGTTAATTTTTACTCCTGTTGTTTTCCCGTTTTATTTTTACCCTTGTTAAGCTTTACTCCTTTTATTTTCCCCCTTTTATTTTTATCCCTGTTTAATTTTACTCCTATTATTTTCCCTCTTTTATTTTTATCGTTGTTAATATTTACTCCTGTTATTTTTCCCCTTTTATTTTTACCCTTGTTAATTTTTACTCCCATTATTTTTCCACTTCTATTTTTATAATTTTTAATGTTTACTCCTGTTATTTTCCCATTTTTTTTTATTTTTACCCTTGTTAATTTATTTCCTTTTTATTTTCCCCCTTTTATTTTTTACCCTTGTTAATTTTTACTCCTGTTATTTTCCCCTTTTATTTTTACCCTTTTTAATATTTACTCCTGTTATTTTCCCACTATTATTTTTACCATTGTTAATATTTACTCCTGTTATTTTTCCCCTTTTTTCCCTTGTTAATTTAGCTCCTGTTATTATCCCCCTTTTATTATTTACAATAATTAATTTTTACTCCTATTATTTTCCTCTTCTATTTTTTTATCCTTTTTAACTTACATTCCTGTTATTTTTTCTCCTTTCATTTTTTACCCTTGTTAATTTTTACTCCTGTTATTTTTCCCTTTTATTTTTTACCATTTTAAAATTTTTACTCCTGTTATTTTCCCCCTTTCTTTTTACCCTTGTTCATTTTTACTTCTGTTATTTCTGCCTTTCATTTTTTACCATTTTAAAATTTTTACTCCTGTTATTTTCCCCCTTTCTTTTTACCCTTGTTAATTTTTACTTCTGTTATTTCTGCCTTTCATTTTTCCCCTTTCTAATTTTTACTCCTGTTATTTTTACACCCTTTTATTTTTTTCCCTTGGTAATCTTTTACTCCTGTTATTTTTCCCCTTTTATTTTTCACAATTGTTACTTTTTACTCCTGTTATTTTCCCACCATTATTTTTTACCCTTGTTAATTTTTAACCATGTTATTTTTATCCCTTTTTATTTTTACCCTTGTTAATTTTATCTCCTATTATTTTCCACATTTTATTATTACCTTTGTTAATTTTAATCCTTTTATGTTCCCAATTTATTTTTATTCTTGTTAATTTTTACTTCTGTTATTTTTCCAATTTTATTTTTATTCTTATTAATTTTTATTCCTGTTATTTTTACCCCTTTCATTTTTTACCCTTGTTAATTTTCACTTCAGCAATTTTTTCCCATTTTATTTTTCACCCTTGTTAATTTTTACTCCTGTTATTCCACCTTTTATTTTTTAGCCTTGTTTATTGTTACTTCCGTTATTTTTCCCTTTTATTTTTACCCTTGGTAATTTTTACTCCTTTTTATTTTCCACCTTTTATTTTTACCCTTGTTAATTTTTAATATTGTTATTTTTCCCCTTTTATTTTTACCCTTGTTAATATTTACTCCCGTTATTTTCCCCCTTTTATTTTTACCCTTTTCTTTTTTAGACTTTAAATTTTACTCCTGTTATTTTCCCCCTTTTATTTTTACCATTTTTAATTTTTACTCCTGTTATTTTCCCCCTTTTATTTTTAATCCTTGTTATTTTATACTCCTGTTATTTTTCCCTTTTTATTTTTTATCCTTGTTAATTTTTACTCTTGTTATTTTTCACCTTTTATTTTTTACCCTTGTTAATTTTTACTCCTGTTATTTCCCTGTTTTAATTTTACCCTTGTTAATTTTTACTCCCTTGTTAATATTTACTTCTGTTAATTTTTATATTTGTTAATTTCTACTCCTGTTATTTTTACCCCTTTTATTTTTTATACCCTTGTTAATTTTTACTTCCGTTATTTTTCCCGTTTTATTTTTCAGACCTGTTAATTTTTACTCTTGTTATTTTCCCCCTTTTATTTTTTACCCTCGTTAATTTTTACTCATGCTATTTTCCCCTCTTATTTTTACCCTTGTTAATATTTACTCCTCTTATTTTCACCCTTTTATTTTTACCATTGTTAATTTTTACTTCTATTATTTTTCCCCTTTTTTCCCTTGTTAATTTTGCTCCTGTTATTTTCTCCCATTTATTATTTTCACTAATTAATCTTTACTACTGTTATTTTCCACATTTATTTTTTAATCCTTGTTAACTTATAATCCTGTTAGTTTTCTTCCTTTCATTTTTAACCTTGTTAATTTTTACTCTTGCTATTTTTCCCCTTTTATTTTTTACCCTTGTTAATTTTTTACTCCTATTATTTTTTACCTTTATTTTTACCCTTGTTAATTTTGCTCCTGTTATTTTCCCTCTTTTATTTTTACCCTTGCCAATATTTGCTCCTGTTATTTTACACCATTTTATTTCTTTCCTTTGTTAATATTTACTCCTGTTATTTTCCCCCTTTTATTTTTCACCTTTGTTAATTTTTACTGGTGGAATTTTCCCTCCTTTATTTTTTACCCTTGTTAATTTTTACTCACGTTATTATTCCTATTTTTATTTTTACTCTTATTAATTTTTACTCCTGTTATTTTCCACCTTTTTTTTTATTTTTACCGTTGTTAATTTTTAGTCCTGTCGTTTTCACCCTTTTATTATTACCCTTGTTAATTTTAATCCTGTTTTTCCCCACTTTATTTTTATCTTTGTTAATTTTTACTTCTGTTATTTTCCCCTATTATTTTTTATCCTTGTTTATTTTAACTCTTGTTATTTCTACCCCTTTTATTTTTCCTTTATTAATTTTCACTTCCGTTATTTTTTCCTATTTTATTTTTCACCCTTGTTAATTTTTACTCCTGTTATTCCCCCTTTTATATTTTAATCTTGTTAATTTTTCCTCATGATATTTTCCCCTTTTATTCTTACCCTTGTTAATTTTTACTCCTTTTTATTTTTCAGCATTTTATTTTTACCCTTGTTAATTTTTACTCCTGTTATTTTCCCCCTTTTATTTTTACCCTTGTTAATTTTCACTCCAGTTATTTTCCCCCCTTTTATTTTTACCCTTGTTAATTTTTACTCTTGTTGGTTTTTACCACTTTCATTTTTTAGCTTTGTTAAATTTTACTCCGGTTATTTTCCCCCTTTTATTGTTACCATTGTTAATTTTTACTCCTGTCATTTTTCCCCTTTTATTTTTACCCTTGTTAAATTTGCCCCTGTTATTTTCCCCATTTTTATTTTTTATCCTTGTTAATTTTTACTCCTGTTATTTTCCCCCTTTTATTTTTTAATCCTTGTTAATTTATACTAATGTTATTTTCCCCCTTTCATTTTTTACCCTTATTAATTTTTAATACTGTTATTTTCCCCTTTTGTTTTTTACCCTTGTTAATTTTTACTACTATTATGTTTCCCCCTTTTATTATGACCCTTGTGAATTTTTCCTCAAGTTATTTTTCCCCTTTATTTTGAACCTTGTTAATTTTTACTTTTGTGATTTTCCCCCTTTTATTTTTACCCTTGTTAAGGGCAGGGTCAACCACAAACACAAAAATATTAATAAAAAAAAAGTACTTTACATAGCAAGTTGAAACTTTCAAGGTACAATCATATTATCATTGCCAATGTTATATTAGCATAAGAACACAATATATATTCGTTGTCCGTCCGTCAGTCCGTCCGTTTGTCCGCCTTTTGAAATAAAACTGCGGTCTTATTATTTATCCTAGCCTCGCCTGCTCTTGTATGTGAATACTCAAATATCCTACAAACAGCGTGTAAATTAGTTTTTCCTAAAA
Organism: Macrobrachium rosenbergii; assembly: GCA_039081455.1. NCBI lineage: Eukaryota > Metazoa > Arthropoda > Malacostraca > Decapoda > Palaemonidae > Macrobrachium > Macrobrachium rosenbergii. Next base: position 42,770 of record JANJGK010000465.1, read on the forward strand.
TTTCAAATAGTTCAAGATATATATATATAGGTAAAAAATGCACAACCGTGACGTCACGCCGATAACGCCCGATTTTTCAATATAATTCTCTTTAGCGGTATTATTTATCATTTTATTTAAAAAAGCTAAATTACATGAAAAAGACACAACATATATGCATTAACATGAGAGGTTTCAAGAAAATCCAATAATATTTTGAACTTCAGCAAGTATTTGAAACCAAAAAAGTATTGTTTTGAGTAATCGCACTTCAAAGTTTTCGGAAGATGTTTGAATGTTTTCATACACCATACCTTGGTTACTAACGTTATGAATTGTACTATTTTCACATACAAACATTCTAAACACTTGCATATCTATATCATACTGAATTAGTATTTTTGTATTGAAATATCTAACAGAATTTATTAATATTTACTTTACTTACTTTGGTATCGTGCTGAATGTCGATAGCGTCAGCGTGTTTCTCTCTTTCTCTCTTCTTTTTCTTTTTCTTCTGCGCCTTTATCGGCTTTTATAGCCTCACTGCTGGGATGTCATCACAAAATCAAATCATAGAAAAGGGGTTTTGTTTTACCAGCAGTGGGCGTCTTCCCTATTCTCATTGTCAACATTGCTCATCAAAGTGCAGCAGTGCCACTAGATAAGTGGTGCCACACCAGGGCCATAAGTTGTGCTTTCTGCTGCTACCCTGGCCTCTTCCTCATGCACTTTTCTTATCTTCCTATATTTCACTTCTGATTTTTTCTGCTGTGTCATCATCGATGAATATTTTCTCTTGTAATCAATCTTCTTCCTTATTTGTATGTTTTTGACCCCTTTTTCACCTAATGCTCTCTCAAGTGCTTCTGTCCCTAAGTTGAATCCGACCACTGCTCTGTAAATACTGTATGTCATCCTGCTTAGTTGAAAGAATTTTGTTTTTGGCAGTTCATTCCACAGCACTCTATGAAGACTTTCATTTGTTGATTTGTTTCGAATGGTCGTTGGTGGTGGTGAATCAGCCTTGACTTAGAGAATAGATACCAGACATCACTAGACGTTCAGGAATAAAATACCGAAAAATACATGCAGAAATGAACCGCATTTCGAGCCGCATAAGGTTTGTTATCACCCTCGGCCCTTTAACTGGTTACGCCCCGGTCACACCCATATCCCTTTAAAACCACGTGAGACTCGGCAAATGGGCGCGAAATGTTCCAATGAAGTTCGCACACTGTTTTTGGATAGTTATAGAATACAAATCCAAGGAAAACTCGAATTTGATTTTTTTTGAGATATAATGGCTTTCCAGAGGGTGACCCTGCCCTTAATTTATACTCCACTTATTTTTACCCCTTTTATTTTTTCCCTTGTTACTTTTTTCTCCTGTTATTTTCCACCTTTTACTTTTCAACCTTGTTAATTTTTACTCCAGTTATTTTTCAGTTTTTATCTTTTACCCTTGTTAATTTTTACTCATGTCAATTTTCCCCTTTTTATTTTTACTTTTGTTAATTTTTACTCCTGTTATTTTCCCCTTATTATTTTTACCCTTGTTAATTTTTACTCCTGTTAGTTTTCACCTTTTATTTTTACTCATGTTAATTTTTACTCCTCTTATTTTCCCTCTTTCATTTTTACCCTTGTTTATTTTTACTGCTTTTATTTTCTCCTTTTATTTTCATCCTTGTTAATTTTTACTCCTGTTGTTTTCCCGTTTTATTTTTACCCTTGTTAAGCTTTACTCCTTTTATTTTCCCCCTTTTATTTTTATCCCTGTTAAATTTTACTCCTATTATTTTTCCTCTTTTATTTTTATCGTTGTTAATTTTTACTCCTGTTATTTTTCCCCTTTTATTTTTACCCTTGTTAATTTTTACTCCTATTATTTTTCCCCTTTTATTTTTATCCTTTTTAATTTTTACTCCTGTTATTTTCCCATTTTTTTATTTTTACCCTTGTTAATTTATTTCCTTTTTATTTTCCCCCTTTTATTTTTACCCTTGTTAATTTTCACTCCTGTTATTTCCCCTTTTATTTTTACCCTTTTTAATATTTACTCCTGTTATTTTCCCCCTTTTATTTTTACCATTGTTAATATTTACTCCTGTTAGTTTTTACCACTTTTATTTTTTAACCTTGTTAATTTTTACTCCTGTTAATTTCCCCCTTTTATTTTTACCGTTGTTAATTTTTACTCCTGTTATATTTCCCCTTTTTTCCCTTGTTAATTTTGCTCCTATTATATTTCCCCTTTTTTCCCTTGTTAATTTTGCTTCTGTTATTATTCCCCTTTTATTATTTACACTAATTAATTTTTACTCCTATTATTTTCCTCTTCTATTTTTTAATCCTTTTTAACTTACACTCCTGTTGTTTTTTCTCCTTTCATTTTTCACGCTTGTTAATTTTTACTCTTGTTATTTTCCCTTTTATTTTTCATAATTTTTAATTTTTTACTCCTGTTATTTTCCCCCTTTATTTTTACCCTTGTTAATGTTTACTTCTGTTATTTTCCCCCTTTATTTTTACCCTTTCTAATTTTTAATCCTGTTATTTTTACACCCTTTTATTTCTTTCCCTTGTTAATTTTTACTCCTGTTATTTTTCCCCTTTTATTTTTCAAAATTTTTACTTTTTACTCCTGTTATTTTCCCACCTTTATTTTTTACCCTTTTTTATTTTTACTCATGTTATTTTTACCCTTTTTTATTTTTACCCTTGTTAATTTTTACTCCTATTATTTTTCACCTTTTATTATTACCTTTGTTAATTTTAATCCTTTTATGTTCCCAATTTATTTTTATTCTTGTTAATTTTTACTTCTGCTATTTTTCCAATTTTATTTTTATTCTTATTAATTTTTATTCCTGTTATTTTTACCCCTTTAATTTTTTACCCTTGTTAATTTTCACTTCAGCATTTTTTTCCCATTTTATTTTTCACCCTAGTTAATTTTTACTCCTGTTATTCCCCTTTTTAATTTTTACCCTTCTTTATTGTTACTCCTGTTATTTTCCCCTTTTATTTTTACCCTTGGTAATTTTTACTCCTGTTATTTTCCCCCTTTTATTTTTACCCTTGTTAATTTTTACTCCTGTTATTTTTCCCCATTTTTCCCTTGTTAATTTTGCTCCTGTTATTATCCCCGTTTTATTATTTACACTAATTAATTTTTACTCCTATTATTTTCTTCTTCTATTTTTTAATCCTTTTTAACTTACACTCCTGTTATTTTTTCTCCTTTCATTTTTTTACTCTTGTTAATTTTTACTCCTGTTATTTTTCCCTTTTATTTTTTATAATTTTTAATTTTTTACTCCTGTTTTTCCCCCTTTATTTTTACCCTTGTTAATTTTTACTTCTGTTATTTTCCCCCTTCATTTGTACCATTTCTAATTTTACTCCTGTTATTTTTACACCCTTTTATTTCTTTCCCATGTTAATTTTTTACTCCTGTTATTTTCCCCTTTTATTTTTCACAATATTTACTTTTTACTCCTGTTATTTTCCCACCTTTATTTTTTACCTTTTTATTTTTACACATGTTATTTTTCCCCTTTTTTATTTTTACCCTTGTTAATTTTTACTCCTATTATTTTTCACCTTTTATTATTACCTTTGTTAATTTTAATCTTTTTATGTTCCCAATTTATTTTTAGTCTTGTTAATTTTTACTTCTGTTATTTTTCCAATTTTATTTTTATTCTTAATAATTTTTATTCCTGTTATTTTTACCCCTTTCATTTTTTACCCTTGTTAATTTTCACTTCAGCAATTTTTTCCCATTTTATTTTTCACCCTTGTTAATTTTTACTCCTGTTATTCCCCCTTTAATTTTTACTCTTCTTTATTGTTGCTCCTGTTATTTTCCCCTTTTATTTTTACCCTTGGTAATTTTTACTCCTTTTTATTTTCCCCCTTTTATTTTTACCCTTGTTAATTTTTACTATTGTTATTTTTCCCCTTTTATTTTTACCCTTGTTAATATTCACTCCTGTTATTTTCATCCTTTTATTTTTACCCTTTTCTTTTTTAGCCTTTTTAAATTTTACTCCTGTTATTTTCCCCCTTTTATTTTCACTCTTTTTAATTTTTACTCCTGTGACTTTTCCCCTTTTATTTTTACCGTTATTAAATTTGCCCCTGTTATTTTCCCCTTTTTTATATTTTACCCTTGTTAAATTTTAATACAGTTATTTTCCCGCTTTTATTTTTACCCTTTTTAATTTTCACTCCTGTTATTTTTCCCCTTGTATTTTTACCGTTGTTAAATTTGCCTTTGTTATTTTCCCCTTTTTTATATTTTACCCTTGTTAAATTTTAATCCAGTTATTTTCCCCCTTTTATTTTTAATCCTTGTTAATTTATACTCTTGTTATTTTTTCCCTTTTTATTTTTTATCCTTGTTAATTTTTACTCTTGTTATTTTTCCCCTTTTATTTTTTACCCTTCTTAATTTTTACTCCCTTGTTATTTTTTACTTCTGTTAATTTTCCCCTTTTTTATATTTGTAAATTTTTACTCCATATATTTTTACCCCTTTTATTTTTTACCCTTGTTAATTTTTACTTTTGTTATTTTTTCCAGTTTTATTTTCCACACCTGCTAATTTTTACTCTTGTTATTTTCCCCCTTTTATTTTTTACCCTCGTTAATTTTTACTCATGCTGTTTTCCCCCTCTTATTTTTACCTTTGTTAATTTTTACTCCTGTTATTTTCACCCTTTTATTTTTACCCTTTTTAATATTTACTTCTATTATTTTTCCCCTTTTTTCCCTTGTTAATTTTGCTCCTGTTATTTTCTCCCATTTATTATTTTCACTAATTAATCTTTACTACTGCTATTTTCAACTTTTATTATTTAATCCTTGTAAACTTATAATCATGTTATTTTTCTTCTTTTCATTTTTTAACCTTGTTAATTTTTAATCCTGCCATTTTTCCCCTTTTATTTTTTACCCTTGTTAATTTTTTACTCCTGTTATTTTTTACCTTTATTTTTACCCTTGTTAATTTTACTCCTGTTATTTTTCCTCTTTTATTTTTACCCTTGCCAATTTTTGCTCCTGTTATTTTTACACCATTTCATTTCTTTCCTTTTTTAATTTTTACTCCTGTTATTTTCCCCCTTTTATTTTTCACCTTTGTCAATTTTTACTGGTGGTATTTTCCCACCTTTATTTTTTACCCTTGTTAATTTTTACTCGCGTTATTATTCATATTTTTATTTTTACTCCTATTAATTTTTGCTCCTGTTATTTTCCACCTTTTTTATTTTTAAAGTTGTTAATTTTTTGTCCTGTCGTTTTCACCCTTTTATTATTACCCTTGTTAATTTTAATCCTGTTTTTTCCCACTTTATTTTTATCTTTGTTAATTTTTACTTCTGTTATTTTCCCCTATTATTTTTTATCCTTGTTTATTTTAACTCTTGTTATTTTTACCCCTTTTATTTTTCCTTTATAAATTTTCACTTCCGTTATTTTTTCCTATTTTATTTTTCACCCTTGTTAATTTTTACTCCTGTTATTCCCCCTTTTATATTTTAATCTTGTTAATTTTTCCTCGTGATATTTTCCCCTTTTATTCTTACCCTTTTTAATTTTTACTCCTTTTTATTTTTCACCCTTTTATTTTTACTCTTGTTAATTTTTACTCCTGTTATTTTCCCCCTTTTATTTTTACCCTTGTTAATTTTTACTCCTGTTATTTTCCCCATTTTATTTTTACCCTTGTTAATTTTTCTCTTGTTGGTTTTTACAACTTTCATTTTTTATCCTTGTTAAATTTTACTCCTGTTATTTTCCGCCTTTTATTGTTACCATTGTTAATTTTTACTCCTGTCATTTTTCCCCTTTTATTTTTACCCTTGTTAAATTTGCCCCTGTTATTTTCCCTATTTTTATTTTTTACCCTTGTTAATTTTTACTCCTGTTATTTTCCCGCTTTTATTTTTTAATCCTTGTTAATTTATACTAATGTTATTTTCCCCCCTTTCATTTTTAACCCTTATTAGTTTTTAATACTGTTATTTTTCCCCTTTTATTTTTATCCTTGTTAAGTTTTACTACTATTATGTTTCCCCCTTTTATTTTTACCCTTGTTAATTTATCCTCCAGTTATTTTTACCCCTTTTATTTTTTCCCTTGTTACTTTTTTCTCCTGTTATTCTCCACCTTTTACTTTTCAACCTTGTTAATTTTTACTCCAGTTATTTTTCAGTTTTTATTTTTTACCCTTCTTAATTTTACTGATGTCAATTTTCCCCTTTTTATTTTTACTTTGGTTAATTTTTACTCCTGTTATTTTCCCCTTATTATTTTTACCCTTGTTAATATTTACTCCTGTTAGTTTTCCCCTTTTATTTTTAGCCATGTTAATTTTTACTCCTGTTATTTTCCCCCTTTTATTTTTACCCTTGTTTATTTTTACTGCTTTTATTTTCACCTTTTATTTTCATCCTTGTTAATTTTTACTCCTGTTGTTTTCCCGTTTTATTTTTACCCTTGTTAAGCTTTACTCCTTTTATTTTCCCCCTTTTATTTTTATCCCTGTTTAATTTTACTCCTATTATTTCCCTCTTTTATTTTTATTGTTGTTAATATTTACTCCTGTTATTTTTCCCCTTTTATTTTTACCCTTGTTAATTTTTACTCCTGTTGTTTTCCCGTTTTATTTTTACCCTTGTTAAGCTTTACTCCTTTTATTTTCCCCCTTTTATTTCTATCCTTGTTAAATTTTATTCCTATTATTTTCCCACTTTTATTTTTATCGTTGTTAATTTTTACTCCTATTATTTTTTCCCTTTTATTTTTACCCTTGTTAATTTTTACTCCTGTTATTTTCCCCCTTTTATTTTTTAATCCTTGTTAATTTATACTAATGTTATTTTCCCCCCTTTCATTTTTTACCCTTATCAATTTTTAATACTGTTATTTTTCCCCTTTTGTTTTTTACCCTTGTTAATTTTGACTACTATTATGTTTCCCCCTTTCATTTTTACCCTTGTTAATTTATACTCGTTAATTTTACCCGTTTTATTTTTTCCCTTGTTACTTTTTTCTCCTGTTATTTTCCACCTTTTACTTTTCAACCTTGTTAATTTTTACTCCAGTTATTTTTCAGTTTTTATTTTTTACCCTTGTTAATTTTACTCATGTCAATTTTCCCCTTTTTATATTTACTTTTGTTAATTTTTACTCCTGTTATTTTCCCCTTATTATTTTTACCCTTTTTAATTTTTACTCCTGTTAGTTTTCCTCTTTTATTTTTACCAATGTTAATTTTTACCCCTGTTATTTTCCCCCTTTTATTTTTACCCTTGTTTATTTTTACTGCTTTTATTTTCTCATTTTATTTTCATCCTTGTTAATTTTTACACCTGTTGTTTTCCCGTTTTATTTTTACCCTTGTTAAGCTTTACTCCTTTTATTTTCCCCCTTTTATTTTTATCCCTGATAAATTTTACTCCTATTATTTTCTCTCTTTTATTTTTATCGTTGTTAATTTTTACTCCTGTTATTTTTCCCCTTTTATTTTTACCCTTGTTAAATTTTACTCCAGTTATTTTCCCTCTTTTATTTTTTAATCCTTGTTAATTTATACTAATGTTATTTTCCCCCCTTTCATTTTTTACCCTTATTAATTTTTAATACTGTTATTTTCCCCTTTTGTTTTTTACCCTTGTTAATTTTTACTACTATTATGTTTCCCCCTTTCATTTTTACCCTTGTTAATTTATACTCCATTATTTTTACCCCTTCTATTTTTTACCTTGTTACTTTTTTCTCCTGTTATTTTCCACCTTTTACTTTTCAACCTTGTTAATTTTTACTCCAGTTATTTTTCAGTTTTTATTTTTTACCCTTGTTAATTTTACTCAAGTCAATTTTCCCCTTTTTATTTTTACTTTTGTTAATTTTTACTCCTGTTATTTTCCCCTTATTATTTTTACCTTTGTTAATTTTTACTCCTGTTAGTTTTCCCCTTTTATTTTTACCCATGTTAATTTTTACTCCTTTTATTTTCCCCCTTTTATTTTTACCCTTGTTTATTTTTACTGCTTTTATTTTCTCCTTTTATTTTCATCCTTGTTAATTTTTACTCCTGTTGTTTTCCCGTTTTATTTTTACCCTTGTTAAGCTTTACTCCTTTTATTTCCCCCCGTTTATTTTTATCCCTGTTAAATTTTACTCCTATTATTTTCCCTCTTTTATTTTTATCGTTGTTAATTTTTACTCCTGTTATTTTTCCCCTTTTATTTTTACCCTTGTTAATTTTTACTCCTATTATTTTTCCCCTTTTATTTTTATCCTTTTTAATTTTTACTCCTGTTATTTTCCCATTTTTTTATTTCTACCCTTGTTAATTTATTTCCTTTTTATTTTCTCCCTTTTATTTTTACCCTTGTTAATTTTCACTCCTGTTATTTTCCCCTTTTATTTTTACCCTTTTTAGTATTTACTCCTGTTATTTTCCCCCTTTTATTTTTACTATTGTTTATATTTACTCCTGTTAGTTTTTACCACTTTTATTTTTTAGCATTGTTAATGTTTACTCCTGTTAATTTCCCCTTGTTATTTTTACCCTTGTTAATTTTTACTCCTGTTATTTTTCCCATTTTTCCCTTGTTAATTTTGCTCCTGTTATTATCCCCCTTTTATTATTAACACTAATTAATTTTTACTCCTATTATTTTCCTCTTCTATTTTTTAATCCTTTTTAACTTACACTCATGTTATTTTTTCTACTTTCATTTTTTACCCTTGTTAATTTTTACTCCTGTTATTTTCCCTTTTATTTTTTATCCTTTATAATTTTTTACTCCTGTGATTTTCCCCCTTTATTTTTACCCTTGTTAATTTTTACTTCTGTTATTTTCCCCCTTTATTTTTACCCTTTCTAATTTTTACTCCTGTTATTTTTACACCCTTTTATTTCTTTCCCTTGTTAATTTTTTACTCCTGTTATTTTCCCCTTTTATTTTTCACAATTTTTACTTTTTACTCCTGTTATTTTCCCACCTTTATTTTTTACCCTTTTTTTTATTTTTACTCATGTTATTTTTCCCCTTTTTTATTTTTACCCTTGTTAATTTTTACTCCTATTAATTTTCACCTTTTATTATAACCTTTGTTAATTTTAATCCTTTTATGTTCCCAATTTATTTTTATTCTTCTTAATTTTTACTTGTTATTTTTCCAATTCTATTTTTTTTCTTATTAATTTTTATTCTTGTTATTTTTACCCCTTTCATTTTTTACCCTTGTTAATTTTCACTTCAGCAATTTTTTCCCATTTTATTTTTCACCCTTGTTAATTTTTACTCCTGTTATTCCCCGTATTATTTTTTACCATTCTTTATTGTTACTCCTGTTATTTTCCCCTTTTATTTTTACCCTTTGTAATTTTTACTCCTTTTTTATTTTCCCCCTTTTATTTTTACCCTTGTTAATTTTTACTATTGTTATTTGTCCCCTTTTATTTTTACCCTTGTTAATATTTACTCCCGTTATTTTCCGCATTTTATTTTTACCCTTTTCTTTTCTAGCCTTTTTAAATTTTACTCCTGTTATTTTCCCCCTTTTATTTTCACTTTTTTTAATTTTTACTCCTGTTATTTTTCTCCTTTTATTTTTACCGTTGTTAAATTTGCCCCTATTATTTTCCCCTTTTTTATATTTTACCCCTGTTAAATTTTAATCCAGTTATTTTCCCCCTTTTATTTTTAATCCTTGTTAATTTATACTCCTGTTATTTTTTCCTTTTTATTTTTTATCCTTGTTAATTTTTACTCCTGTTATTTTTCCCCTTATATTTTTTACCCTTGTTAATTTTTACTCCTGTTATTTCCCTGTTTTAATTTTACCCTTCTTAATTTTTTCTCCCTTGTTAATTTTTACTTATGTTAATTTTCCCCTTTTATTTTTATATTTGTTAATTTTTACTCTTGTTATTTTTACCCCTTTTATTTTTTATCCTTGTTAATTTTTAATTCTGTTATTTTTTCCCCTTTTATTTTTCACACCTGCTAATTTTTACTCTTGTTATTTTCCCCCTTTTATTTTTTAACCTCGTTCATTTTTACTTATGCTATTTTCTCCTCTTATTTTTACCCTTGTTCATTTTTACTCCTGTTATTTTCACCCTTATATTTTTACCCTTGTTAATTTTTACTTCTATTATTTTTCCCCTTTTTTCCCTTGTTAATTTTGCTCCTGTTATTTTCTCCCATTTATTATTTTCACTAATTAATCTTTACTACTGTTATTTTCCACTTTTATTTTTTAATCCTTGTAAACTTATAATCATGTTATTTTTCTTCCTCTAATTTTTTTACCTTGTTAATTTTTACTCCAGCCATTTTTCCACTTTTATTTTTTACAATTGTTAATTTTTTACTTCTGTTATTTTTTACCTTTATTTTTACCCTTGTTAATTTTACTCCTGTTATTTTGCCTCTTTTATTTTTAGCCTTGCCAATTTTTGCTCCTGTTATTTTTACACCATTTTATTTCTTTCCTTTGTTAAATTTACTCCTGTTATTTTCCCCCTTTTATTTTTCAACTTTGTTAATTTTTACTGGTGGTATTTTCCCACCTTTATTTTTTACCCTTGTTAATTTTTACTCACGTTATTATTCCTATTTTTATTTTTACTCATTAATTTTTACATCTGTTATTTTCCACCTTTTTTTTATTTTTATAGTTGTTAATTTTTAGTCCTGTCGTTTTCACCCTTTTATTATTACCCTTGTTAATTTTAAACCTGTTTTTTCCCCACTGTATTTTTTATCTTTGTTAATTTTTACTTCTGTTATTTTCCCCTTTTATATTTATTCTTGTTAATTTTTACTCCTGGTATTTTTTCCTTTTTAATTTTACCCTTGTTAGTTTCTATTCCTGTTCTTTTTCCCCCCTTTATTTTTTTCCTTGTTAATTTTGCTCCTGTTATTTTCCCCCTTTTATTATTTATCGTTGTTAATTTTTACTCTTGTTATTTTCCCCCTTTTATTTTTTAATCTTTGTTAATTTATACTTCAACTTATTTTCCCCTTTTATTTTTTACCCTTATTAATTTTTACTCCTATTATTTTTCCCCTTTTATTTTTTATCCTTGTTAATTTTTACTCCTGTTATTTTCCCCCTTTTATTATTACCCTTGTTACTTTTAATCCTGTTATTTTCCCCACTTTATTTTTACCCTTGTTAATTTTTACTTCTGTTATTTTCCCCTTTTATTTTTATCCTTGTTAATGTTTACTCCTATTATTTTTACCTCTTTTCTCTTTTACCCTTGTTAATTTTCACTCCAGTTATTTTTTCCCTTTTTATTTTTCACCCCTGTTAATTTTTACTCCTGTCATTTTCCGCTTTTATTTTTCACCCTTGTTTATTTTTAGTCATGTTATTTTCCTCTTTTGTTTTTATCCCTTTTTATTTTTACTCCTGTTATTTTCCCCATTTTATTTTTTCTCTTGTTAATTTTTACTCATCTTATTTTCCCCCTTTATTTTTACCCTTGTTAATTTTTAATTTTTTTTTTATTTTTCCCTTTTATCTTTACGCTTGTTAATTTTTACTCCTGTTGTTTTCCCCCTTTTATTCTTACCCTTGTTAATATTTACTCCTGTTATTTTCACCCTTTTATTTTTACCTTTGTTAATTTTTACTCCTGTTAGTTTTTACTCCTTTTATTTTTTAGCCTTGTTAATTTTTACTCTTGTTATTTGGAAAATAACAGGAGTAAAAATTAACAAGGGTAAAAAATAAAAGGGGAAAAATAACAAAAGTAAAATTAACAAGGGTAAAAAATGAAATGGGGAAATATAACTGGAGTATTAGTTAACCAGGATTAAAAAATAAAAGGGGAAAATAACAGGAGTAAAATCAACAATTGTAAAAGATAAAAGGGGGAAAATAACAGGAGCAAAATTAAATAATTTTGCTCCTGTTATTTTCCTCCTTTTATCTTTTACAATTGTTAATTTTACTCCTGTTATTTTCCCCTTTTATTTTTTAATCCTGGTTAACTTATACTCCAGTTATATTTCCCCATTTAATTTTTTACCCTTGTTAATTTTACTTTTGTTATTTTCCCCTTTTATTTTTTACCCTTGTTAATTTTTACTCCTGTTATTTTCCCCCTTTTATTATGACCCTTGTTAATTTTTACTCCTGTTTTCCCCTTTTATTTTCATCATTGTTAATGATTACTTCTGTTATTTTCCCCCTTTTCTTTTTAACCTTGTTAGTTTTTACTCATGTTATTTTTACACCTTTTTATTTTTTCCATTGTTAATTTTTACTACTGTTATTTAACCCCAATTATTGTTACCATTGTTAATTTTTACTCCTGTTTTTTCCCATTTTATTTTTACCCTTTTTAATTTTTCATCCCGTTATTCTTCCCCCTTTTATTTTTACCCTTGTAAATTTTTACTACTGTCACTTTCCCCTTTTATTTTTATCCTTTTTAATTTTTACTCCTGTTATTTCCCCCCTTTTATTTTTACATTGTTAATTTTTACTCCTCTTATTTTTACCCCTTATATTTTTTACCTTTGTTAAATTTTACTCCTTTTATTTTTATCCCTTTTATTTTTTACCGTCTTTAATTTTTACTGCAGTTATTTTCCCCTTTTAATTTTACCGTTGTTAAATTTTACTCCTGTTATTTTTCCCCTTTTATTTTTACCCTTGTTAATTTTACTACTGTTATTTTCCCCTTTTATTATTTACCCTTGTTAATTTTACTCCTGTTATTTTCCCCCTTTTATTTTTATCCTTGTTAATTTTGCTCCTTTTATTTTTCCCCCTTTTATTATTTACCATTGTTAATTTTTACTCATATTATTTTTCCACTTTTGGTTTTTAATCCTTTTAAATTGATACTCATGTTATTTTTCCCCTTTTATTTTTTCCCTTATTGCTTTTTACTCCTGTTATTTTTCCCTTTTATTTTTCACCCTTGTTAATTTTTACTCCTGTTATTTTCCCGTTTTTATTTTTTACCCTTGTTAATTTTTACTCATGTTATTTTTACCCCTTTTATTTTCACCCTTGTTAATTTTTACTCCTATTATGTTCCCCATTTTATTTTTACCCTTGTTAATTTTTAATCCTCTTATTTTTCCTCCTTTTATTTTTACCCATGTTAATTTTTAATCCTGGTAATTTCCCACTTGTTAATTTTTACTTCTTTTATTTTCACAAATTTATTTATATCCTTGTTAATTTTCACTGCTGTTATTTTCCCCATTTTATATTTACCCTCGTTAATTTTTGCTCCTTTTATTTGCCTCTTTTATTTTTACTCTTGTTAGTTTTTACTCCTTTTACTTCACCCATTTTATTTTTATCATTGTTAATTTTTACTCCAATTATTTTTCCCCTTTTAAATTTTAATCATGTTAATTTTTACTCCTCTAATTTTTTACCCCTTTCATTTTTACCCTTGTTAATTTTTACTCCTGTTATTTTTTCCCCTTTATTTTTACCCTTGTTAATTTTTACTCCTGTTATTTTTTCCCTTTTATTTTTACCCTTGTTAATGTTGCTAATGCTATTTTTCTTCATTTTATTATTTACCTTGTTAATTTTTACTCCTGTATTTCGCCTTTTATTTTTTATCATTGTTAATTTTTACTCTTGTTATTTTCCCCCCTTTTTTTACCCTTGTTAATTTTTACTCCTCTTATTTTTCCCGTTTTATTTTTACCCTTGTTAATTATGCTCCTATTATTTTCCCCCTTTTAATTATTTACCATTGTTAATTTTTACCCCCGTGTTTTCCCCCTTTTATTTTTTACCCTTGTTATTTTTTTAATCCTGTTATTTTTAACCTTTTATTATTTACCCTTGTTAATTTTTATTGCTGTTGTTTTCCCCCTTTTATTTTTTATCCTTGTTAATTTTTACTCCTGTTATTTTTCCCCTTTTATTTTTTACCCTTGTTCATTTTTAATCCTTTAATGTTTCCCCCTTTTATTATTACCCATGTTGATTTTAATCCTGTTATTTTCCCCACTTTATTTTTATCCTTGTTAATTTTTACTTCTGTTATTTTTCCCCTTTTATTTTTAGCCTTGTTAATTTTTACTCCGGTTATTTTTACCGCTTATATATATATTACCCTTGACAATTTTCACTTCAGTTATTTTATCCAATTTTATTTTTCACCCTTGAGAATTTTTACTCCTGTTAATTCCCCCTATTTTTACCCTTGTTAATTTTTCCTCATTTTATTTTCACCTTTTTATTTTTACCCTTGTTCATTTTTACTCTTCTTATTTTCCCCTTTTATTTTTACCGTTGTTAATTTTTACTCCTTTTTATTTTGACTCCTTTTATTTTACCCTTGTTAATTTTTACTCCTGTTATTTTCCCCCTTTTATTTTTACCCTTGTTAATATTTACTCTAGTTATTTACCCCCTTTTATTTTTACCATTATTAATTTTACGCCTGTTAGTTTTAACCACTTTTGTTTTTTAGCCTTGTTAATTTTTACTCCTGTTATTTTCCCCATTTTATTTTTACCCTTGTTAATATTTACTCCTATTATTTTTCCATTTTTTTTAACCTTGTTAATTTTGCTCTTGTTATTTTCCCCCCTTTATTTTTTTACCCTTATTAATTTTTACTACTGTTATTTTCCCCTTTTATTTTTTAATCCTTGTTAACTGATACTCCTGTTATTTTTCCACATTTCATTTTTTACCCTTGTTCATTTTTATTCCTCTTATTTTTCCCCTTTTATTTTTTACCCTTGTTAAATTTTTACTCCTGTTACTTTCACCTTTTTATTTTGACCCTTGTTAATTTTTACTCTTGTTATTTTCCCCTTTATTTTTACCCTTGTTAATTTTTACTTCTGTTGTTCCCCCTTTTATTTTTACCCTTGTAAAATTTACTCCTGTTATTATTACACCCTTTTATTTCTTTCACTTGTTAATTTTTACTCCTGTTATTTTCCCCCTTTTATTTTGACCCTTTTTAATTATTACTCATGTTATTTTTCCCCCATTATTTTTTCCCTTGTTAATTTGTACTTCTGTTATTTTCGCCCTTTTATTTTTACCCTTGTTAATGTTGCTGATGCTATTTTTCCCTCTTTTGTTACTTACGTTATTAATTTTTACTCCTGTATTTCCCTTTTATTTTTTATTATTGTTACTTTTTACTCTTGTTATTTTCCCCCATTTATTTTTACCTTGTTAATTTTTACTCCTCTTATTTTTCCCCTTTTATTTTTACCCTTGTTAATTTTGCTCCTGTTATTTTCCCCCTTTTTATTATTTACCATTGTTAATTTTATTCCCGTTGTTTTCCCCCTTTTATTTTTTAATCCTTGTTAATTTATACTCCTGTTATTTTCCCCCTTTTATTTTTTATCTTTGTTAATTTTTGCTCCTGTTATTTTTCCCCTTTTATTTTTTACCCTTGTTCATTTTTACTCCTGTAATTTTCCCCCTTTTATTATTACCCATCTTAATTTTAATCGTGTTATTTTCCCAACTTCATTTTTATCATTGTTAATTTTTACTTTTGTTTTTATTCCCCTTTTATTTTTAACCTTGTTAATTTTTACTCCGGTTATTTTTACCCCTTTTATTTTTTACCCTTGATAATTTTCACTTCAGTTATTTTTTCCCATTTTATTTTTCACCCTTGTTAATTTTTACTCCTGTTATTTCCCCCTTTTTTTTACTTTTGTTAATTTTCCCTCCAGTCATTTTCACCTTTTACTTTTACCCTTCTTAATTTTTACTCTTGTTATTTTCCCCTTTTATTTTTACCCTTGTTAATTTTTACTCCTTTTTATTTTCCCCCTTTTATTTTTACCCTTGTTAATTTTTACTCCTGTTATTTTCCCCCCTTTATGTTTACCCTTGTTAATATTTACTCCTGTTATTTTCCCCCTTTTATTTTTACCCTTGTTAATTTTACGCCTGTTAGTTTTAACCGCTTTTATTTTTTTTAGCTTTGTCAATTTTTACTCCTGTTATTTTGCCAATTTTATTTTAACCTTGTTAAATTTTACTCCTGTTATTTTTCTCTTTTTTTTCCCCTTGTTAATTTTGCTCCTGTTATTTTATCCCTTGTATTTCTTACTCTTATTAATTTTTACTCCTGTTATTTTCCCTTTTATTTTTTTATCCCTGTTAACTTATACTCCTGTTATTTTTCCCCCTTTCATTTTTTACCCTTGTTAATTTTTATTCCTCTTATTTTTCCCCTTTTATTTTTTACCCTTGTTAAATTTTTACTCCTGTTACTTTCACCTTTTTATTTTGACCCTTGTTAATTTTTACTCTTGTTATTTTCCCCTTTATTTTTACCCTTGTTAATTTTTACTTCTGTTGTTCCCCCTTTTATTTTTACCCTTGTAAAATTTACTCCTGTTATTATTACACCCTTTTATTTCTTTTACTTGTTAATTTTTACTCCTGTTAATTTCCCCGTTTTATTTTTCACCCTTGTTAATTTTTACTTCTGTTATTTTCCCACCTTTATTTTTTACCCTTGTTAATTTTTACTCCTGTTATTTTCCCCTTTTTGTTTTTCCCTTTGTTAATTTTTGCTTCTGTTATTTTCTCCCTGTTATTTTCATACTTGTTAATTTTTACTATTGTTTTTCCCCCTTTTATTTTTTACCCTTGTTAATTTTTACTCTTCTTTTTTACCCCATTTATTTTTTACCCTTGTTCATATTTCCTCCTGCAATTTTCCCCCTTTTATTATTACCCATGTTAATTTTAATCATGTTATTTTCCCCACTTTATTTTTACCTTTGTTAATTTTTATTTCTGTTATTTCGCCTTTTATTTTTATCCTAGCTAATTTTATCCCTATTATTTTTAACCCTTTTATTTTCTACCCTTGTTAAATTTTACTCCTGTTATTTTTCCCATTTTATTTTTCTCCCTTGTTAATTTTTACTCTTTGTATTTTTCCCCATTTATTTTTTACCCTTTTTAATTTTTACTCTCGTTATTTTCCCCACTTATTTTTACCCTTCTTAATTTTTACTACTGTTATTTTTACCCTTTTATTTATACCCTTGTTAATTTTTACTCCTTTTTATTTTCCTCCTTTTATTTTTACCCTTGTTAATTTTTACCTCTGGTATTTCCTCCTTTTATTTTTACCCTTGTTAATATTTACTCCTGTTATTTTCTCCCTTTTATTTTTAACCTTGTTAATTTTTACATCTGTTAGTTTTTACCCATTTTATTTTTTAGACTTGTTAATTTTTACTCCAGATATTTTTCCCCCTTGATTTTTATGCTTGTTAATTTTTACTCCTATTATTTTTCCTCTTTTTTACCCTTGTTAATTTTGTTCCTGTTATTTTCCCCCTTTTATCATTTTCCCTTATTAATTTTTACTCCTGTTATTTTCCCATTTTATTTTTTAATCCTTGTTAACTTAAACTCCTGTTATTTTTCCCCCTTTCATTTTTTACCCTTATTAATTTTTACTCCTCTTATTTTTCCACTTTTATTTTTTACCCTTGTTAATTTTTTACTCCTGTTATTTTCCCAATTATATTTTGACCCTTGTTAATTTTTACTCCTGTTATTTTCCACCTTTTATTTTTACCCTTTTTTAATTTTACTCCTGTTATTTTTACACCCTTTTATTTCTCTCCCTTGTTAATTTTTACTCCTGTTATTGTCCCTGTTTTATTTTTCACCCTTGTTAATTTTTACTCCTGTTATTTTCCCACCTTTATTTTTTACCCTGTTAAATTTTACTCCTTTTATTTTCCCCTTTTTTATTTTTACACTTGTTAATTTTTAGTCCTGTTATTTTCCCCCTTTTATTTTTACCTTTGTTAATTTTTACTCCTGTTATTTTCCCCCTTTTATTTTCATACTTGTTAATTGTTACTCCTGTTATTTTCCCACCTTTTATTTTTTATCTTTGTTAATTTTTACTCTTCTTTTTTCCCCATTTATTTTTTACCCTTTTTAATTTTTACTCCTGTTATTCCCCCCTTTTATTATTACCGTTGTTAATTTTAATCCTGTTATTTTCGCTACTTTATTTTTACCCTTGTTAATTTTTACTCCTGTTATTTTCCCTTTCATTTTTATCCTTGTTAATTTTTACTCCTTTTATTTTTACCCCTTTTATTTTTTACCATTGTTAATTTTTACTCTTGTTATTTTCCCCCTTTTATTTTTTTACCCTTGTTAATTTTTACTCATGTTATTTTCCCCTCTTATTTTTATGATTGTTAATTTTTACTCCTGTTATTTTCCCCCTTTTATTTTTACCCTTGCTAATTTTTACTACTGTTATTTTTCCCATTTTATTTTTACCCTTGTTAATTTTTACTCTTTTTTATTTTTCCTCCTTTTATTTTTAACCTTGTTAGTTTTTTACTCTTGTTATTTCCCCCCTTTTATTTTTACCCTTGTTAATTTTTATATGTTAGTTTTTACCCCTTTTATTTTTTAGACTTGTTTATTTTTACTCCTGTTATTTTTCCCCTTTTATTTTTACCCTTGTTAATTTTTACTCCTGTTATTTTTCCCTTTTTTCCCTTGTTAAATTTGCTCTTGGTATTTTCCCCCTTTTATTATATACCCTTGTTAATTTTTACAAATGTTATTTTCTCCTTTTATTTTTTAATCCTTGTTAATTTATACTCCTGTTATTTTTCCCGTTTAATTTTTTACCCTTGTTAATTTTTACTCCTGTTATTTTTCCCCATTTGTTTTTTACCATTGTTAATTTTTATTCCTGTTATTTTCCCCTTTTTATCATAACCCTTGTTAATTTTTACTCCTGTTATTTTTCCCCCTTTCTTTTTACCCTTGTTGATTTTTACCTCTGTTATTTTTCACCCTTTTATTTTTACACTTGTTAATTTTTATTTCTGTTATTTTTACCCCTTTTATTCTTTCCATTGTTAATTTTTACTCCTGTTATTTTCCCCATTTTATTTTTACCCTTGTTAATTATTACTCTTGTTATTTTCCCCTTTAATTTTTACCCATGTTGATTTTAACTCTTGTTGTTTCAACCTTTTATTTTTACCCTTCTTAATTTTTACTCCTTTTATTTTCCCCTTTTATTTGTATCCTTGCTAATTTTTACTCCTGTTATTTTCCCCCTTTTTTAATCCTTGTTAACTTATACTCCGGTTATTTTTCCCAATTTCATTTTTTACCCTCGTTAATTTTTACTCCTCTTATTTTTCCACTTTTATATTTTACGCTTGTTAATTTTTTACTCCTGTTATCTTTCCCCTTTCATTATGACCCTTGTTAATTTTTACTCCTGATAATTTTCTCCCTTTATTTTTACCCTTGTTAATTGTTACTTCTCTTATTTTCCCCCTTTTATTTTAACCCTCGTTAATTTACTCCTATTATTATTACACCCTTTTATTTCTTTCCCTCGTTAATTTTTACTCCCGTTATTTTCCCCCCTTTATTTTTCACCCTTGTTAATTTTTACCCCTGTTATTTCCCACCTTTATTTTTTACCCGTGTTAATTTTTACTCCTGTTATTTTCTCCTTTTTGTTTTTACCCTTGTTAATTTTTACTCCTATATTTTCCCCCTTTTATTTTTACACTAGTTGATTTTTACTCCTGTTATTTTCTCCCTTTTATTTTCATACTTATTAATTTTTACTCCTCTTATTTTTCCCCCTTTTATTTTTTACCCTTGTTAATATTTACTCATCTTTTTTCCCATTTATTTTTGACCCTTGTTAATTTTTACTCCTGTTATTTCCCCCTTTTATTATTACCCTTGGTCATTTTAATCCTGTTATTTTCCCCACTTTATTTTTACCTTTGTTAATTTTTACTTCTGTTATTTTCCCCTTTTATTTTTCTCCTTGTTAATTTTTACTCCTGTTATTTTTTACCCCTTTTATTTTTTTACCATTGTTAATTTTTAATCTTCTTATTTTTTTTCCCATTTTATTGTTCACACTTGTTAATTTTTACTCTTGTTATTTTCCCCCTTTTATTTTTTTCCCTTGTTAATTTTTACTCATGTTATTTTCCCCTCTTATTTTTACGCTTGTTAATTTTTACTCCTTTTATTTTCCTACTTTTATTTTTACCCTTGTAAATTTTTACTACTGTTATTTTTACCCTTTTATTTTTACACTTGTTAATTTTTACTCCTTTTTTATTTTTCCTCCTTTTATTTTTAACCTTGTTAATTTTTACTCTTGTTATTTCCCCCTTTTCATTTTAACCCTTGTTAATATTTATTTCTGTTATTTTCTCCCCTTTTATTTTTACCCTTGGTAATTTTTACATGTTAGTTTTTACCCCTTTTATTTTTTAGACTGTTTAATTTTTATTCCTGTTATTTTCCCCTTTTTATTTTTACCATTGTTAATTTTTACTCCTGTTATTTTTCCCTTTTTTACCCTTGTTAATTTTGCTCCGGTTATTTTCTCCCTTTTATTTTTTAAACTTCTTCATTTTTACTCCTCTTATTTTTCCACTTTTATTTTTTACCCTTGTTAATTTTTTACTCCTGTTATATTCCCAAATTTATTTTGACATTTGTTAATTTTTACTCCTGTTATTCTTCCCCCTTTATTTTTACACTTTTTAATTTTTACTTCTGTTATTTCCCCCTTTTATTTTTACCCTTGCTAATTTTACTCCTGTTATTTTTACACCCTCTTATTTCTTTCCCTTGTTATTTTTTACTCCTGTTGTTTTCCCCTTTTATTTTTCGCCCTTTTTAATTTTTACTCCTGTTATTTTCCCACCTATATATTTTACCCTTGTTAAATTTTACTAATGTTATTTTTCCCCCTTTTATTTTTACCCTTGTTAATTTTTACTCCTTTTAAATTCCTCTTTTTTATTTTTACCCTTCTTAATTTTTAGTTCTGTTATTTTCCCCCTTTTATTTTTACCCTTGTTATATTTTACTCTTCTTATTATCTCCCTTTTATTTTCATACTTGTTATTTTTACACCTGTTATTTTCCCCCTTTTACTTTTTACAATTGGTAAGTTTTACTCTTCTTGTTTTCGCCATTTATGTTTTACCCTTCTTAATTTTTACTCCTGTTATTTCCCCCCTTTTATTTTTACCCTTGTTAATTTTATTCCTGTTATTTCCCCCCTTTTATTTTTACCCTTGTTAATTT
This sequence comes from Macrobrachium rosenbergii, assembly GCA_039081455.1. Lineage (NCBI taxonomy): Eukaryota > Metazoa > Arthropoda > Malacostraca > Decapoda > Palaemonidae > Macrobrachium > Macrobrachium rosenbergii. Next base: position 63,899 of record JANJGK010000465.1, read on the forward strand.
TAATCCTGTTATTTTCCCCACTTTATTTTTACCTTTGCTAATTTTTACTTCTGTTATTTTCCCCTTTTATTTTTATCATAGTTAATTTTTACTCCTATTATTTTACCTCTTTTATTTTTTACCCTCGATAATTTTTACTCCTGTTATTTTTTCCCATTTTATTTATCCCCCCTGTTAATTTTTACTCTTGTTAATTTTCCCCTTTTATTTTTTACCCTAGTTAAATTTTACTCATGTTATTTTCCCCTCTTATTTTTAATCTTGTTAAATTTTACTGCTGTTATTTTTACCCTTTTATTTTTACCCTTGTTAATTTTTACTCCTTTTTATTTTACCTCCTTTTATTTTTACCATTGTTAATTTTTACTCCTGTTATTTCCCCCTTTTATTTTTACCCTTGTTAATATTTGCTCCTGTTTTTTCCCCTTTTATGTTTTACCCTTGTCAATTTTTACATGTGCTAGTTTTTACCCCTTTTATGTTTTACCCTTGTCAATTTTTACATCTGTTAGTTTTTACCCCTTTTATTTTTTAGACTTGTTAATATTTACTCCGGTTATTTTTCCCCCTTTTATTTTTACCCTTGTTAATTTTTACTCCTGTTGTTTTTCCTCTTTTTTACCCTTGTTAATTTTGCTCCTTTTATTCTCCCCCTTTTATCATTTACCCTTGTTAATTTTTACTCCCGTTATTTTCCCCATTTATTTTTTAATCCTTGTTAACTTATACTCCTGTTATTTTTTCCCCCTTTCATTTTTTACCCTTGTTAATTTTTACTCCCCTTATTTTTCTACTTTTATTTTTTACCCTTGTTAATTTTTTATTCCTGTTGTTTTCCCAATTTTAGTTTGACCCTTGTTAATATTTACTCCTGTTATTTTTCCCCCTTTATTTTTACACTTGTTAATTTTTACTTCTGCTATTATCCCCCTTTTATTTTTACCCTTGTAAATTTTACTCCTGTTATTTTTACACCGTTTTATTTCTTTCCCTTGTTAATTTTTACTCCTGTTATTTTCCCACCTTTATTTTTCACCCTTGTAAAATTTTACTGATGTTATTTTTCCCCCTTTTATTTTTACCCATGTTAATTTTTACTCATTTTATTTTCCTCTTTTTTTTATTTTTACCCTTGTTAATTTTTAGTCCTGTTATTTTCTCCCTTTTATTTTTCCCTTGTTAATTTTTAATCCTGTTACTATCTCCCCTTTATTTCCATACTTGTTAATTTTTACACTGTTATTTTCCCCTCCTATTTTTACCCTTGTTAATTTTTACTCTTCTTTTTTCCCCATTTATTTTTTACCCTTGTTAATTTTTACTCCTGTTATTTCCCCCCTTTTATTATTACCCTTGTTAATTTTAATCATGTTATTTCCCCATTTTATTTTTATCCTTGTTAATTTTTCTTCCTGTTATTTTTACCCCTTTCATTTTTTACCCTTGTTAATTTTTAATCCTCTTATTTTTCCCCATTTTATTTTTCACCCTTGTTAATTTTTACTCTTGTTATTTTTCCCCTTTTATTTTTTATATTTGTTAATTTTTACTCGTGTTATTTTCCCCTCTTATTTTTCCTCTTGTTAATTTTTACTACTGTTATTTTTACCCTTTTATTTTTTACTTGTTAATTTTTACTCCTTTTTATTTTTCCTCCTTTTATTTTTAACCTTGTTAATTTTTACTCTTGTTATTTTCTCACTTTTATTTTTAAGCTTGTTAATATTTACTCCTGTTATTTTTCCCCCCTTTATTTTTACCCATGTTAATTTCTACATGTTAGTTTTTACCCCTTTTATTTTTTAGACTTTTTAATTTTTATTCCTGTTATTTTCCCCGTTTTATTTTCACCCTTGTTAATTTTTACTCCTGTTATTTTTCCTCTTTTTTACCCTTGTTACTTTTGCTCCTGTTATTTTCCCCTTTTTATTATTTACCCTTGTTAATTTTTACTCCTCTTATTTTACCACTTTTATTTTTTACCCTTGTTAATTTTTTACTCCTGTTATATTCCCAATTTTATTTTGACCCTTGTTAATTTTTACTCCTGTTATTTTCCCCCTTTATTTTTACCCATGTTAATTTTTACTTCTGTTATTTCCCCCTTTTATTTTTCCCCTTGTTAATTTTACTCCTGTTATTTTTACATCTTTTTTTTCTTTCCCTTGTTAATTTTACTCCTGTTATTTTTACATCTTTTTTTTCTTTCCCTTGTTATTTTTTACTTCTGTTATTTTCCCCCTTTTATTTTTCACCCTTGTTAATTTTTACTCCTGTTATTTTCCCACCTATATTTTTTTACCCTTTTTAAATTTTACTCATGTTATTTTTCCCCCTTTTATTTTTACCCTTGTTTGACTCCTTTTATTTTCCTCTTCTATTTTTACCCTTGTTAATTTTTAGTCCTGTTATTTTCCCCCTTTTATTTTACCCTTGTCAATTTTTACTCCGGTTATTATTTCCCTTTTATTTTCATACTTTTTAATTTTTACTCCTGTTATTTTCCCCCTTTTACTTTTTAACCTTGTTAATTTTTACTCTTCTTTTTTCCACATTTATTTTTTACCCCTGTTAATTTTTACTCCTGTTATTTCCCCCCTTTTATTTTTACCTTTGTTAATTTTAATCCTGTTATTTTCCACACTTTATTTTTACCCTTGTTAATTTTTACTTCTGTTATTTTCTCCTTTTATTTTTATCCTTGTTAATTTTTACTCCTGTTATTTTTACCCCCTTTAATTTTTACCCTTGTTAATTTTTAATCCTCTGATTTTTTTCCCATTTTATTTTTCACCCTTGTTAATTTTTACTCTTGTTATTTTCCCCCTTTTATTTTTCACCCCTGTTAATTTTACTCGTGTTATTTTCTCCTCTTATTTTTACGCTTGTTAATTTTTACTCCTTTTATTTTCCCGTTTTTATTTTTACCCTTTTAAATTTTTACTACTGTTATTTTTCCCCCTCTTATTTTTACACTTGTTAATTTTTTCTCCTTTTTATTTTTCCTCCTTTTATTTTTAACCTTGTTAATTTTTACTCTTGTTATTTCCCCCCTGTTATTCTTACCATTGTTAATATTTACTCCTGTTATTTTCCCCCCTTTTATTTTTACCCTTGTTAATTTTATTCCTGTTATTTCCCCCCTTTTATTTTTACCCTTGTTAATTTTAATCCTGTTATTTTCCCCACTTTATTTTTACCTTTGCTAATTTTTACTTCTGTTATTTTCCCCTTTTATTTTTATCATAGTTAATTTTTACTCCTATTATTTTACCTCTTTTATTTTTTACCCTCGATAATTTTTACTCCTGTTATTTTTTCCCATTTTATTTATCCCCCCTGTTAATTTTTACTCTTGTTAATTTTCCCCTTTTATTTTTTACCCTAGTTAAATTTTACTCATGTTATTTTCCCCTCTTATTTTTAATCTTGTTAAATTTTACTGCTGTTATTTTTACCCTTTTATTTTTACCCTTGTTAATTTTTACTCCTTTTTATTTTACCTCCTTTTATTTTTACCATTGTTAATTTTTACTCCTGTTATTTCCCCCTTTTATTTTTACCCTTGTTAATATTTGCTCCTGTTTTTTCCCCTTTTATGTTTTACCCTTGTCAATTTTTACATGTGCTAGTTTTTACCCCTTTTATGTTTTACCCTTGTCAATTTTTACATCTGTTAGTTTTTACCCCTTTTATTTTTTAGACTTGTTAATATTTACTCCGGTTATTTTTCCCCTTTTATTTTTACCCTTGTTAATTTTTACTCCTGTTGTTTTTCCTCTTTTTTACCCTTGTTAATTTTGCTCCTTTTATTCTCCCCCTTTTATCATTTACCCTTGTTAATTTTTACTCCCGTTATTTTCCCCATTTATTTTTTAATCCTTGTTAACTTATACTCCTGTTATTTTTTCCCCCTTTCATTTTTTACCCTTGTTAATTTTTACTCCCCTTATTTTTCTACTTTTATTTTTTACCCTTGTTAATTTTTTTATTCCTGTTGTTTTCCCAATTTTAGTTTGACCCTTGTTAATATTTACTCCTGTTATTTTTCCCCCTTTATTTTTACACTTGTTAATTTTTACTTCTGCTATTATCCCCCTTTTATTTTTACCCTTGTAAATTTTACTCCTGTTATTTTTACACCGTTTTATTTCTTTCCCTTGTTAATTTTTACTCCTGTTATTTTCCCACCTTTATTTTTCACCCTTGTTAAATTTTACTGATGTTATTTTTCTCCCTTTTATTTTTACCCATGTTAATTTTTACTCATTTTATTTTCCTCTTTTTTTATTTTTCCCTTGTTAATTTTTAGTCCTGTTATTTTCTCCCTTTTATTTTTCCCTTGTTAATTTTTAATCCTGTTACTATCTCCCCCTTATTTCCATACTTGTTAATTTTTACACTGTTATTTTCCCCTCCTATTTTTACCCTTGTTAATTTTTACTCTTCTTTTTCCCCCATTTATTTTTTACCCTTGTTAATTTTTACTCCTGTTATTTCCCCCTTTTATTATTACCCTTGTTAATTTTAATCATGTTATTTCCCCATTTTATTTTTATCCTTGTTAATTTTTCTTCCTGTTATTTTTACCCCTTTCATTTTTTACCCTTGTTAATTTTTAATCCTCTTATTTTTTCCCATTTTATTTTTCACCCTTGTTAATTTTTACTCTTGTTATTTTTCCCCTTTTATTTTTTATATTTGTTAATTTTTACTCGTGTTATTTTCCCCTCTTATTTTTCCTCTTGTTAATTTTTACTACTGTTATTTTTACCCTTTTATTTTTATACTTGTTAATTTTTACTCCTTTTTATTTTTCCTCCTTTTATTTTTAACCTTGTTAATTTTTACTCTTGTTATTTTCTCACTTTTATTTTTAAGCTTGTTAATATTTACTCCTGTTATTTTCCCCCCCTTTATTTTTACCCATGTTAATTTCTACATGTTAGTTTTTACCCCTTTTATTTTTTAGACTTTTTAATTTTTATTCCTGTTATTTTCCCCGTTTTATTTTCACCCTTGTTAATTTTTACTCCTGTTATTTTTCCTCTTTTTTACCCTTGTTACTTTTGCTCCTGTTATTTTCCCCTTTTTATTATTTACCCTTGTTAATTTTTACTCCTCTTATTTTACCACTTTTATTTTTTACCCTTGTTAATTTTTTACTCCTGTTATATTCCCAATTTTATTTTGACCCTTGTTAATTTTTACTCCTGTTATTTTCCCCCTTTATTTTTACCCATGTTAATTTTTACTTCTGTTATTTCCCCCTTTTATTTTTCCCCTTGTTAATTTTACTCCTGTTATTTTTACATCTTTTTTTTCTTTCCCTTGTTAATTTTACTCCTGTTATTTTTACATCTTTTTTTTCTTTCCCTTGTTATTTTTTACTTCTGTTATTTTCCCCCTTTTATTTTTCACCCTTGTTAATTTTTACTCCTGTTATTTTCCCACCTATATTTTTTTACCCTTTTTAAATTTTACTCATGTTATTTTTCCCCCTTTTATTTTTACCCTTGTTTGACTCCTTTTATTTTCCTCTTCTATTTTTACCCTTGTTAATTTTTAGTCCTGTTATTTTCCCCCTTTTATTTTACCCTTGTCAATTTTTACTCCGGTTATTATTTCCCTTTTATTTTCATACTTTTTAATTTTTACTCCTGTTATTTTCCCCCTTTTACTTTTTAACCTTGTTAATTTTTACTCTTCTTTTTTCCACATTTATTTTTTACCCCTGTTAATTTTTACTCCTGTTATTTCCCCCCTTTTATTTTTACCTTTGTTAATTTTAATCCTGTTATTTTCCACACTTTATTTTTACCCTTGTTAATTTTTACTTCTGTTATTTTCTCCTTTTATTTTTATCCTTGTTAATTTTTACTCCTGTTATTTTTACCCCCTTTAATTTTTACCCTTGTTAATTTTTAATCCTCTTATTTTTTTCCCATTTTATTTTTCACCCTTGTTAATTTTTACTCTTGTTATTTTCCCCCTTTTATTTTTCACCCCTGTTAATTTTTACTCGTGTTATTTTCTCCTCTTATTTTTACGCTTGTTAATTTTTACTCCTTTTATTTTCCCGTTTTTATTTTTACCCTTTTAAATTTTTACTACTGTTATTTTTCCCCCTCTTATTTTTACACTTGTTAATTTTTTCTCCTTTTTATTTTTCCTCCTTTTATTTTTAACCTTGTTAATTTTTACTCTTGTTATTTCCCCCCTGTTATTTTTACCATTGTTAATATTTACTCCTGTTATTTTCCCCCCTTTTATTTTTATCCTTGTTAATTTTTAATTGTTAGTTTTTACCCCTATTATTTTTTCGACTTTTTAATTTTTATTCCTGTTATTTTTCCCCTTTTTCTTTTCACCCTTGTTAATTTTTACTCCTGTTATTTTTCACCTTTTTTACCATTGTTAATTTCGCTCCTATTATTTTCCCCCTTTTATTATTTACCCTTGTTAATTTTTACAAACGTTATTTTCCCCTTTTATTTTTTCATCCTTGATAATTTACACTACTGTTATTTTACCCTTTTCATTTTTGACCCTTGTGAATTTTTACTCCTGTTATTTTTCCCCTTTTGTTTTTTACCCTTGTTAATTATTATTCATGTTATTTTTCCTTCTTTTATTATGGCCCTTGTTAATTTTTATTTATGTTATTTTCCCCCTTTATTTTTGCCCTAGTAAATTTTAATTTCTGTTATTTTTCCCCTTTTATTTTTCCCTGGTTAATTTTTACTACTGTTATTTTCCCCTTGTATTTTTACCCATGTTAATTTTTACTCCTGTTATTTTCCCCCTTTTATTTTTACCCTTCTTAATTTTTACTCCTTTTTCCCCTTTTATTTATAGCCTTTTTTAATTTTTACTCCTGTTATTTTCCCCTTTTATTTTTACCCTTGTTAATCTTTACACCTTTTATTTCCCCTTTTATTTTTATGCTTGTTAATTTTTACTCCTGTTATTTTTCCCCTTTTATTTTTTACCCTTGTTCATTTTTACTCCTGTTATTTTTCCCCATTTCATTATGACCCTTGTTAATTTTTACTCGTGTTATTTTCCCCTTTTATTTATACGCTTGTTAATTTTTACTCCTGCTATTTTCCCCTTGTATTTTTATCCTTGTTGATTTTTATTCCTGTTATTTTCCCCCTTTTATTTTTTACCCTTCTTAATTTTTACTCTTTTTTTTACCCCTTTATATTTCACCTTCGTTCATTTTTACTCCTTTTATTTGCCCCCTTTTATTATCTACCCTTGTTAATTTTTACTCCTGTTATTTTCCCTTGTATTTTTTTATTCCTTATTAATTTATAATCCTATTATTTTATCCCCTTGTCATTTTTTACCCTTGTTAATTTTTGCCCCTGTTATTTTTCCCATTGTATCTTTTATCCTTGTTAATTTTTTACTCCTGTTATTTTCCCCCTTTTATTTTTACTCTTGTTAATTTTTACTCCTGTTATTTTTCCTCCCTTTATTTTTACCCTTGTTAATTTTTACTTCTGTTATTTTCCCCCCTTTTATTTTTATCCTTGTTAATTTTACTCCTGTTATTTCTCCCTTTTATTTTTATTCTTGTTAATTTTTACTCCTGTTATTTTTCCACCTTTATTTTTTACCGTTGTTAATTTTTACTCCTGTTATTTCCCCCCTTTTATTCTTACCCATGTTAATTTTAATCCTGTTATTTTCCCCACTTTATTTTTTTCCTTGTTAATTTTTACTTCTGTTATTTTTCCCCTTTTATTTATTACCCTTGTTAATTTTCACTTAAATTATTATATCCTATTTTATTTTTCACCCTTGTTAATTTTTGCTCTTGTTATTTCCACTTTTTATACCCTTGTTAATTTTTTCCAAATGTTATTTTCACCTTTTATTTTTACCCTTGTTAGTTATTACTCCTGTTATTTTCCCCTTTTATTTTTACCCTTGTTACTTTTTAGTCCTTTATATATTCCCCTTTTATTTCTATCCTTGTTAATTTTTACTCCGGTTATTTTCCCACTTTTATTTTTACTCTTGTTAATATTTACTCCTTTTATTTATCCCGTTTTTATTTTTACCATTGTTAATTTTTACTCCTGTTAGTTTTTACCACTTTTATTTTTTACCCTTGTTAATTTTTACAATTGTTATTTTCCCCCTTTTAATTTTACCCTTGTTAATTTTTACTCTTGTTATATTTCACCTTTTTTACCCTTGTTAATTTTGCTCCTGTTATTTTCCCCTTTTTTATTATTTACCCTTGTTCATTTTTACTCCTGTTATTTTCCCCTTTTTTTTAATCCTTCTTAACTTATACTCCTGTTATTTTTCCCCCTTTCATTTTTTACCCTTGTTAATTTTTATTCCTCTTATTTTTCCACTTTTATTTTTTATCCTTGTTAATTTTTTACTCCTGTTATCTTTTCCCTTTTATTATGAATATTGTTAATTTTTACTCCTGTTATTTTTCCCCCTTTATTTTTACCCTTGTTAATTGTTACTTCTCTTATTTTCCCCCTTTTATTTTTACCCCTGTTAATTTTACTCCTGTTATTGTTACACCCTTTCATTTCTTTGCCTCGTTAATTTTTACTCCTGTTATTTTCCCCCTTTTATTTTTCACCCTTGTTAATTTTTACTCCTGTTATTTTTCCACCTTTATTTTTTACCCTTGTTGATTTTTACTCCTGTTATTTTCCCCTTTTTGTTCTTACCCATGTTAATTTTTAGTCCTTTTATTTTCCCCCTTTTATTTTTACCCTTGTTTATTTTTACTCCTGTTATTTTCTCCCTTTTATTTTCATACTTGTTAATTTTTACCCCTCTTATTTTTCCCCCTTTTATTTATTACCCTTGTTAATTTTTACTCTCCTTTTTTACCCAATTTAATTTTTACCCTTGTTAATTTTTACTCCTGTTATTTCCCCCCTTTTATTATTATACTTTTTAATTTTAATCCTTTTATTTTCCCCACTTATTTTTTCCCTTGTTAATTTTTACTTCTGTTATTTTCCCCTTTTATTTTTATCCTAGTTAATTTTTACTCCTATTATTTTTACCCATTTAATTTTTTACTCTTGTTAATTTTTACTCCTGTTATTTTTTCCTATTTTATTTTTCACCCTTCTTAATTTTTACTCCTCTTATTTTTTTCATTTTTATTTTTTACCCTTGTTCATTTTACTGGTATTTTTACCCTTTTTTTTACACTTGTTAATGTTTACTCCTTTTATTTTTACCCTTGTTAATTTTTACTCCTGTTATTTCCCCCCTTTTATTTTTACCTTTGTTAATATTTTCTGTTATTTTCCCCCTTTTATTTTTACCCTTGTTAATTTTTACATCTTTTAGTTTTTACCCCTTTTCTTCTTTAGACTTGTTAATTTTTACTCCGGTTATTTTTCCCCATTTTATTTTAACCCTTGTTAATTTTACTCCTGTTATTTTTCCTCTTTTTACCCTTGTTAATTTTGCTCCTGTTATTTTCCCCCTTTTATCATTTACCCTTGTTAATTTTTACTCCTGTTATTTTCCACTTTTGTTTTTTAATCCTTGTTAACTTATACTCCTATTATTTTTTCCCCTTTTCATTTTTTACCCTTGTTGATTTTTACTCCTCTTATTTTTCCACTTTTATTTTTAACCCTTGTAAATTTTTTACTCCTTTTATATTCACAATTTTATTTTGACCCTTGTTAATTTTTAATGTTATATTTCCCCCTTTATTTTTACCTTGTTAATTTTTACTTCTGTTATTATCCTCCTTTTATTTTTACCCTTGTTAATTTTACTCCTATTATTTTTACACCCTTTTATTTTTCCCCTTGTTAATGTTTCTCCTGTTATTTTCTCCTTTTATTTTTCACCCTTGTTAATTTTTACTCCTGTTATTTCCCCCCCTATATTTTTTACCCTTGTTAAATTTTACTCGTGTTATTTTCCCCCCTTTTATTTTTGCCCTTGCTAATTTTTACTCCTTTTATTTTCTTATTTTTTTATTTTTACCCTTGTTAATTTTTAGTCCTGTTATTTTTCCCCTTTTATTTTTACCCTTGTTAATTTTTACTTCTGTTATTATCTCCCTTTTATTTTCAAACTTGTTAATTTTTACTCTTCTTATTTTCCCCCCTTTTATTTTTTACCCTTGTTAATTTTTACTCTTCTTTTTTTCCCATTTATTTTTTACCCTTGTTAATTTTTACCCCCGTTAGTTCCCCCCTTTTATTTTTACCCTTGTTAATTTTATTCCTGTTATTCCCCCAACTTTATTTTTACCCTTGTAAATTTTTACTTTTATTTGCCCCTTTTATTTTTATCCTTGTTAATTTTTACTCCTGTTATTTTTACCCCTTTTATTTTTAACCCTTGTTAATTTCTAATCCTCTTATTTTATCTCATTTTATTTTTCACCCTTGTTAATTTTTACTCTTGATATTTTCCCCGTTTTAATTTTTTACCCTTGTTAATTTTTACTCATGTTGTTTTCCCCTCTTATTTTTACGCTTGTTAATTTTTACTCCTTTTATTTTCCCGCTTTTATTTTTACCCTTGTAAATTTTTACTACTGTTATTTTTACCCTTTTATTTTTACACTTGGTAATTTTTACTCCTTTTTATTTTTCCTCCTTTTATTTTTAACCTTGTTAATTTTTACTCTTGTTATTTCTCTATTTTATTTTTACCCTTGTTAATATTTACTCCTGTATTTTCCCCTTTTTATTTTTACCCTTGTTAATTTTTACATGTTAGTTTTTACCCCTTTTATTTTTTAGACTTTTTAATTTTTATTCCTGTTATTTTTCCCCTTTTATTTTTACCATTGTTAATTTTTGCTTCTGTTATTTTTCCCGTTTTTTACCTTTGTTAATTTTGCTCCTGTTATTTTCACCCTTTTATTTTTCCCCTTGTTAATTTTACTCCTGTTATTTTTACATCTTTTTTTTTCTTTCCCTTGTTAATTTTACTCCTGTTATTTTTACATCTTTTTTTTCTTTCCCTTGTTATTTTTTACTTCTGTTATTTTCCCCCTTTTATTTTTCACCCTTGTTAATTTTTACTCCTGTTATTTTCCCACCTATATTTTTTTACCCTTTTTAAATTTTACTCATGTTATTTTTCCCCCTTTTATTTTTACCCTTGTTTGACTCCTTTTATTTTCCTCTTCTATTTTTACCCTTGTTAATTTTTAGTCCTGTTATTTTCCCCCTTTTATTTTACCCTTGTCAATTTTTACTCCGGTTATTATTTCCCTTTTATTTTCATACTTTTTAATTTTTACTCCTGTTATTTTCCCCCTTTTACTTTTTAACCTTGTTAATTTTTACTCTTCTTTTTTCCACATTTATTTTTTACCCCTGTTAATTTTTACTCCTGTTATTTCCCCCCTTTTATTTTTACCTTTGTTAATTTTAATCCTGTTATTTTCCACACTTTATTTTTACCCTTGTTAATTTTTACTTCTGTTATTTTCTCCTTTTATTTTTATCCTTGTTAATTTTTACTCCTGTTATTTTTACCCCCTTTAATTTTTACCCTTGTTAATTTTTAATCCTCTTATTTTTTTCCCATTTTATTTTTCACCCTTGTTAATTTTTACTCTTGTTATTTTCCCCCTTTTATTTTTCACCCCTGTTAATTTTTACTCGTGTTATTTTCTCCTCTTATTTTTACGCTTGTTAATTTTTACTCCTTTTATTTTCCCGTTTTTATTTTTACCCTTTTAAATTTTTACTACTGTTATTTTTCCCCCTCTTATTTTTACACTTGTTAATTTTTTCTCCTTTTTATTTTTCCTCCTTTTATTTTTAACCTTGTTAATTTTTACTCTTGTTATTTCCCCCCTGTTATTTTTACCATTGTTAATATTTACTCCTGTTATTTTCCCCCCTTTTATTTTTATCCTTGTTAATTTTTAATTGTTAGTTTTTACCCCTATTATTTTTTCGACTTTTTAATTTTTATTCCTGTTATTTTTCCCCTTTTTCTTTTCACCCTTGTTAATTTTTACTCCTGTTATTTTTCACCTTTTTTACCATTGTTAATTTCGCTCCTATTATTTTCCCCCTTTTATTATTTACCCTTGTTAATTTTTACAAACGTTATTTTCCCCTTTTATTTTTTCATCCTTGATAATTTACACTACTGTTATTTTACCCTTTTCATTTTTGACCCTTGTGAATTTTTACTCCTGTTATTTTTCCCCTTTTGTTTTTTACCCTTGTTAATTATTATTCATGTTATTTTTCCTTCTTTTATTATGGCCCTTGTTAATTTTTATTTATGTTATTTTCCCCCTTTATTTTTGCCCTAGTAAATTTTAATTTCTGTTATTTTTCCCCTTTTATTTTTCCCTGGTTAATTTTTACTACTGTTATTTTCCCCTTGTATTTTTACCCATGTTAATTTTTACTCCTGTTATTTTCCCCCTTTTATTTTTACCCTTCTTAATTTTTACTCCTTTTTCCCCTTTTATTTATAGCCTTTTTTAATTTTTACTCCTGTTATTTTCCCCTTTTATTTTTACCCTTGTTAATCTTTACACCTTTTATTTCCCCTTTTATTTTTATGCTTGTTAATTTTTACTCCTGTTATTTTTCCCCTTTTATTTTTTACCCTTGTTCATTTTTACTCCTGTTATTTTTCCCCATTTCATTATGACCCTTGTTAATTTTTACTCGTGTTATTTTCCCCTTTTATTTATACGCTTGTTAATTTTTACTCCTGCTATTTTCCCCATGTATTTTTATCCTTGTTGATTTTTATTCCTGTTATTTTCCCCCTTTTATTTTTTACCCTTCTTAATTTTTACTCTTTTTTTTTACCCCTTTATATTTCACCTTCGTTCATTTTTACTCCTTTTATTTGCCCCCTTTTATTATCTACCCTTGTTAATTTTTACTCCTGTTATTTTCCCTTGTATTTTTTTTATTCCTTATTAATTTATAATCCTATTATTTTATCCCCTTGTCATTTTTTACCCTTGTTAATTTTTGCCCCTGTTATTTTTCCCATTGTATCTTTTATCCTTGTTAATTTTTTACTCCTGTTATTTTCCCCCTTTTATTTTTACTCTTGTTAATTTTTACTCCTGTTATTTTTCCTCCCTTTATTTTTACCCTTGTTAATTTTTACTTCTGTTATTTTCCCCCCTTTTATTTTTATCCTTGTTAATTTTACTCCTGTTATTTCTCCCTTTTATTTTTATTCTTGTTAATTTTTACTCCTGTTATTTTTCCACCTTTATTTTTTACCGTTGTTAATTTTTACTCCTGTTATTTCCCCCCTTTTATTCTTACCCATGTTAATTTTAATCCTGTTATTTTCCCCACTTTATTTTTTTCCTTGTTAATTTTTACTTCTGTTATTTTTCCCCTTTTATTTATTACCCTTGTTAATTTTCACTTAAATTATTATATCCTATTTTATTTTTCACCCTTGTTAATTTTTGCACTTGTTATTTCCACAATTCGGCCATGTTGCACGGGTGGCCCCAAGATGCCCAAATGGTGAGGGTATGGTATTGTGTGCTTTTTGGGGCTCAAACAGACTTTTGCCGCAAACTGACAAAAATGTAGCCGAATGGCAAGCAATTGATCACTCTGCATGGAAAATGGCCACAATCATGCAATTCAGCCATGTTGCAGGGGTGGCCCCATATGGCCCGAACGGGAAGGGCATAGCCTTGTGTGCTTTTTGGGGCTCAAAAGGACTTTTGCATAAAATTGAAAGAAATGCAGTCGAGTGGCAAGCAATTGATGACTCTGCATGGAAAATGGCCACAATCATGCAATTCAGCCATGTTGCAGGGGTGGCCCCAAATGGTCTGAACAGTAAGGGTATTATAGCCTTTGGTGCTTGTTGGGGCTCAATTGAACTTTTTCCCCAAATTGGGAAAAATGCAGTCTAAGGGCAAGCAACTAATCATTCTGCATGGAATGTGGCCACAATCATGCAATTCAGCCAAATAGCAGGGGTGGCCCCAAATTGCCTGAGCGGTAAGGGTATAGCCTTGTGTGATTTTGGGGCTCAAACAGACTTTTGCCGCAAACTTACAAAAAATATAGCCGAATGGCAAGCAATTGATCACTCTGCATGGAAAATGGCCACAATCATGCAATTCAGACATGTTGCAGGGGTGGCCCCAATAGCCAGAACGGGTTGGGTATAGCCTTGTGTGCTTTTTGGGGCTCAAAAGGACTTTTGCATCAAACTGAAAGAAATGCAGTCGAATGGCAAGCAATTGATCACTCTACATGGAAAATGGCCACAATCATGCAATTCAGCCATGTTGCAGTGGTGGCTCTAAATGGGCTGAACAGTAAGGGTATTATAGCCTTGGGCGCTTTTTGGGGCTCAATTTGACTTTTTCCCCAAACTGAGAAAAATGCAGTTTAAGGGCAAGCAATTAATCATTCTGCATGGAATATGGCCACAATCATGCAATTCAGCCAAATAGCAGAGGTGGCCCTAAATTGCCTGAGCGGTAAGGGTATAGCCTAGTGTGCTTTTTGGGGCGCAAACCGACTTTTGCCGCAAACTGACAAAAATGTAGCCGAATGGCAAGCAATTGATCACTCTGCATGGAAAATGGCCACAATCATGCAATTCAGCCTTGTTGCAAGGGTGGCCCCAAATGGCACGAACGGTAAGGGTATAGTCTTTTGTCCTTTTTGTGTTCAAACGGACTTTTGCCCCAAACTGAGAAAAATGCAGCCGAATGGCAAGATATTGATCACTTTGCATGGAAAATGGCCACAATCATGCAATTCAGCCATGTTGCAGGGGTGGCCCCTAATGGCCCGAACAGTAAAGACATTATAGCCTTATGCGCTTTTTGGGGCTCAAATGAACTTTTGCCCTAAACTGAGAAAAATGCAGTGTAAGGTCAAGCTATTGATTATTCTGCATGGAAAATGGCCACAATCGTGCAATTCGGCCATGTTGCAGGGGTGGCCCCAAATAGCCCGAACGGTATGGGTATAGCCTAGTGCGCTTGTTGGGGCTCAAACGGAATTTTGCCACAAACTGAGAAAAATGCAGTCTAAGGGCAAGCAATTGATCATTCTGCATGGAAAATGGCCACAATCATTCAATTCAGCCAAATAGCAGAGGTGGCCCAAATGGCCCAAACAGAAAGGGTAGAGCCTTGTGTGCTTTTTGGGGCTCAAACGGACTTTTGCCCCAAACTGATAAAAATGCAGCCGAATGGCAAGCAATTGATCACTCTGCATGGAAAATAGCAACAATCATGCAATTCAGCCACGTTGCAGCGGTGACCTTAAATGGACCGAACCGTTAGGGTATAGCCTTGTGTGCTTTTTGGGACTTAAACGGACGTTTGCCCCAAACTGAGAAAAATGCAGCCGAATTGCGAGCAATTAATCACTCTCCATGGAAAATAGCCACAATCATACAGTTCAGACATGTTGCAAGGGTGGCCTCAAATTGTCCAAACAGTAATGGTAAAGCCTTGTGCGCTTTTTGAGGCTGTAACGGACTTTTGCCCCAAATTGAGAAAAATGCAGTCTAAGGGCAAGCAATTGATCACTCTGCATGGAAAATGGCTAAAATCATGCAATTCGGCCATGTTGCAGGGGTGGCCCCAAGATGCCCGAATGGTGAGGGTATGGTATTGTGTGTTTTTGGGGCTCAAACAGACTTTTGCCGCAAACTGACAAAAATGTAGCCGAATGGCAAGCAATTGATCACTCTGCATGGAAAATGGCCACAATCATGCAGTTCAGCCATGTTGCAGGGGTGGCCCGAAATGGCCCGAACGGGAAGGGCATAGCCTTGTGTGCTTTTTGGGGCTCAAAAGGACTTTTGCATCAAACTGAAAAAAATGCAGTCGAATGGTAAGCAATTGATCACTCTGCATGGAAAATGGCCATAATCATGCAATTCAGCCATGTTGCAGGGGTGGCCCCAAATGGGCTGAACAGTAAGGGTATTATAGCCTTGGGCACATTTTTTGGCTCAATTGGACTTTTTCACCAAACTGAGAAAAATGCAGTCTAAGGGTAAGAAATTAATCATTCTGCATGGAATATGGCAACAATCATGCAATTCAGCCAAATACCAGGGGTTGCCCCAAATTGCCTGAGTGGTGAGGGTATAGCCTTTTGTGTTTTTTGGGGCTCAAACCGACTTTTGCCGCAAACTGACAAAAATGTAGCCGAATGGCAAGCAATTGATCATCTGCTTGGAAAATGGCCACAATCATGCACTTCAACCATGTTGCAGGGGTGGCCTCTAATGGCCCGAACGGTTAGGGTATAGCCTTGTGTGCTTTTTGGGGCTCAAACGGACTTTTGCCTCAAACTGAAAGAAATGCAGTCGAATGGCAAGCAATTGATCACTCTGCATGGAAAATGGCCACAATCATGCAATTCAGCCATGTTGCAGGGGTGGCCCCAAATGGGCTGAAAAGTAAGGGTATTATAGCCTTGGGCACTTTTTGGGGCTCAATTGGACTTTTTCCCCAAACTGAGAAAAATGCAGTCTAAGGGCAAGCAATTGATCATTCTGCATGGAATATGGCCACAATCATGCAATTCAGCCAAATAGAAGGGGTGGACCGAAATTGCCCGAGCGGTTATGGTATAGCCTTGTGTGCTTTTTGGGGCTCAAACCGACTTTTGCCCCAAACTGACAAAAATGCAGCCGAATGGCAAGAAATTTATCACTCTGCATGGAAAATGGCCACAACCATGCAATTCAGCCATGTTGCAGGGATGGCCCTAAATGGCCCTAACGGTTAGGGTATAGCTTTGTGTGCTTTTTGAGGCTCCAACTGACTTTGGCCCCAAACTGAGAAAAATGCAGCTGAATGGCAAGAAATTAATCACTCTGCATGGAAAATGGCCACAACCATGCAATTCAGCCATGTTGCAGGGATAGCCCTAAATGGCCCGAGCGGTTAGGGGATAGCCTTCTGCGCTTTTTGGGTCTCAAACAGACTTTTGCCCCAAACTGAGAAAAATGCAGCCTAAGGGCAAGCAATTGATCACACTGCAAGGAAAATGACCACAATCCTGCAATTCAGCCATGTTGCAGGGGTGACCCAAAATATCGGGAACGGTATGGCTATAGCCTTGTTCACGTTTTGGGGCTCAAACGGACTTTTGCCCTAAAATGAGAAAAATATAGCCGAATGGCAAGCAATTGATCACTCTGCATGGAAAATAGCTACAACCATACAATTCAGACATGCTGCAGGGGTGGCCTCAAATTGCCCGAACGGTAAGTCTATAGTCTTTTGCGCTTTTTGGGGCTCAAACGAACTTTTGCCCCAAACTGAGAAAAATGCAGCCTAAGCGCAAGCAATTGATCACTCTGCATGGAAAATGGCCACAATCATGCAATTCAGCCATGTTGCAGCTGTGGCCCGAAGATGCTCGAAAGGTGAGGGTATAGTATAATGGGCTTTTTGGGGCTCAAATACACTTTTGCCTTAAACTGAGAAAAAAGTATCCTAAGGGCAAGCAATTGATCACTCTGCATGGAAAATAGCAACAATCATGCAATTCGGCCATGTTGCAGGGGTGGCCCTAAGATGCCCGAAAGGTGAGGGTATAGTATAGTTTCCTGTTTTGGGCTGAAACGGACTTTTGCCCCAAACTGAGAAAAATTAAGCCGAATGGCAAGCAAGTTATCACTCTGCATAGAAAATGGCCATAATCATGCAATTCAGCCATGTTGCAGGGTGGCCCCAAATGTCCTTAACGGGAAGGGGATAGCCTTCTGTGCTTTTTGGGGCTCAAAGGGACTTTTACCCCAAACTGAGAAAAAAGTGGCCTAAGGGCAAGCAATTGTTCACTCTGCATGGAAAATGGCCACAATCATGCACTTCAGCAATGTTACAGGGGTGGCCTCAAGTGGCCCAGATGGTAAGGGTATAGCATTGTATGCTTTTTGAGGCTTAAACGGACTTTTTCCCAAACTGAGAAAAATGTAGCCGAATGGCAAGCAATTGATTACTCTGCATGGAAAATGGCCACAATCATGCAATTCAGAGTTGTTGCAAGGGTGGCCCCAAATAGCCCGAACGGGAAGGGTATAGCCTTGTGTGCTTTTTGGGGCTCAAACGGACTTTTGTCTCAAACTGAAAGAAATGCAGTCGAATGGCAAGCAATTGATCACTCTGCATGGAAAATGGCCACAATTATGAAATTCAGCCATGTAGCAGATGTGGCCCCAAATGGGCTGAACAGTAAGGGTATTATAGTCTTGGGCGCTTTTTGGGGCTCAATTGGACACATTCCCCAAACTCAGAAAAATGCAGTCTAAGGTCAAGCAATTGATCATTCTACATGGAAAATGGCCACAATCATGCAATTCATCCAAATAGCAGGGGTGGCCCCAAATGGCCCAGACGGTATGTGAATTCCCTTGTGCTCTTTTTGGTGCTCAAACGGTCTTTACCCGCAAAATGAGAAAAATGGAGTCTAAGGGCAAGCAATTGATCATTCTGCATGGAATATGGCCAAAATCATGCAATTCAGCCAAAAAGCATGGGTGGCCCGAAATTGCCCAAGCGGTAAGGGTATAGCCTTGTGAGCTTTTTGGGGCTCAAACAGACTTTTGCCCCAAACTGAGAAAAATGCAGCCAAATGGCAAGAAATTGATCACTCTGCATGGAAAATGGGCACAATCATTCAATTCAGCCAAATAGCAGAGGTGGCCCAAATGGCCCAAACAGAAAGGGTAGAGCCTTGTGTGCTTTTTGGGGCTCAAGCGGACTTTTGCCCCAAACTGATAAAAATGCAGCCGAATGGCAAGGAATTGATCACTCTGCATGGAAAATAGCCACAATCATGCAATTCAGACATGTTGCAAGGGTGGCCTCAAATTGCCCGAACAGTAATGGTATAGCCTTGTGTGCTTTTTGGGGCTCAAACCGACTTTTGCCGCAAACTGACAAAAATGTAGCCAAATGGCAAGCAATTGATCACTCTGCATGGAAAATGGCCACAATCATGCAATTCAGCCTTGTTGCAAGGGTGGCTTCCAAATGGCACGAACGGTAAGGGTATAGTCTTTTGTCCTTTTTGGGTTCAAACGGACTTTTGCCCCAAACTGAGAAAAATGCAGCCAAATGGCAAGCAATTGATCACTTTGCGTGGAAATTGGCCACAATCATGCAATTCAGCTATGTTGCAGGGGTGGCCCCTAATGGCCCGAACAGTAAAGACATTATAGCCTTATGCGGTTTTTGGGGCTCAAATGGACTTTTGCCCTAAACTGAGAAAAATGCAGTGTAAGGTCAAGCAATTGATTATTCTGCATGGAAAATGGCCACAATCGTGCAATTCGGCCATGTTGCAGGGGTGGCTCCAAATAGCCCGAACGGTATGGGTATAGCCTTGTGCGCTTGTTGGGGCTCAAACGGAATTTTGCCACAAACTGAGAAAAATGCCGTCTAAAGGCAAGCAATTGATCATTCTGCATAGAAAATGGCCACAATCATTCAATTCAGCCAAATAGCAGAGGTGGCCCAAATGGCCCAAACAGAAAGGGTTATAGCCTTGTGTGCTTTTTGGGGCTCAAGTGGACTTTTGCCCCAAACTGATAAAAATGCAGCCGAATGGCAAGCAATTGACCACTCTGCATGGAAAATAGTCATAACCATGCAATTCAGTCATGTTGCAGCGGTGACCATAATGGACCGAACCGTTAGGGTATAGCCTTGTGTGCTTTTTGGGGCTCAAATGAACTTTTGCCCCAAACTGAGAAAAATGCAGCCGAATGGCGAGCAATTAATCACTCTGCATGGAAAATAGCCACAATCATACAGTTCAGACATGTTGCATGGGTGGACTCAAATTACCCAAAAGGTAAGGATATAGCCTTGTGCGCTTTTTGAGGCTGAAACGGACTTTTGCCCCAAACAGAGAAAAATGCAGCGTAAAGGCAAGCAATTGATCACTCTGCATGGAAAATGACTAAAATCATGCAATACGACCATGTTGCAGGTGTGGCCCCAAGATGCCCAAATGGTGAGGGTATGGTATTGTGTACTTTTTGGGGCTCAAACAGACTTTTGCCGCAAACTGACAAAAATGTAGCCGAATGGCAACAATTGATCACTCTGCATGGAAAATGGCCACAATCATGCAATTCAGCCATGTTGCAGGGGTGGCCCCAAATGGCCCGAACGGGAAGGGCATAGCCTTGTGTGCTTTTTGCGGCTCAAAAGGACTATTGCATCAAACTGAAAGAAATGCTGTCGAGTGGCAAGCAATTGATCACTCTGCATGGAAAATTGCCATAATCATGCAATTCAGCCATGTTGCAGGGGTGGCCCCAAATGGGCTGAACAGTAAGGGTATTATAGACTTGGGCGCTTTTTGGGGCTCAATTGGACTTTTTCCCCAAATTGAGAAAAATGCAGTCTAAGGGCAAGCAATTAATCATTCTGCATGGAATGTGGCCACAATCATACAATTCAGCCAAATAGCAGGGGTGGCCCCAAATTGCCTGATCGGTAAGGGTATAGCCTTGTGTGCTTTTTGGGGCTCAAACAGACTTTTGCCGCAAACTGACAAAAAATGTAGCCGAATGGCAAGCAATTGATCACTCTGCATGGAAAATGGCCACAATCATGCAATTCAGACATGTTGCAGGGGTGGGCCCTAATGGCCAGAACGGGATGGGTATAGCCTTGTGTGCTTTTTGGGGCTCAAAAGGACTTTTCCATCAAACTGAAAGAAATGCAGCCGAATGGCAAGCAATTGATCACTTTGCGTGGAAAATGGCCACAATCATGCAATTCAGCCATGTTGCAGGGGTGGCTCCAAATGGGCTGATCAATAAGGGTATTATAGCCTTGGGCGCTTTTTGGGGCTCAATTTGACTTTTTCCCCAAACTGAGAAAAATTTAGTTTAAGGGCAAGCAATCAATCATTCTGCATGGAATATGGCCACAATCATGCAATTCAGCCAAATAGCAGGGGTGGCCCTAAATTGCCTGAGCGGTAAGGGTACAGCCTTGTGTGGTTTTTGGGGCTCAAACCGACTTTTGCCGCAAACTGACAAAAATGTAGCCGAATGGCAAGCAATTGATCACTCTGCATGGAAAATGGCCACAATCATGCAATTCAGAGTTGTTGCAGGGGTGGCCCCTAATGGCCCGAACGGTTAGGGTATAGCCTTTTGTGCTTTTTGGGGCTCAAACGGACTTCTGCCTCAAACTGAATGAAATGCAGTCGAATGGCAAGCAATTGATCACTCTGCATGGAATATGGCCACAATCATGCAATTCGGCCAAATAGCACGGGTGGCCCCAAATTGCCCGAGCGGTAAGGGTATAGCCTTACGTGCTTTTTGGGGCTCAAACCGACTTTTGCCGCAAACTGACAAAAATGTAGCCGAATGGCAAGCAATTGATCAGCTGCATGGAAAATGGCCACAATCATGCAATTCAACCATGTTGCAGGGGTGGCCTCTAATGGCCCTAACGGTTAGGGTATAGCCTTGTGTGCTTTTTGGGGCTCAAACCTAATTTTGCTTCAAACTGAAAGAAATGCAATCGAATGGCAACATATTGATCACTCTGCATGGAAAATGGCCACAATCATGCAATTCAGCCATGTTCTAGGGGTGGCCCCTAATGGGCTGAAGGGGACGGGTATAGCCTTGTGTGCTTTTTGGGGCTCAAACGGACTTTTGCCTCAAACTGAAGGAAATGCAATCGAATGGCAACATATTGATCACTCTGCATGGAAAATGGCCAAAATCATGTAATTCAGCCATGTTGCAGAGGTGGCCCCAAATGGGCTGAAAAAGTAAGGGTATTATAGCCTTGAGCACTTTTTGGGGCTCAATTGGACTTTTTCCTCAAACTGAAAAAAAGGCAGTCTAAGGGCAAGCAATTGATCATTCTGCATGGAATATGGCCACAATCATGCAATTCAGCCAAATAGCAGGGGTGGACCCAAATTGCCTGAGAGATAAGGGTATAGCCTTGTGTGCTTTTTGGGGCTCAAACCGAGTTTTGCACCAAACTGACAAAAATGCAGCCGAATGGCAAGAAATTTATCACTCTGCATGGAAAATGGCCACAACCATGCAATTCAGCCATGTTGCAGGGATGGCCCTAAATGGCCCGAACGGTTAGGGTATAGCTTTGTGTGCTTTTTGAGGCTCCAACTCACTTTTGCCCCAAACTGAGAAAAATGCAGCTGAATGGCAAGAAATTAATCACTCTGCATGGAAAATGGCCACAACCATGCGATTCAGCCATGTTGCAGGGATGGCCCTAAATGGCCCGAGCGGTTAGGGTATAGCCTTGTGCGCTTTTTGGGGCTCAAACAGACTTTTGCCCCAAACTGAGAAAAATGCAGCCTAAGTGCAAGCAATTGATCACACTACATGGAAAATGACCACAATCCTGCAATTCAGCCATGTTGCAGGGGTGACCCAAAATATCGGTAACTGTATGGTTATAGCCTTGTTCACGTTTTGGGGCTCAAACGGACTTTTGCCCTAAAATGAGAAAAATATAGCCGAATGGCAAGCAATTGATCACTCTGCATGGAAAATAGCTACAACCATACAATTCAGACATGCTGCAGGGGTGGCCTCAAATTGCCCGAACGGTAAGTATATAGTCTTCTGTGCTTTTTGGGGCTCAAACGAACTTTTGCCCCAAACTGAGAAAAATGCAGCCTAAGCGCAAGCAATTGATCACTCTGCATGGAAAATGGCCACAATCATGCAATTCAGCCATGTTGCAGCTGTGGCCCGAAGATGCTCGAAAGGTGAGTGTGTAGTATAATGGGCTTTTTGGGGCTCAAATACACTTTTGCCTTAAACTGAGAAAAAAGTAGCCTAAGGGCAACCAATTGATCACTCTGCATGGAAAATGTCAACAATCATGCAATTCGGCCATGTTGCAGGGGTGGCCCCAAGATGCCCGAACGGTGTGGGTATAGTATAGTGTGCTTTTTTGGGCTGAAACGGACTTTTGCCCCAAACTGAGAAAAAATAAGCCGAATGGCAAGCAAGTTATCACTCTGCATAGAAAATGGCCATAATCATGCAATTCAGCCATGTTGCAGGTGTGGCCCCAAATGTCCTTAACGGGAAGGGTATAGCCTTCTGTGCTTTTTGGGGCTCAAAGGGACTTTTACCCCAAACTGAGAAAAAAGTGGCCTAAGGGCAAGCAATTGTTCACTCTGCATGGAAAATGGCCACAATCATGCACTTCGGCAATGTTGCAGGGGTGGCCTCAAGTGGCCCAGATGGTAAGGGTATAGCATTGTGTGCTTTTTGAGGCTCAAACGGACTTTTTCCCAAACTGAGAAAAATGTAGCCGAGTGGCAAGCAATTGATTACTCTGCATCGAAAATAGCCACAATAATGCAATTCAGAGTTGTTGCAAGGATGGCCCCAAATGGCCCGAACAGGAAGGGTATAGCCTTGTGTGCTTTTTGGGGCTCAAACCGACTTTTGCCTCAGACTGAAAGAAATGCAGTCGAATGGCAAGCTATTGATCACTCTGCATGGAAAATAGCCACAATCATTCAATTCAGCCATGTTGCAGCGGTGACCCTAAATGGACCGAACCGTTAGGGTATAGCCTTGTGTGCTTTTTGGGGCTCAAATGGACTTTTGCCCCAAACTGAGAAAAATGCAGCCGAATGGCGAGCAATTAATCACTCTGCATGGAAAATAGCCACAATCATACAGTTCAGACATGTTGCAAGGGTGGCCTCAAATTGCCCAAACGGTAAGGATATAGCCTTGTGCGCTTTTTGAGGCTGAAACGTACTTTTGCCCCAAACAGAGAAAAATGCAGCCTAAGGGCAAGCAATTGATCACTCTGCATGGAAAATGGCTAAAATCATGCAATTCGGAAATGTTGCATGGGTGGCCCTAAGATGCCCGAACGGTGAGGGTATAGTATTCTGTGCTTTTTTGGGCTCAAACGGACTTTTGCCCCGAACTGAGAAAAATGTAGCCGAATGGCAAGGAAGTGATCAATCTGCATAGAAAATGGCCATAATCATGCAATTCAGCCATGTTGCAGGGGTGGCCCCAAATGTCCTTAACGGGAAGGGTATAGCCTTGTATGCTTTTTGGGGCTCAAAGGGACTTTTGCCCCAAACTGAGAAAAAAGCGGCCTAAGGGCAAGCAATTGATCACTTTGCATGGAAAATGGCTACAACCATGCACTTCGGCCATGTTGCAGGGGTGGCCTCAAGTGGCCCACATGGTAAGGGTATAGCATTTTGTGCTTTTTGTGGCTGAAACGGACTTTTTCCCCAAACTGAGAAAAATTTAGCCGAATGGCAAGCAATTGATTACTCTGCATCGAAAATGGCCACAATCATGCAATTCAGAGTTGTTGCAAGGGTGGCCCCAAATGGCACGAACGGTAAGGGTATAGTCTTTTGTCCTTTTGGGTTCAAACGGACTTTTGCCCCAAACAGAGAAAAATGCAGCCTAAGGGCAAGCAATTGATCACTCTGAATGGAAAATGGCTAAAATCATGCATTTCGGCCATGTTGAAGGGGTGGCCCCAAGATGCCCAAATGGTGAGGGTATGGTATTGTGTGCTTTTTGGGGCTCAAACAAACTTTTGCCGCAAACTGACAAAAATGTAGCCGAATGGCAAGCAATTGATCACTCTGCATGGAAAATGGCCACAATCATGCAATTTAGCCATGTTGCAGGGGTGGCCTCTAATGGCAAGAACGGGAAGGGCATAGCCTTGTGTGCTTTTTGGGGCTCAAAAGGACTTTTGCATCAAACTGAAAGAAATGCAGTCGAGTGGCAAGCAATTGGTCACTCTGCATGGAAAATGGCCACAATCATGCAATTCAGCCATGTTGCAGGGGTGGCCCCAAATGGGCTGAAGAGTAAGGGTATTATACTTTTTCAACAAACTGAGAAAAATGCAGTCTAAGGGCAAGCAATTAATCATTCTGCATGGAATGTGGCCACAATCATGCAATTCATCCAAATAGCAGGGGTGGCCCCAAATTGCCTGAGCGGTAAGGGTATAGCCTTGTGTGCTTTTTGGGGCTCAAACCGAATTTTGCCGCAAACTGACAAAAATGTAGCCGAATGTCAAGCAATTGATCACTCTGCATGGAAAATGGCCACAATCATACAATTCAGCCTTGTTGCAAGGGTGGCCCCAAATGGCACGAACGGTAAGCGTATAGTCTCTTGTCCTTTTTGGCTTCAAACGGACTTTTGCCCCAAACTGAGAAAAATGCAGCCGAATGGCAAGCAAGTGATCACTTTGCATGGAAAATGGCCACAATCATGCAATTCAGCCATGTTGCAGGGGTGGCCCCTAATGGCCCGAACAGTAAAGACATTATAGCCTTATGCGCTTTTTGGGGCTCAAATGGACTTTTGCCCTAAACTGAGAAAAATGCAGTGTAAGGTCAAGCAATTGATTATTCTGCATGGAAAATGGCCACAATCGTGCAATTCGGCCATGTTGCAGCGGTGGCCCCAAATAGCCCGAATGGTATGGGTATAGCCTTGTGCGCTTGTTGGGGCTCAAACGGAATTTTGCCACAAACTGAGAAAAATGCAGTCTAAGGGCAAGCAATTGATCATTCTGCATGGAAAATGGCCACAATCATTCAATTCAGCCAAATAGCAGAGGTGGCCCAAATGGCCCAAACAGAAAGGGTAGAGCCTTGTGTGCTTTTTGGGGCTCAAACGGACTTTTGCCCCAAACTGATAAAAATGCAGCCGAATGGCAAGCAATTGATCACTCTGCATGGAAAATAGCCACAATCATGCAGTTCAGACATGTTGGAAGGGTGGCCTCAAATTGCCCGAACAGTAATGGTATAGCCTTGTGCGCTTTTTGAGGCTGAAACGGACTTTTGCCCCAAACTGAGAAGAATGCAGTCTAAGGGCAAGCAATTGATCACTCTGCATGGAAAATGGCTAAAATCTTGCAATTCGGCCATGTTGCAGGGGTGGCCAAAAGATGCCCGAATGGTGAGGGTATGGTATTGTGTGTTTTTGGGGGTCAAACAGACTTTTGCCGCAAGCTGACAAAAATGTAGCCGAATGGCAAGCAATTGATCACTCTGCATGGAAAATGGCCACAATCATGCAGTTCAGCCATGTTGCAGGGGTGGCCCCAAATGGCCCGAACGGGAAGGGCATAGCCTTGTGTGCTTTTTGGGGCTCAAAAGGACTTTTGCATCAAACTGAAAAAAATGCAGTCGAATGGTAAGCAATTGATCACACTGCATGGAAAATGGCCACAATCATGCAATTCAGCCATGTTGCAGGGGTGGCCCCAAATGGGCTGAACAGTAAGGGTATTATAGCCTTGGGCGATTTTTGGGGCTCAATTGGACTTTTTCCCCAAACTGAGAAAAATGCAGTTTAAGGGCAAGCAATTAATCATTCTGCATGGAATATGGCCACAATTATACAATTCAGCCAAATAGCAGGGGTGGCCCCAAATTGCCTGAGTGGTAAGGGTATAGCCTTGTGTGCTTTTTGGGGCTCAAACCGACTTTTGCCGCAAACTGACAAAAATGTAGCCGAATGGCAAGCAATTGATCATCTGCATGGAAAATGGCCACAATCATGCAATTCAACCATGTTCCAGGGGTGGCCTCTAATGGCCCGAACGGTTAGGGTATAGCCTTGTGTGCTTTTTGGGGCTCAAACGGACTTTTACCTCAAACTGAAGGAAATGCAGTTGAATGGCAAGCAATTGATCACTCTGCATGGAAAATGGCCACAATCATGCAATTCAGCCTTGTTGCAAGAGTGGCCCCAAATGGCACGAACGGTAAGCGTATAGTCTTTTGTCCTTTTTGGGTTCAAACGGACTTTTGCCCCAAACTGAGAAAAATGCAGCTGAATGGCAAGTAATTGATCACTTTGCATGGAAAATGGCCACAATCATGCAATTCAGCCATGTTGCAGGGGTGGCCACTAATGGCCCGAACAGTAAAGATATTATTGCCTTATGTGCTTTTTGGGGCTCAAATGGACTTTTGCCCTAAACTGAGAAAAATGCAGTGTGAGGTCAAGCAATTGATTATTCTGCATGGAAAATGGCCACAATCGTGCAATTCGGCCATGTTGCAGGGGTGGCCCCAAATAGCCCGAACGGTATGGGTATAGCCTTGTGCGCTTTTTGGGGTTCAAACGGAATTTTTCCACAAACTGAGAAAAATGCAGTCTAAGGGCAAGCAATTGATCATTCTGCATGGAAAATGGCCACAATCATTCAATTCGGCCAAATAGCAGAGGTGGCCCAAATGGCCCAAACAGAAAGGCTAGAGCCTTGTGTGCTTTTTGGGGCTCAAAAGGACTTTTGCCCCAAACTGATAAAAATGCAGCCGAATGGCAAGAAATTGATCACTCTGCATGGAAAATAGCCACAATCATGCAATTCAGCCACGTTGCAGCGGTGACCCTAAATGGACCGAACCGTTAGGGTATAGCCTTTTGCGCTTTTTGGGGCTCAAACGGACTTTTGCCCCAAACTGAGAAAAATGCAGTCTAAGAGCAAGCAATTGATCACTCTGCATGGAAAATGGCTAAAATCATGCAATTCGGCCATGTTGCAGGTGTGGCCCCAAGATGCCCGAATGGTGAGGATTAGGTATTGTGTGTTTTTGGGGTGGTAAGGGTATAGCCTTGTGTGCTTTTTGGGCCTCAAACCGACTTTTGCCGCAAACTGACAAAAATGTAGCCGAATGGCAAGCAATTGATCACTCTGCATGGAAAATGGCCACAATCATGCAATTCAGACATGTTGCAGGGGTGGCCCCTAATGGCCAAAACGGGATGGGTATAGCCTTGTGTGCTTTTTGGGGCTCAAACGGACTTTTGCCTCAAACTGAATGAAATGCAGTCGAATGGCAAGCAATTGATCACTCTGCATGGAATATGGCCACAATCATACAATTCAGCCAAATAGCACGGGTGGCCCCAAATTGCCCGAGCGGTAATGGTATAGCCTTATGTGCTTTTTGGGGCTCAAACCGACTTTTGCCGCAAGCTGACAAAAATGTAGCCGAATGGCAAGCAATTGATCACTCTGCATGGAAAATGGCCACAATCATGCAATTCAACCATGTTGCAGGGGTGGCCTCTAATGGCCCGAACGGTTAGGGTATAGCCTTCTGTGCTTTTTGGGGCTCAAACGGACTTTTGCCTCAAACTGAAAGAAATGCTGTCGAATGGCAACATATTGAACACTCTGCATGGAAAATGGCCACAATCATGCAATTCAGCCATGTTCTAGGGGTGGCCCCTAATGGCCTGAAGGGGACGGGTATAGCCTTGTGTGCTTTTTGGGGCTCAAACGGACTTTTGCCTCAAACTGAAGGAAATGCAGTCGAATGGCAAGCAATTGATCACTCTGCATGGAAAATGGCCACAATCATGCAATTCAGCCATGTTGCAGGGGTGGCCCCAAATGGGCTGAAAAGAAAGTGTATTATAGCCTTCTGCACTTTTTGGGGCTCAATTGGACTTTTTCCCCAAACTGAGAAAAATGCAGTCTAAGGTCAAGCAATTGATCATTCTACATGGAAAGTGACCTCAATCATGCAATTCGGCCATGTTGCAGGGGTGGCCCCAAATGGCCCAGACGGTATGTGTATACCCTTGTGCTCTTTTTGGTGCTCAAACGGTCTTTACCCACAAAATGAGAAAAATGGAGGCTAAGGGCAAGCAATTGATCATTCTAAATGGAATATGGCCACAATCATGCAATTCAGCCAAAAAGCAGGGGTGGCCCTAAATTGGACGAGCGGTAAGGTTATAGCCTTGTGTGCTTTTTGGGGCTCAAACCGACTTTTGCCGCAAACTTAGAAAAATATAGCCGAATGGCAAGCAATTGATCACTCTGCATGGAAAATTGCCACAATCATGCAATTCAGCCATGTTGCAGGGGTGGCCCCTAATGGCCTGAACGGGAAGGGTATAGCCTTGTGTGCTTTTTGAGGCTCGAACTCACTTTTGCCCCAAACTGAGAAAAATGCAGCCGAATGTCAAGCAATTGATCACTCTGCATGGAAAATGGCTACAAACATTCAATTCAGACATATTGCAGGTGTGGCCCCAAATTGCTATAATGGTTAGGGTATAGCCTTGTGCGCTTTTTGGGGATCAAACAGACTTTTGCCCCAAACTGAGAAAATGCAGCCTAAGGGCAAGCAATTGATCACACTGCATGGAAAATGTCCACAATCCGGAAATTCAGCCATGTTGCATTCGTGACCCAAAATATCGGGAACGGTATGGGTATATCCTTGTGCACGTTTTGGATCTCAAACGGACTTTTGCCCTAAACTGAGAAAAATATAGCCAAATGGCAAGCAATTGATAACTCTGCATGGAAAATAGCTACAACCATACAATCCAGACATGCTGCATGGGTGGCCTCAAATTGCCCGATCGGTAAGAATATAGTCTTTTGCGCATTTTGGGGCTCAAACGAACTTTTGCCGCAAACTGAGAAAAATGCACCCTAAGGGCAAGCAATTGATCACTCTGCATGGAAAATGGCCACAATCATGCAATTCAGCCATGTTGCAGATGTAGCCTAAAGATGCCCGAACGGTTAGAGTATAGTATTGTGGTCTTTTGGGGTTCAAATAGACTTTTGCCTTAAACTGAGAAAAAAGTACCCGCATGGAAAGCAATTGATCACTCTGCATGGAAAATGGCCACAATCATGCAATTCAGCCATGTTGCAGGGGTGGCCCCAAATAGCCCGAACGGGAAGGTTATAGGCTTGTGTGCTTTTTGGGGCTCAAACAGACTTTTGCCCCAAACAGAGAAAATTGCAGCCGAATGGCAAGCAATTGATCACTCTGCATCGAAAATGGCCACAATCATGCAATTCAGCCATGTTGCAGCGGTGGCCCCAAATTGCTCGAACGTTTAGGGTATAGCCTTGTGCGCTTTTTGGTCTCAAACGGACTTTTACACCAAACTGAGAAAAATGCAGCCGAATGGCGAGCAATTGATCACTCTCCATGGAAAATAGCCACAATCATGCAATTCAGACATGTTGCAGGGGTGGCCTGAAATTGCCTGAACAGTAAAGACATTATAGCCTTATGCGCTTTTTGGGGCTCAAATGGACTTTTGCCCTAAACTGAGAAAAATGCAGTGTAAGGTCAAGCAATTGATTATTCTGCATGGAAAATGGCCACAATCGTGCAATTCGGCCATGTTGCAGGGGTGGCCCCAAATAGCCCGAACGGTATGGGTATAGCCTTGTGCGCTTTTTGGGGCTCAAACGGAATTTTGCCACAAACTGAGAAAAATGCAGTCTAAGGGCAAGCAATTGATCATTCTGCATGGAAAATGGCCACAATCATTCAATTCAGCCAAATAGCAGAGGTGGCCCAAATGGCACAAACAGAAAGGGTAGAGCCTTGTGTGCTTTTTGGGGCTCAAACGGACTTTTGCCCCAAACTGATAAAAATGCAGCCGAATGGCAAGCAATTGATCACTCTGCATGGAAAATAGCCACAATCATGCAATTCAGCCATGTTGCAGCGGTGACCCTAAATGGACCGAACCATTAGGTTATAGCCTTGTGTTCTTTTTGGGCTCAAATGGACTTTTGCCCCAAACTGAGAAAAATGTAGCCGAATGGCAAGCAATTCATCACTCTGCATGGAAAATGGCCACAATCATGCAATTCAGACATGTTGCAGGGGTGACCCCTAATGGCCAGAACGGGATGGGGCTAGCCTTGTGTGCTTTTTGGGGCTCAAAAGTACTTTTGCATCAAACTGAAAGAAATGCAGTGTAATGGCAAGCAATAGATCACTCTACATGGAAAATGGCCACAATCATGCAATTCAGCCATGTTGCAGGGGTGGCTCGAAATGGGCTGAACAGTAAGGGTATTATAGCCTTGGGCGCTTTTTGGGGCTCAATTTGACTTTTTCCCCAAACTGAGAAAAATGCAGTTTAAGGTCAAGCAATTAATCATTCTGCATGGAATATGGCCACAATCATGCAATTCAGCCAAATAACAGGGGTGGCCCTAAATTGCCTGAGCGGTAAGGGTACAGCCTTGTGCGCTTTTCGGGGCTCAAACCGACTTTTGCCGCAAACTGACAAAAATGTAGCCGAATGGCAAGCAATTGATCACTCTGCATGGAAAATGGCCACAATCATGCAATTCAGCCTTGTTGCAAGGGTGGCCCCAAATGGCACGAACAGTAAGCGTATAGTCTTTTGTCCTTTTTGGGTTCAAACGGACTTTTGCCCCAAACTGAGAAAAATGCAGCCGAATGGCAAGCAATTGATCACTCTGCATGGAAAATGGCCACAATCATGCAATTCAGCCATGTTGCAGGGGTGGCCCCTAATGGCCCGAACAGTAAAGACATTATAGCCTTATGCGCTTTTTGGGGCTCAAATGGACTTTTGCCCTAAACTGAGAAAAATGCAGTGTACTGTCAAGCAATTGATTATTCTGCATGGAAAATGGCCACAATCGTGCAATTCGGCCATGTTGCAGGGGTGGCCCCAAATAGCCCGAACGGTATGGGTATAGCCTTGTGCGCTTTTTGGGGCTCAAACGGAATTTTGCCACAAACTGAGAAAAATGCAGTCTAAGGGCAAGCAATTGATCATTCTGCATGGAAAATGGCCACAATCATTCAATTCAGCCAAATAGCAGAGGTGGCCCAAATGGCACAAACAGAAAGGGTAGAGCCTTGTGTGCTTTTTGGGGCTCAAACAGACTTTTGCCCCAAACTGATAAAAATGCAGCCGAATGGCAAGCAATTGATCACTCTGCATGGAAAATAGCCACAATCATGCAATTCAGCCACGTTGCAGCGGTGACCCTAAATGGACCGAACCGTTAGGGTATAGCCTTGTGTGCTTTTTGGGGCTCAAACGGACTTTTGCCCCAAACTGAGAAAAATGCAGCCGAATGGCGAGCAATTAATCACTCTCCATGGAAAATAGCCACAATCATACAGTTCAGACATGTTGCAAGGGTGGCCTCAAATTCCCCGAACAGTAATGGTATAGCCTTCTGCGCTTTTTGAGGCTGAAACGGACTTTTGCCCCAAACTGAGAAAAATGCAGTCTAAGGGCAAGCAATTGATCACTCTGCATGGAAAATGGCTAAAATCATGCAATTCGGCCATGTTGCAGGGGTGGCCCCAAGATGCCCGAATGGTGAGGGTTTGGTATTGTGTGTTTTTGGGGCTCAAACAGACTTTTGCCGCAAACTGACAAAAATGTAGCCGAATGGCAAGCAATTGATCATTCTGCATGGAAAATGGCTACAATCATGCAATTCAGCCACGTTGCAGCGGTGACCCTAAATGGACCGAACCGTTAGGGTATAGCCTTGTGTGCTTTTTGGGGCTCAAAAGGACTTTTGCCCCAAACTGAGAAAAATGCAGCCGAATGGCGAGCAATTAATCACTCTCCATGGAAAATAGCCACAATCATACAGTTCAGACATGTTGCAAGGGTGGCCTCAAAT
The DNA here is from genome assembly GCA_039081455.1 of Macrobrachium rosenbergii. Lineage (NCBI taxonomy): Eukaryota > Metazoa > Arthropoda > Malacostraca > Decapoda > Palaemonidae > Macrobrachium > Macrobrachium rosenbergii. The sequence continues at coordinate 96,375 of JANJGK010000465.1, forward strand.
TGCCTGAACAGTAATGGTATAGCCTTGTGTGCTTTTTGAGGCTGAAACGGACTTTTGCCCTAAACTGAGAAAAATGCAGTCTAAGGGCAAGCAATTGATCACTCTGAATAGAAAATGGCTAAAATCATGCAATTCGGCCATGTTGCAGGGGTGGCCCCAAGATGCCCGAATGGTGAGGGTATGGTATTGCGTGTTTTTGGGGCTCAAACAGACTTTTGCCGCAAACTGACAAAAATGTAGCCGAATGGCAAGCAATTGATCACTCTGCATGGAAAATGGCTAAAATCATGCAGTTCAGCCATGTTGCAGGGGTGGCCCCAAGTGGCCCGAACGGGAAGGTCATAGCCTTTTGTGCTTTTTGGGGCTCAAAAGGACTTTTTCATCAAACTGAAAAAAATGCAGTCGAATGGTAAGCAATTGATCACTCTGCATGGAAAATGGCCACAATCATGCAATTCAGCCATGTTGCAGCGGTGGCCCCAAATAGGCTGAACAGTAAGGGTATTATAGCCTTGGGCGCTTTTTGGGGCTCAATTTGACTTTTTCCCCAAACTGAGAAAAATGCAGTTTAAATGCAAGCAATTAATCATTCTGCATGGAATATGGCCACAATCATGCAATTCAGCCAAATAGCTGGGGTGGCCATAAATTGCCTGAGCGGTAAGGGTACAGCCTTGTGTGCTTTTTGGGGCTCAAACTGACTTTTGCCGCAAACTGACAAAAATGTATCCGAATGGCAAGCAATTGATCACTCTGCATGGAAAATGGCCACAATCATGCAATTCAGACATGTTGCAGATGTGGCCCCTAATGGGCAAAACGGGATGGGTATAGCCTTGTGTGCTTTTTGGGGCTCAAACGGACTTTTGCCTCAAACTGAATGAAATGCAGTCGAATGGCAAGCAATTGATCACTCTGCATGGAATATGGCCACAATCATGCAATTCGGCCAAATAGCACGGGTGGCCCCAAATTGCCCAAGCGGTAAGGGTATAGCCTTATGTGCTTTTTGGGGCTCAAACTGACGTTTGCCGCAAACTGACAAAAATGTAGCCGAATGGCAAGCAATTGATCATCTGCATGGAAAATGGCCACAATCATGCAATTCAACCATGTTGCAGGGGTGGCCTCTAATGGCCCGAACGGTTAGGGTATAGCCTTGTGTGGTTTTTGGGGCTCAAACGGACTTTTGCCTCAAACTGAAAGAAATGCTGTCGAATGGCAACATATTGAACACTCTACATGGAAAATGACAAAAATCATGCAATTCAGCCATGTTCTAGGGGTGGCCCCTAATGGCCTGAAGGGGAGAGGGTATAGCCTTGTGTGCTTTTTGGGGCTCAAACGGACTTTTGCCTCAAACTGAAGAAAATGCAGTCGAATGGCAAGCAATTGATCACTCTGCATGTAAAATGGCCACAATCATGCAATTCAGCCACGTTGCAGGGGTGGCCCCAAATGGGCTGAAAAGTAAGTGTATTATAGCCTTGGGCACTTTTTGGGGCTCAATTAGACTTTTTCCCCAAACTGAGAAAAATGCAGTCTAAGGGCAAGCAATTGATCATTCTGCATGGAATATGGCCACAATTATGCAATCCAGCCAAATAGCAGGGGTGGACCCAAATTCCCCGAGCGGTAAGGGTATAGCCTTGTGTGCTTTTTGGGGCTCAATTTGACTTTTGCCCCAAACTAACAAAAATGCAGCCGAATGGCAAGAAATTTATCACTCTGCATTGAAAATGGCCACAACCATGCAATTCAGCCATGTTGCAGGGATGGCCCTAAATGGCCCGAACGGTTAGGGTATAAATTTGTGTACTTTTTGAGGCTCCAACTGACTTTTGCCCCAAACTGAGAAAAATGCAGCTGAATGGCAAGAAATTAATCACTCTGCATGGAAAATGGCCACAACCATGCAATTCAGCCATGTTGCAGGGATGGCCCTAAATGACCCGAGCGGTTAGGGTATAGCCTTGTGCGCTTTTTGGGGCTCAAAGAGAATTTTAACCCAAACTGAGAAAAATGCAGCCTAAGGGCAAGCAATTGATCACACTGCATGGAAAATGACCACAATCCTGCAATTCAGCCATGTTGCAGGGGTGACCCAAAATATCAGGAACGGTATGGCTATAGCCTTGTTCACGTTTTGGGGCTGAAACGGAATTTTGCCCTAAAATGAGAAAAATATAGCCGAATGGCAAGCAATTGATCACTCTGCATGGAAAATAGCCACAACCATACAATTCAGACATGCTGCAGGGGTGGCCTCAAATTGCCCGAACGGTAAAATATAGTCTTTTGCGCTTTTTGGGGCTCAAACGAACTTTTGCCCCAAACTGAGAAAAATGCAGCCTAAGCGCAAGCAATTGATCACTCTCCATGGAAAATGGCCACAATCATGCAATTCAGCCATGTTGCAGCTGTGGCCCGAAGATGCTCGAAAGGTGAGGGTATAGTATAATGGGCTTTTTGGGACTCAAATACACTTTTGCCTTAAACTGAGAAAAAAGTAGCCTAAGGGCAAGCAATTGATCACTCTGCATGGAAAATGGCAACAATCATGCAATTCGGCCATGTTGCAGGGGTGGCCCCAAGATGCCCGAACGGTGAGGGTATAGTATAGTGTGGTTTTTTGGGCTGAAACGGACTTTTGCCCAAACTGAGAAAAATTAAGCCGAATGGCAAGCAAGTTATCACTCTGCATAGAAAATGGCCATAATCATGCAATTCAGCCATGTTGCAGGGGTGGCCCAAATGTCCTTAACGGGAAGTGTATAGCCTTCTGTGCTTTTTGGGGCTCAAAGGGACTTTTACCCCAAACTGAGAAAAAACTGGCCTAAGGGCAAGCAATTGTTCACTCTGCATGGAAAATGGCCACAATCATGCACTTCGGCAATGTTGCAGGGGTGGCCTCAAGTGGCCCAGATGGTAAGGGTATAGCATTGTGTGCTTTTTGAGGCTCAAACGGACATTTTCCCAAACTGAGAAAAATGTAGCCGAATGGCAAGGAATTGATTACTCTGCATCGAAAATGGCCACAATCATGCAATTCAGAGTTGTTGCAAGGGTGGCCCCAAATGGCCCGAACGGGAAGGGTATAGCCTTGTGTGCTTTTTGGGTTCAAACAGACTTTTGCCTCAAACTGAAAGAAATGCCTCCGAATGGCAAGCTATTGATCACTCTGCATGGAAAATGGCCACAATTATGCAATTCAGCCATGTTGCAGATGTGGCCCCAAATGGGCTGATCAGTAAGGGTATTATAGCCTTGGGCGCTTTTTGGGGCTCAATTGGACACATTCCCCAAACTCAGAAAAATGCAGTCTAAGGTCAAGCAATTGATCATTCTACATGGAAAATGGCCACAATCATACAATTCGGCCATGTTGCAGGGGTGCCCCCAAATGGCCCAGACGGTATGTGTATACCCTTGTGCTCTTTTTGGTGCTCAAACGGTCTTTACCCACAAAATGAGAAAAATGGAGTCTAAGGGCAAGCAATTGATCATTCTGCATGGAATATGGCCACAATCATGCAATTCAGCCAAAAAGCAAGGGTGGCCCCAAATTGCCGGAGCTGTAAGGATATAGCCTTGTGTGCTTTTTGGGGCTCAAACAGACTTTTGCCCCAAACTGAGAAAAATGCAGCCAAATGGCAAGAAATTGATCACTCTGCATGGAAAATGGCCACAACCATGCAATTCAGCCATGTTGCAGGGATGGCCCTAAATGCCCCGAACGGTTAGGGTATAGCCATTTGGGCTTTTTGAGGCTCCAACCGACTTTTGCCCCAAACTGAGAAAAATGTAGCCGAATGGCAAGCAATTGATCACTCTGCATGGAAAATGGCCACAAACATTCAATTCAGACATATTGTAAGTGTGGCCCCAAATTGCTATAACGGTTAGGGTATAGCCTTGTGCGCTTTTTGGGGCTCAAACAGACTTTTGCCCCAAACTGAGAAAATGCAGCCTAAGGGCAAGCAATTGATCACACTGCATGGAAAATGTCCGCAATCCTGCAATTCGGCCATGTTGCAGGCGTGATCCAAAATATCGGGAACGGTATGGGTATATCCTTGTGCACGTTTTGGATCTCAAACGGACTTTTGCCCTAAACTGAGAAAAATATAGCCAAATGGCAAGCACTTGATCACTCTGCATGGAAAATAGCTACAACCATACAATCCAGACATGCTGCAGGGGTGGCCTCAAATTGCCCGATCGGTAAGAATATAGTCTTTTGCGCATTTTGGGGCTCTAACGAACTTTTGCCGCAAACTGAGAAAAATGCAGCCTAAGGGCAAGCAATTGATCACTCTGCATGGAAAATGGCCACAATCATGCAATTCAGTCATGTTGCAGGGGTGGCCCCAAATGGCCCGAACGGGAAGGTTATAGGCTTGTGTGCTTTTTGGGGCTCAAACAGACTTTTACCCCAAACTGAGAAAAATGCAGCCGAATGGCAAGCAATTGATCACTCTGCATGGAAAATAGCCACAATCATGCAATTCAGACATGTTGCAGGGGTGGCCTGAAATTGCCCGAACAGTAAAGACATTATAGCATTACGCGCTTTTTGGGGCTCAAATGGACTTTTGCTCTAAACTGAGAAAAATGCAGTGTAAGGTCAAGCAATTGATTATTCTGCATGGAAAATGGCCACAATCATTCAATTCAGCCAAATAGCAGAGGTGGCCCAAATGGCACAAACAGAAAGGGTATAGCCTTGTGTGCTTTTTGGGGCTCAAGCGGACTTTTGCCCCAAACCGATAAAAATGCAGCCGAATGGCAAGCAATTGATCACATTGCATGGAAAATAGCCACAATCATGCAATTCAGCCATGTTGCAGCGGTGACCCTAAATGGACCGAACCATTAGGTTATAGCCTTGTGTGCTTTTTGGGGCTCAAATGGACTTTAGCCCCAAACTGAGAAAAATGCAGCCGAATGGCGAGCAATTAATCACTCTGCATGGAAAATAGCCACAATCATACAGTTCAGACATGTTGCAAGGGTGGCCTCAAATTGCCCAAACGGTAAGGATATAGCCTTTTGCGCTTTTTGAGGCTGAAACGGACTTTTGCCCCAAACAGAGAAAAATGCAGCGTAAGGGCAAGCAATTGATCACTCTGCATGGAAAATGGCTAAAATCAAGCAATTCGGCCATGTTGCAGGGGTGGCCCCAAGATGCCCAAATGGTGAGGGTATGGTATTGTGTGCTTTTTGGGGCTCAAACAGACTTTTGCCGCAAACTGACAAAAATGTAGCCGAATGGCAAGCAATTGATCACTCTGCATGGAAAATGGCCACAATCATGCAATTCAGACATGTTGCAGGGGTGGCCCCTAATGGCCAGAACGGAATGGGTATATGATATACCTTACATTTATATTTATTTATGTTAGAACGAGAGAGTATAACTGGTTGTTATTAGTAATATAACAAGGTGCTTGTTTAAAGTACAGCAGTTTTATAAATATGTTGTTATATTGGGTTGGTCATCATTTACCAAAGAGCAGTTAACATTTACCTCTGGCTTCGTAAATACTTTTCTCGAGAGTCTGTATATAGCTATTGGAATAACAAGATTATTGTAACTTCGGCTGAAGACAAATAAAGAAGGATTAAGGACATCGGTATTATCTCTGATTATTCCACCAAGTACAATTGGGATATAACAGTTGGTAGCAGAGACGTCTTCGAATCTCGGACCTGGTATACAAGTCAGAGATGACATCGAGATTAACAAGTGTTTTCTTGTGATTAATGGGTTCCGAAAGTTTTGTGAAAATTTTTGTGAAGTCTAAAACGCCAGAAAACATGGAGTAAAACACCCTTACCAAGGGGGGTGGAGGGGTCAACCATCAGCTATGTTTAGAAGAACAAAGGAACTTGAAGTTTTCCCGCCAAAAAGCTCCCCCTAAGATGATATGCGGAGTGTAAGGTTCCTCATGTAGGAAAAAGACAACAAGAGGTATTACTTATATTACCAGCATTACTTCTTCTATTGAAAAGTTGACGCTGGTTGACGTAGGTTGACGCTTCAAAGAAAATTCTGAGTGAGAAGTTTTACACCCAAGAAAATTTACGAGACCTCTAGTATGTGTGTATTTTTTCTTTTAATTTTTTAAGTTAATATTTTTCAAATTTAAACATTTCGAAAATTTAAGCTGAAGGTTACCCTGAAAATCCCTCTGGTGTTTAAGAAAAATTAAATTAAAATGGATGTTATGCAAGGTTTGTACAGAGAAAGAATGGACTTGAACAAAGAGATTTGTGAACTTGAAAAATTTGGTCATATTCAGAGAACCGATGGTAGTTTTGTCTTTCATCATTGTAAAAATTGTGGAGGACCTTTGCTTGGCCACATAAAGGATGAAAAGGATTGTGACTCAGATAGGAAATGGACCCAGGATGAAGTAGATATGATAGAAGATATTTTATCTGCACATGGAATGTTTTCTGTAAATGTGGCACGTATGGACACAAGAAAAACAGCTATTAAATGTGATATATGTAAAAAGAATTTCATGAACAGGATGGAAAAGGAACAGCATATCAGAATTATGCATAAAGATATTTCGACAAGTGTGGTAAAGGAAGGTGCTTATGATTTAACAGCAATCATTGCAATGGGAAAAGCTATTGGTGAAGAAATTGCCAAAGGATTGGAAGCGAAAAGATCAACACAGATTACTAAAGCGAAACCTCCTCCAATCTGGGTTGGTCAAACTTTTGAAAAGTTTTTCCAAGAAGTAGAAGCGTGGAATACCTCGAACAAGGATGATGATTTTACGAAGTATACTGATTTAGTAGAGAGCCTGAAGAAAAATAATAATGTCAAAGATTATGTTGTTTCTGTGCTATTGGACAAAACATCTGAGGCTCGAAACAAAAATGTAGCAGCAGTTTTGGAAATTCTTAAGCAAAAGTATGCAAAAACTACAGCAGAGAAGTGTATTGATGTTCTCAAGTCAATCTTGGAATTTTCCGTAAAGGAAGAGGACACTAATGAAACTTACTGGGACAAGTTTGAAGTCTTGATCTGTGATTGTATGAGAGAGGAAGTTACTGTACATTTGTATTACTTGTTGGGTGTTATGATGATAGAAAAAGCATATGATCGGGGGAATATTAATGCAGAAGAGAAAAGAAGACTGATGGATGCCATGGAGACACATGATGGAACTAATAGGAGACCGCGAGAAGACAATGAAGTTTTTAATCTTCTGAAGATCGAATACAGAAAGTTAAAAATCGAAAATAATAGAAATATTAGAACTAAATTTCCAGGATCATCTGAGAATTTGTCTTCGGTTCACTATGGCGAAAATAGAAGTAGATGGCAAAGATGGCAAAATTTTAAGCAAAGGCCTGATTTTCATAGATTTCGTAGATCAGAGTCTAATCCAGGATTTTGGAGGACTCAGTCTGGAACATATAGGAGAGCTCCCTCGCGGACACCATCAAGACCAGGATCATCTTCGAGGCAGTCGTCCAGTTTTAGACCATACTCCAATGGTAGGCCATTTGCAAATGGAAGACCATCTAATAGTAGGCCTGTGTCAAATGATCGGAAACAGCAGCAAAATTTGACTGAAAGAGTGATTATGGTCGAAGAAAATGTAGCAAAAATCTTGGAAAAGATTGAAGAAGTGTTGAAGAAAGGAAAGAATGTGAATTTTGTAAGTATGGAAGAAGTATCAGAGATCATTGATGTAGATATCAGCGATGTAATGTTTGCTAAAGAAGTTACCGAAGTAGGAGCTCTGATTTTGGATACTGGTTGTCCAAGTAGCTTAGTTGGAAAAAGTTGGCTAGAAAAATATCTGAAGAAGAATGGTATTAAGAAAGAAAATTTGCATAAAAGGAGATGTTTCCAAAAATTTAGATTTGGTCCAAGTAGAATATATGAAAGTAAGGAAATTATAGAAATACCAATAACAATAAAGGAATCTGAAAAATCTGATACTTTCAGATGGATTTTGCTTGGAGCTTTTGTGTTGGATGCTGAAAATGTGCCATTGTTGTGTGGTAGAAATACTATGAAGAAATGGAAAATGGATCTAAGTATGCATAGAGATAAAGTGACAATCAACGTCGACACAACCGGTGAGTTCGAATGTATGTATACTGCAGGAGGTCATATGGTTCTTCAGCTGTATGAGGATAGAGCATTTTGGACTACAGACGCCACTGTATTTTACTTGTGTTTTTTGGGGCTCAAAAGGACTTTTGCATCAAACTGAAAGAAACGCAGTCGAATGGGAAGCAATTGATCACTCTACATGGAAAATGGCCACAATCATGCAATTCAGCCATGTTGCAGGGGTGGCTCCAAATGGGCTGAACAGTAAGGGTATTATAGCCTTGGGCGCTTTTTGGGGCTCAATTTGACTTTTTCCCCAAACTGAGAAAAATGCAGTTTAAGGGCAAGCAATTAATCATTCTGCATAGAATATGGCCAAAATCATGCAATTCAGCCAAGTAACAGGGGTGGCCCTAAATTGCCTGAGCGGTAAGGGTACAGCCTTGTGTGCTTTTTGGGGCTCAAAGCGACTTTTGCCGCAAACTGACAAAAATGTAGCTGAATGGCAAGCAATTGATCACTCTGCATGGAAAATGGCTAAAATCATGCAATTCAGCCTTGTTGCAAGGGTGGCCCCAAATAGCACGAACGGTAAGCGTATAGTCTAATGTCCTTTTTGGGTTCAAACGGACTTTTGCCCCAAACTGAGAAAAATGCAGCCGAATGGCAAGCAATTGATCACTTTGCATGGAAAATGGCCACAATCATGCAATTCAGCCATGTTGCAGGGGTGGCCCCTAATGGCCCGAACAGTAAAGACTTTATAGCCTTATGCGTTTTTTGGGGCTCAAATGGACTTTTGCCCTAAACTGAGAAAAATGCAGTGTAAGGTCAAGCAATTGATTATTCTGCATGGAAAATAGCCACAATCGTGCAATTCGGCCATGTTGTAGGGGTGGCCCCAAATAGCCCGAACTGTATGGGTATAGCCTTGTGCGCTTGTTGGGGATCAAACGGAATTTTGCCACAAACTGAGAAAAATGCAGTCTAAGGGCAAGCAATTGATCATTCTGCATGGAAAATGGCCACAATCATTCAATTCAGCCAAATAGCAGAGGTGGCCCAAATGGCCCAAACAGAAAGGGTAGAGCCTTGTGTGCTTTTTGGGGCTCAAAAGGACTTTTGCCCCAAACTGATAAAAATGCAGCCGAATGGCAAGCAATTGATCACTCTGCATGGAAAATAGCCACAATCATGCAATTCAGCAACGTTGCAGTGGTGACCCTAAATGGACCGAACCGTTAGGGTATAGCCTTGTGTGCTTTTTGGGGCTCAAACGGACTTTTGCCCAAACTGAGAAAAGTGCAGCTGAATGGCAAGCAATTGATCACTCTGCATGCAAAATGGCTAAAATCATGCAATTCGGCCATGTTGCAGGGGTGGCCCCAAGATGCCCGAATGGTGAGGGTATGGTATTGTGTGTTTTTGGGGCTCAAACGGACTTTTGCCGCAAACTGACAAAAATGTAGCCGAATGGCAAGCAATTGATCACTCTGCATGGAAAATGGCCACAATCATGCAGTTCAAACATGTTGCAGGGGTGGCCCCAAATGGCCATAACGGGAAGGGCATAGCCTTGTGTGCTTTTTGGGGCTCAAAAGGACTTTTGCATCAAACTGAAAAAAATGCAGTCGAATGGTAAGCAATTGATCACTCTGTATGGAAAATGGCCACAATCATGCAATTCAGCCATGTTGCAGGGGTGGCCCCAAATGGGCTGAACAGTAAGGGTATTATAGCCTTGGGCGCTTTTTGGGGCTCAATTGGACTTTTTCACCAAACTGAAAAAAATGCAGTCTAAGGGCAAGCAATTAATCATTCTGCATGGAATATGGCCACAATCATGCAGTTCAGCCAAATAGCAGGGGTGGCCCCAAATTGCCTGAGTGGTAAGGGTATAGCCTTGTGTGCTTTTTGGAGCTCAAAACGACTTTTGCCGCAAACTGAGAAAAATGTAACCGAATGGCAAGCAATTGATCACTCTGCATGGAAAATGGCCACAATCATGCAATTCAGACATGTTGCAGGGGTGGCCCCTAATGGCCAAAACGGAATGGCTATAGCCTTGTGTGCTTTTTGGGGCTCAAACGGACTTTTGCCCCAAACTGATAAAAATGCAGCCGAATGGCAAGCAATTGATCACTCTGCATGGAAAATAGCCACTATCATGCAATTCAGCCACGTTGTAGCGGTGACTCTAAATGGACCGAACCGTTAGGGTATGGCCTTCTGTGCTTTTTGGGGCTCAAATGGACTTTTGCCCCAAACTGAGAAAAATGCAGCCGAATGGCGAGCAATTAATCACTCTCCATGGAAAATAGCCACAATCATACAGTTCAGGCATGTTGCAGGGGTGGCCTCAAATTGCCCGAACAATAAGGGTATAGCCTTGAGCGCTTTTTGAGGCTGAAACGGACTTTTGCCCCAAACTGAGAAAAATGCAGTCTAAGGGCAAGCAATTGATCACTCTGCATGGAAAATGGCTAAAATCATGCAATTCGGCCATGTTGCAGTGGTGGCCCCAAGATGCCCGAATGGTGAGGGTTTGGTATTGTGGGTTTTTGGGGCTCAAACAGACTTTTGCCGCAAACTGACAAAAATGTATCCGAATGGCAAGCAATTGATCACTCTGCATGGAAAATGGCCACAATCATGCAATTCGGCCATGTTGCAGGGGTGGCCCCAAATGGGCTGAACAGTAAGGGTATTATAGCCTTGGGCGATTTTTTGGGCTCAATTGGACTTTTTCCCCAAACTGAGAAAAATGCAGTTTAAGGGCAAGCAATTAATCATTCTGCATGGAATATGGCCACAATTATACAATTCAGCCAAATAGCAGGGGTGGCCCCAAATTGCCTGAGTGGTAAGGGTATAGCCTTGTTTGCTTTTTGGGGCTCAATCCGACTTTTGCCGCAAACTGACAAAAATGTAACCGAATGGCAAGCAATTGATCACTCTGCATGGAAAATGGCCAAAATCATGCAATTCAGACATGTTACAGGGGTGGCCCCTAATGGCCAAAACGGGATGGGTATAGCCTTGTGTGCTTTTTGGGGCTCAAACGGACTTTTGCCTCAAACTGAATGAAATGCAGTCGAATGGCAAGCAATTGATCACTCTGCATGGAATATGGCCACAATCATGCAATTCGGCCAAATAGCACGGGTGGCCCCAAGTTGCCCGAGTGGTAAGGGTATAGCCTTATGTGCTTTTTGGGGCTCAAACCGACTTTTGCCGCAAACTGACAAAAATGTAGCCGAATGTCAAGCAATTGATCACTCTGCATGGAAAATGACCACAATCATGCAATTCAGACATGTTGCAGGGGTGGCCCCAAATGGCCCGAACGGGAAGGGCATAGCCTTGTGTGCTTTTTGGGGCTCAAAAGGACTTTTGCATCAAACTGAAAAAAAATGCAGTCGAATGGCAAGCAATTGATCACTCTACATGGAAAATGGCCACAATCATGCAATTCAGCCATGTTGCAGGGGTGGCCCCAAATGGGCTGAACAGTAAGGGTATATAGCCTTGGGCGCTTTTTGGGGCTCAATTGGACTTTTTCACCAAACTGAGAAAAATGCAGTCTAAGGGCAAGCAATTAATCATTCTGCATGGAATATGGCCACAATCATGCAATTCAGCCAAATAGCAGGGGTGGCCCCAAATTGCCTGAGTGGTAAGGATATAGCCTTGTGTGCTTTTTGGGGCTCAAACCGACTTTTGCCGCAAACTGACAAAAATGTATTCGAATGGCAAGCAATTGATTACTCTGCATGGAAAATGGCCATAATCATGCAATTCAGACATGTTGCAGGGGTGGCCCCTAATGGCCAAAACGGGATGGGTATAGCCTTGTGTGCTTTTTGGGGCTCAAACCGACTTTTGCCTCAAACTGAATGAAATGCAGTCGAATGGCAAGCAATTGATTACTTTGCATGGAATATGGCCACAATCATGCAATTCGGCCAAATAGCACGGGTGGCCCCAAGTTGCCCGAGCGGTAAGGGTATAGCCTTGTGTTCTTTTTGGGGCTCAAACCGACTTTTGCTGCAAACTGACAAAAATGTAGCCGAATGGCAAGCAATTGATCATCTGCATGGAAAATGGCCACAATCATGCAATTCAACCATGTTCCAGGGGTGGCCTCTAATGGCCCGAACGGTTAGGGTATAGCCTTGTGTGCTTTTTGGGGCTCAAACGGACTTTTGCCTCAAACTGAAGGAAATGCAGTTGAATGGCAAGCAATTGATCACTCTGCATGGAAAATGGCCACAATCATGCAATTCAGCCTTGTTGCAGGGGTGGCCCCAAATGGCACGAACGGTAAGAGTATAGTCTTTTGTCCTTTTTGGGTTCAAACGGACTTTTGCCCCAAACTGAGAAAAATGCAGCTGAATGGCAAGCATTTGATCACTTTGCATGGAAAATGGCCACAATCATGCAATTCAGCCATGTTGCAGGGGTGGGCCCTAATGGCCCGAACAGTAAAGATATTATAGCGTTATGTGCTTTTTGGGGCTCAAATGGACTTTTGCCCTAAACTGAGAAAAATGCAGTGTAAGGTCAAGCAATTGATTATTCTGCATGGAAAATGGCCACAATCGTGAAATTCGGCCATGTTGCAGGGGTGGCCCCAAATAGCCCGAACGGTATGGGTAAAGCCTTGTGCGCTTGTTGGGGCTCAAACGGAATTTTTCCACAAACTGAGAAAAATGCAGTCTAAGGGCAAGCAATTGATCATTCTGCATGGAAAATGGCCACTATCATTCAATTCGGCCAAATATCAGAGTTGGCTCAAATGGCCCAAACAGATAAGGTAGAGCCTTGTGTGCTTTTTGGGGCTCAAACGGACTTTTGCCCAAGCTGACAAAAATGTAGCCGAATGGCAAGCAATTGATCACTCTGCATGGAAAATGGCTACAATCATGCAGTTCAGCCATGTTGCAGGGGTGGCCCCAAATGACCCAAACGGGAAGGGCATAGCCTTTTGTGCTTTTTGGGGCTCAAAAGGACTTTTGCATCAAACTGAAAAAAATGCAGTCGAATGGTGAGCAATTGATCACTCTGCATGGAAAATGGCCACAATCATGCAATTCAGCCATGTTGCAGGGGTTGGCCCCAAATGGGCTGAACAGTAAGGGTATTATAGCCTTGGGTGCTTTTTGGGGCTTAATTGGACTTTTTCCCCAAACTGAGAAAAATGCAGCCGAATGGCAAGCAATTCATCACTCTGCATGGAAAATGGCCACAATCATGCAATTCGGACATGTTGCAGGGGTGGCCCCTAATGGCCAAAACGGGATGGGTATAGCCTTGTGTGCTTTTTGGGGCTCAAACCGACTTTTGCCCCAAACTGATAAAAATGCAGCCGAATGGCAAGCAATTGATCACTCTGCATGGAAAATAGCCACTATCATGCAATTCAGCCACGTTGTAGCGGTGACCCTAAATGGACCGAACCGTTAGGGTATAGCCTTCTGTGCTTTTTGCGGCTCAAATGGACTTTTGCCCCAAACTGAGAAAAATGCAGCCGAATGGCGAGCAATTAATCACTCTCCATGGAAAATAGCCACAATCATACAGTTCAGGCATGTTGCAGGGGTGGCCTCAAATTGCCCGAACAGTAAGGGTATAGCCTTGAGCGCTTTTTGGGGCTGAAACGGACTTTTGCCCCAAACTGAGAAAAATGCAGTCTAAGGGCAAGCAATTGATCACTCTGCATGGAAAATGGCTAAAATCATGGAATTCGGCCATGTTGCAGTGGTGGCCCCAAGATGCCCGAATGGTGAGGGTTTGGTATTGTGGGTTTTTGGGGCTCAAACAGACTTTTGCCGCAAACTGACAAAAATGTAGCCGAATGGCAAGCAATTGATCACTCTGCATGGAAAATGGCCACAATCATGCAGTTCAGCCATGTTGCAGGGGTGGCCCCAAATGACCCGAACGGGAAGGTCATAGCCTTTTGTGCTTTTTGGGGCTCAAAAGGACTTTTGCATCAAACTGAAAAAAATGCAGTAGAATGGTAAGCAATTGATCACTCTGCATGGAAAATGGCCACAATCATGCAATTCAGCCATGTTGCAGGGGTGGCCCCAAATGGGCTGAACAGTAAGGGTATTATAGCCTTGGGCGATTTTTGGGGCTCAATTGGACTTTTTCCCCAAACTCAGAAAAATGCAGTTTAAGGGCAAGTAATTAATCATTCTGCATGGAATATGGCCACAATCATGCAATTCAGCCAAATAGCAGGGTTGGCCCCAAATTGCCTGAGTGGTAAGGGTATAGCCTTGTGTGCTTTTTGGGGCTCAAACCGACTTTTGCCGCAAACTGACAAAAATGTAGCCGAATGTCAAGCAATTGATCACTCTGCATGGAAAATGGCCACAATCATGCAATTCAGCCTTGTTGCAGGGGTGGCCCCTAATAGCCCGAACGGGAAGGGCATAGCCTTGTGTGCTTTTTGGGGCTCAAAAGGACTTTTGCATCAAACTGAAAAAAATGCAGTCGAATGGTAAGCAATTGATCACTCTGTATGGAAAATGGCCACAATCATGCAATTCAGCCATGCTGCAGGGGTGGCCCCAAATGGGCTGAACAGTAAGGGTATTATAGCCTTGGGCGCTTTTTGGGGCTCAATTGGACTTTTTCACCAAACTGAGAAAAATGCAGTCTAAGGGCAAGCAATTAATCATTTTGCATGGAATATGGCCACAATCATGCAATTCAGCCAAATAGCAGGGGTGGCCCCAAATTGCCTGAGTGGTAAGGGTATAGCCTTGTGTGCTTTTTGGGGCTCAAACCGACTTTTGCCGCAAACTGACAAAAATGTAACCGAATGGCAAGCAATTGATCACTGCATGGAAAATGGCCACAATCATGCAATTCAGACATGTTGCAGGGGTGGCCCCTAATGGCCAAAACGGGATGGGTATAGCCTTGTGTGCTTTTTAGGGCTCAAACGGACTTTTGCCTCAAACTGAATGAAATGCAGTCGAATGGCAAGCAATTGATCACTCTGCATGGAATATGGCCACAATCATGCAATTCGGCCAAATAGCACGGGTGGCCCCAAGTTGCCCGAGCGGTAAGGGTATAGCATTATGTGCTTTTTGGGGCTCAAACCGACTTTTGCCGCAAACTGAGAAAAATGTAGCCGAATGGCAAGCAATTGATCATCTGCATGGAAAATGGCCACAATCATGCAATTCAACCATGTTCCAGGGGTGGCCTCTAATGGCCCGAACGGTTAGGGTATAGCCTTGTGTGCTTTTTGGGGCTCAAACGGACTTTTGCCTCAAACTGAAGGAAATGCAGTTGAATGGCAAGCAATTGATCACTCTGCATGGAAAATGGCCACAATCATGCAATTCAGCCTTGTTGCAAGGGTGGCCCCAAATGGCACGAACGGTAAGCGTATAGTCTTTTGTCCTTTTTGGGTTCAAACGGACTTTTGCCCCAAACTGAGAAAAATGCAGCTGAATGGGAAGCAATTGATCACTTTGCATGGAAAATGGCCACAATCATGCAATTCAGCCATGTAGCAGGGGTGGCCCCTAATGGCCCGACCAGTAAAGATATAATAGCCTTATGTGCTTTTTGGGGCTCAAATGGACTTTTGCCCTAAACTGAGAAAAATGCAGTGTAAGGTCAAGCAATTGATTATTCTGCATGGAAAATGGCCACAATCGTGCAATTCGGCCATGATGCAGGGGTGGCCCCAAACAGCCCGAACGGTATGGGTATAGCCTTGTGCGCTTGTTGGGGTTCAAACTGAATTTTTCCACAAACTGAGAAAAATGCAGTCTAAGGGCAAGCAATTGATCATTCTGCATGGAAAATGGCCACAATCATTCAATTCGGCCAAATAGCAGAGGTGGCCCAAATGGCCCAAACAGAAAGGGTAGAGCCTTGTGTGCTTTTTGGGGCTCAAACGGACTTTTGCCCCAAACTGATAAAAATGCAGCCAAATGGCAAGAAATTGATCACTCTGCATGGAAAATAGCCACAATCATGCAATTCAGCCACGTTGCAGCGGTGACCCTAAATGGACCGAACCGTTAGGGTATAGCCTTGTGTGCTTTTTGGGGCTCAAACGGACTTTTGCTCCAAACTGAGAAAAATGCAGCCGAATGGCGAGCAATTAATCACTCTCCATGGAAAATAGCCACAATCATACAGTTCAGACATGTTGCAAGGGTGGCCTCAAATTGCCCGAACAGTAATGGTATAGCCTTGTGCGCTTGTTGGGGCTCAAACGGAATTTTGCCACAAACTGAGAAAAATGCAGTCTAAGGGCAAGCAATTGATCATTCTGCATGGAAAATGGCCACAATCATTCAATTCAGCCAAATAGCAGAGGTGGCCCAAATGGCCCAAACAGAAAGGCTAGAGCCTTGTGTGCTTTTTGGGGCTCAAACGGACTTTTGCCCCAAACTGATAAAAATGCAGCCGAATGGCAAGCAATTGATCACTCTGCATGGAAAATAGCCACAATCATGCAATTCAGCCACGTTGCAGCGGTGACCCTAAATGAACCGAACCACTAGGGTATAGCTTTGTGTGCTTTTTGGGGCTCAAATGGACTTTTGCCCCAAACTGAGGAAAATGTAGTCTAAGGGCAAGCAATTGATCACTCTGC
The DNA here is from genome assembly GCA_039081455.1 of Macrobrachium rosenbergii. Taxonomy (NCBI): domain Eukaryota; kingdom Metazoa; phylum Arthropoda; class Malacostraca; order Decapoda; family Palaemonidae; genus Macrobrachium; species Macrobrachium rosenbergii. Next base: position 113,102 of record JANJGK010000465.1, read on the forward strand.
ATAGAAAATGACTAAAATCATGCAATTCGGCCATGTTGCAGGGGTGGCCCCAAGATGCCCGAATGGTGAGGGTATGGTATTGTGTGTTTTTGGGGCTCAAACAGACTTTTGCCGCAAACTGACAAAAATGTAGCCGAATGGCAAGCAATTGATCACTCTGCATGGAAAATGGCCACAATCATGCAGTTCAGCCATGTTGCAGGGGTGGCCCCAAATGGCCCGAACGGGAAGGGCATAGCCTTGTGTGCTTTTTGGGGCTCAAAAGGACTTTTGAATCAAACTGAAAAAAATGCAGTCGAATGGTAAGCAATTGATCACCCTGCATGGAAAATGGCCACAATCATGCAATTCAGCCATGTTGCAGGGGTTGGCCCCAAATGGGCTGAACAGTAAGGGTATTATAGCCTTGGGCGCTTTTTGGGGCTCAATTGGACTTTTTCCCCAAACTGAGAAAAATGCAGTCTAAGGGCAAGCAATTAATCATTCTGCATGGAATATGGCCACAATCATGCAATTCAGCCATGTTGCAGGGGTGACCCAAAATATCGGGAACGGTATGGCTATAGCCTTGTTCACGTTTTGGGGCTCAAACGGACTTTTGCCCTAAAATGAGAAAAATATAGCCGAATGGTAAGCAATTGATCACTCGACATGGAAAATAGCTACAACCATACAATTCAGACATGCTGCAGGGGTGGCCTCAAATTGCCCGAACGGTAAGAATATAGTCTTTTGCGCTTTTTGGGGCTCAAACAAACTTTTGCCGCAAACTGAGAAAAATGCAGCCTAAGCACAAGCAATTGATCACTCTGCATGGAAAATGGCCACAATCATGCAATTCAGCCATGTTGCAGCTGTAGCCCGAAGATGCTCGAAAGGTGAGGGTATAGTATATTGGGCTTTTTGGGGCTGAAATACACTTTTGCCTTAAACTGAGAAAAAAGTAGCCTAAGGGCAAGCAATTGATCACCCTGCATGGAAAATAGCCACAATCATGCAATTCAGCCATGTTGCAGCGGTGACCCTAAATGGACCGAACCGTTAGGGTATAGCCTTGTGTGCTTTTTGGGGCTCAAATAAACTTTGGCCCCAAACTGAGAAAAATGCAGCCGAATGGCGAGCAATTAATCACTCTGCATGGAAAATAGCCACAATCATACAGTTCAGACATGTTGCAGGGGTGGCCTCAAATTGCACGAACAGTAAGGGAATAGCCTTGTGCGCTTTTTGAGGCTGAAATGGACTTTTACCCCAAACTGATAAAAATGCAGTCTAAGGGCAAGCAATTGATCACTCAGCATGGAAAATGGATAAAATCATGCAATTCGGCCATGTTGCAGGGGTGGCACTAAGATGCCCGAATGGTGAGGGTATGGTATTGTGTGCTTTTTGGGGCTCAAACAGACTTTTGCCGCAAAGTGAGAAAAATGTAGCCGAATGGCAAGCAACTGATCACTCTGCATGGAAAATGGCCACAATCACGCAATTCAGCCATGGTGCAGGGGTGGCCCCAAATGGCCCGAACGGGAAGGGCATAGCCTTGTGTGCTTTTTGGGGCACAAAAGGACTTTTGCATCAACTGAAAGAAATGCAGTCGAGTGGCAAGCAATTGATCACTCTGCATGGAAAATGGCCACAATCATGCAATTCAGCCATGTTGCAGGGGTGGCCCCAAATGGGCTGAACAGTAAGGGTATTATAGCCTTGGGCACTTTTTGGGGCTCAATTGGACTTTTTCCCCAAACTGAGAAAAATGCAGTCTAAGGGCAAGCAATTAATCATTCTGCATGGAATGTGGCCACAATCATGCAATTCAGCCAAATAGCAGGGGTGGCCCCAAATTGCCTGAGCGGTAAGGGTATAGCCTTGTGTGCTTTTTGGGGCTCAAACAGACTTTTGCCGCAAACTGATAAAAAATGTAGCCGAATGGCAAGCAATTGATCACTCTGCATGGAATATGGCCACAATCATGCAATTCAGACATGTTGCAGGTGTGGCCCCTAATGGCCAGAACGGGATGGGTATAGCCTTGTGTGCTTTTTGGGGCTCAAAATGACTTTTGCATCAAACTGAAAGAAATGCAGTCGAATGGCAAGCAATTGATCACTCTACATGGAAAATGGCCACAATCATGCAATTCAGCCATGTTGCAGGGGTGGCCCCAAATGGGCTGAACAGTACGGGTATTATAGCCTTGGGCGCTTTTTGGGGCTCAACTTGACTTTTTCCTCAAACTGAGAAAAATGCAGTTTAAGGGCAAGCAATTAATCATTCTGCATGGAATATGGCCACAATCATGCAATTCAGCCAAATAGCAGGGGTGGCCCTAAATTGCCTGAGCGGTAAGGGTATAGCCTTGTGTGGTTTTTGGGGCTCAAACCGAGTTTTGCCGCAAACTGACAAAAAATGTAGCCAAATGGCAAGAAATTGATCACTCTGCATGGAAAATGGCCACAATCATGCAATTCAGCCATATTGCAGGGGTGGCCCCCAATGGCCCGAACAGTAAAGACATTATAGCCTTATGCGCTTTTTGGGGCTCAAATGGACTTTTGCCCTAAACTGAGAAAAATGCAGTGTAAAGTCAAGCAATTGATTATTCTGCATGGAAAATGGCCAAAATCGTACAATTCGGCCATGTTGCAGGGGTGGCCCCAAATAGCCCGAACGGTATGGATATAGCCTTGTGCGCTTGTTGGGGCTCAAACGGAATTTTGCCACAAACTGAGAAAAATGCAGTCTAAGGGCAAGCAATTGATCATTCTGCATGGAAAATGGCCACAATCATTCAATTCAGCCTAATAGCAGAGGTGGCCCAAATGGCCCAAACAGAAAGGGTAGAGCCTTGTGTGCTTTTTGGGGCTCAAACGGACTTTTGCCCCAAACTCATAAAAATGTAGCCGAATGGCAAGCAATTGATCACTCTGCATGGAAAATAGCCACAATCATGCAATTCAGCCACGTTGCAGCGGTGACCCTGAATGGACCGAACGGTTAGGGTATAGCCTTGTGTGCTTTTTGGTGCTCAAATGGACTTTTGCCCCAAACTGAGAAAAATGCAGCCGAATGGCGAGCAATTAATCACTCTCCATGGAAAATAGCCACAATCATACAGTTCAGACATGTTGCAGGGGTGGCCTCAAATTACCCGAACAGTAAGGGTATAGCCTTGTGCGTTTTTTGAGGCTGAAACGGACTTTTGCCCCAAACTGAGAAAAATGCAGTCTAAGGGCCAGCAATTGATCACTCTGCATGAAAAATGGCTAAAATCATGCAATTCGGCTATGTTGCAGGGGTGGCCCCAAGATGCCTGAATGGTGAGGGTATGGTATTGTGTGTTTTTGGGGCTCAAACAGACTTTTGCCGCAAACTGACAAAAATGTAGCCGAATGGCAAGCAATTGATCACTCTGCATGGAAAATGGCCACAATCATGCAGTTCAGCCATGTTGCAGGGGTGGCCCCAAATGGACCGAACGGGAAGGGCATAGCCTTGTGTGCTTTTTGGGGCTCAAAAGTACTTTTGCATCAAACTGAAAAAAAATGCAGTCGAATGATAAGCAATTGATCACTCTGCATGGAAAATGGCCACAATCATGCAATTCAGCCATGTTGCAGGGGTGGCCCCAAATGGGCTGAAAAGTAAGGGTATTATAGCTTTCGGCACTTTTTGGGTCTCTATTGGACTTTTTCCCCAAACTGAGAAAAATGCAGTCTAAGGGCAAGCAATTGATCATTCTGCATGGAATATGGCCACAATCATGCAATTCAGCCAAATAGCAGAGGTGGACCCAAATTGCCCGAGCGGTAAGGGTATAGCCTTGTGTGCTTTTTGGGGCTCAAACCGACTTTTGCCCCAAACTGACAAAAATGCAGCCGAATGGCAAGAAATTTATCACTCTGCATGGAAAATGGCCACAATCATGGAATTCAGCCATGTTGCAGGGATGGCCCTAAATGGCCCGAACGGATAGGGTATAGCTTTGTGTGCTTTTTGAGGCTCCAACTCACTTTTGCCCCAAACTGAGAAAAATGCAGCTGAATGGCAAGAAATTAATCATTCTGCATGGAAAATGGCCACAACCATGCAATTCAGCCATGTCGCAGGGATGGCCCTAAATGGCCCGAGCGGTTAGGGTAGAGCCTTATGCGCTTTTTGGGGCTCAAACAGACTTTTTCCCCAAAGTGAGAAAAATGCAGCCTAAGGGCATGCAAATGATCACACTGCATGGAAAATTACCACAATCCTGCAATTCAGCCATGTTGCAGGGGTGACCCAAAATATCGGGAACGGTATGGCTATAGCCTTGTTCACGTTTTGGGGCTCAAACGGACTTTTGCCCTAAAATGAGAAAAATATAGCCGAATGGCAAGCAATTGATCACTCTGCATGGAAAATAGCTACAACCATACAATTCAGACATGCTGCAGGGGTGGCCTCAAATTGCCCGAACGGTAAGAATATAGTCTTTTGCGCTTTTTGGGGCTCAAACGAACTTTTGCCCCAAACTGAGAAAAATGCAGCCTAAGCACAAGAAATTGATCACTCTGCATGGAAAATGGCCACAATCATGCAATTCAGCCTTGTTGCAAGGGTGGCCCTAAATGGCACGAACAGTAAGGGTATAGTCTTTTGTCCTTTTTGGGTTCAAACGGACATTTGCCCCAAACCGAGAAAAATTCAGCCGAATGGCAAGCAATTGATCACTTTGCGTGGAAAATGGCCACAATCATGCAATTCAGCTATGTTGCAGGGGTGGCCCCTAATGGCCCGAACAGTAAAGACATTATAGCCTTATGCGCTTTTTGGGGCTCAAATAGACTTTTGCCCTAAACTGAGAAAAATGCAGTGTAAGGTCAAGCAATTGATTATTCTGCATGGAAAATAGCCACAATCATACAGTTCAGACATGTTGCAGGGGTGGCCTCAAATTGCACGAACAGTAAGGGTATAGCCTTGTGCGCTTTTTGAGGCTGAAACGGACTTTTGCCCCAAACTGAGAAAAATGCAGTCTAAGGGCCAGCAATTGATCACTCTGCATGAAAAATGGCTAAAATCATGCAATTCGGCCATGTTGCAGAGGTGGCCTCAAGATGCCCGAATGGTGAGGGTATGGTATTGTGTGTTTTTGGGGCTCAAACAGACTTTTGCCGCAAACTGACAAAAATGTAGCCGAATGGCAAGCAATTGATCACTCTGCATGGAAAATGGCCATAATCATGCAATTCAGACTTGTTGCAGGGGTGGCCCCTAATGGCCAAAACGGGATGGGTATAGCCTTGTGTGCTTTTTGGGGCTCAAATGGACTTTTGCCTCAAACAGAATGAAATGCAGTCGAATGGCAAGCAATTGATCACTCTGCATGGAATATGGCCACAATCATGCAATTCGGCCAAATACCACGGGTGGCCCCAAATTGCCCGAGGGGTAAGGATATAGCCTTATGTGCTTTTTGGGGCTCAAACCGACTTTTGCCGCAAACTGACAAAAATGTAGCCGAATGGCAAGCAATTGATCATCTGCATGGAAAATGGCCACAATCATGCAATTCAACCATGTTGCAGGGGTGGCCTCTAATGGCCCGAACGGTTAGGGTATAGCCTTGTGTGCTTTTTGGGGCTCAAACGCACTTTTGCCTCAAACTGAAAGAAATGCAGTCGAATGGCAACATATTGATCACTCTGCATGGAAAATGGCCACAATCATGCAATTCAGCCATGTTCTAGGGGTGGCCCCTAATGGCCTGAAGGGGACGGGTATAGCCTTGTGTGCTTTTTGGGCTCAAACAGACTTTTGCCTCAAACTGAAAGAAATGCAGTCGAATGGCAAGCAATTGATCACTCTGCATGGAAAATTGCCACAATCATGCAATTCAGCCATGTTGCAGGGGTGGCCCCAAATGGGCTGAAAAGTAAGGGTATTATAGCCTTTGGCACTTTTTGGGTCTCTATTGGACTTTTTCCCCAAACTGAGAAAAATGCAGTCTAAGGTCAAGCAATTGATCATTCTACATGGAAAATGGCCACAATCATGCAATTCGGCTATGTTTCAGGGGTGGCCCCAAATGGCCCAGACGGTATGGGTATACCCTTGTGCTCTTTTTGGTGCTCAAACGGTCTTTACCCACAAAATGAGAAAAATGGAGTCTAAGGGCAAGCAATTGATCATTCTGCATGGAATATGGCCACAATCATGCAATTCAGCCAAAAAGCTGGGGTGGCCCCAAATTGCCCGAGCGGTAAGGGTATAGCCTTGTGTGCTTTTTGGGGCTCAAATCGACTTTTGCCGCAAACTAACAAAAATATAGCCGAATGGCAAGCAATTGATCACTCTGCATGGAAAATGGCCACAATCATGCAATTCAGCCATGTTGCAGGGGTGGCCCCTAATGGCCTGAACGGGAAGGGTATAGCCTTGTGTGCTTTTTGCGGCTCAAACGGACTTTTGCCTCAAGCTGAAAGAAATGCAGTCGAATGGCAAGCAATTGATCACTCTGCATGGAAAATGGCCACAATCATGCAATTTAGCCATGTTGGAGGGGTGGCCCCAAATGGGTTGAACAGTAAGGGTATTAGAGCCTTTGGCGCTTTTTGGGGCTCAATTGGACTTTTTCCCCAAACTGAGAAAAATGCAGTCTAAGGGCAAGCAATTGATCATTCTGCATGGAATATGGCCACAATCATGCAATTCAGCCAAAAAGCAGGGGTGGCCCCAAATTGCCCGAGCGGTAAGGGTATAGCCTTGTGTGCTTCTTGGGGCTCAAACAGACTTTTGCCCCAAACTGAGAAAAATGCAGCCAAATGGCAAGAAATTGATCACTCTGCATGGAAAATGGCCACAAACATGCAATTCAGCCATGTTGCAGGGATGGCCCTAAATGGCCTGAACGGTTAGGGTATAGCCTTTTGTGCTTTTTGAGGTTCCAACCGACTTTTGCCCCAAACTGAGAAAAATGCAGCCGAATGGCAAGCAATTGATCACTCTGCATGGAAAATGGCCACAAACATTCAATTCAGACATATTGTAGGTGTGGCCCCAAATTGCTATAACGGTTAGGGTATAGCCTTGTGCGCTTTTTGGGGCTCAAAGAGACTTTTGCCCCAAATTGAGAAAATGCAGCCTACGGGCAAGCAATTGATCACACTGCATGGAAAATGTCCACAATCCTGCAATTCGGCCATGTTGCAGGCGTGACCCAAAATATCGGGAACGGTATGGTTATAGCCTTGTGCACGTTTTGGATCTCAAATGGACTTTTGCCCTAAACTGAGAAAAATATAGCCGAATGGTAAGCAATTGATCACTCTGCATGGAAAATAGCTACAACCATACAATCCAGACATGCTGCAGGGGTGGCCTCAAATTGCCCGATCGGTAAGAATATAGTCTTTTGAGCATTTTGGGGTCAAACGAACTTTTGCCGCAAACTGAGATAAATGCAGCCTAAGGGCAAGCAATTGATCACTCTGCATGGAAAATGGCCACAATCATGCAATTCAGCCATGTTGCAGATGTAGCCCAAAGATGCCCGAACGGTTAGGGTATAGTATGGTGGGCTTTTGGGGCTCAAATAGACTTTTGCCTTTAACTAAGAAAAAAGTAACATCATGGAAAGCAATTGATCACTCTGCATGGAAAATGGCCACAATCATGCAATTCAGCCATGTTGCAGGGGTGGCCCCAAATGGCCCGAACGGGAAGGTTATAGGCTTGTGTGCTTTTTGGGGCTCAAACGGACTTTTGCCCCAAACAGAGAAAAATGCAGCCAAATGGCAAGAAATTGATCACTCTGCATGGAAAATGGCCACAACCATGCAATTCAGCCATGTTGCAGAGATGGCCCTAAATGGCCCGAACGGTTAGGGTATAGCCTTTTGTGCTTTTTGAGGCTCCAACCGACTTTTGCCCCAAACTGAGAAAAATGCAGCCGAATGGCAAGCAATTGATCACTCTGCATGGAAAATGGCCACAAACATTCAATTCAGACATATTGTAGGTGTGGCTCCAAATTGCTATAACGGTTAAGGTATAGCCTTGTGCGCTTTTTTGGGGCTCAAAGAGACTTTTGCCCCAAACTGAGAAAATGCAGCCTAAGGGCAAGCAATTGATCACTCTGCATGGAAAATGGCCACAATCGTGGAATTCGGCCATGTTGCAGGGGTGGCCCCAAATAGCCCGAACGGTATGGGTATAGCCTTGTGCGCTTGTTGGGGCTCAAACGGAATTTTGCCACAAACTGAGAAAAATGCAGTCTAAGGGCAAGCAATTGATCATTCTGCATGGAAAATGGCCACAATCATTCAATTCAGCCAAATAGCAGAGGTGGCCCAAATGCCCCAAACAGAAAGGGTAGAGCCTTGTGTTCTTTTTGGTGCTCAAACAGACTTTTGCCCCAAACTGATAAAAATGCAGCCGAATGGCAAGCAATTTATCACTCTGTATGTAAAATAGCCACAATCATGCAATTCAGCCATGTTGCAACGGTGACCCTAAATGGACCGAACCGATAGGATATAGCCTTGTGTGCTTTTTGGGGCTCAAATGGACTTTTGCCCCAAACTGAGAAAAATGCAGCCGAATGGCGAGCAATTAATCACTCTGCATGGAAAATAGCCACAATCATACAGTTCAGACATGTTGCAAGGGTGGCCTCAAATTGCCCGAACGGTAAGGGTATAGCCTTGTGCGCTTTTTGAGGCTGGAACGGACTTTTGCCCCAAACTGAGAAAAATACAGTCTAAGGGCAAGCTATTGATCACTCTGCATGGAAAATGGTTAAAATCATGCAATTCGGCCATGTTGCAGGGGTGACCCCAAGATGCCCGAATGGTGAGGGTATGGTATTGTGTGTTTTTTGGGGCTCAAACAGACTTTTGCCGCAAACTGACAAAAATGTAGCCGAATGGCAAGCAATTGATCACTCTGCATGGAAAATGGCCACAATCATGCAGTTCAGCCATGTTGCAGGGGTGGCCCCAAATGGCCCAAATGGGAAGGGCATACCCTTGTGTGCTTTTTGGGGCTCAAAAGGACTTTTTTATCAAACTGAAAGAAACGAGTCTTCAGGGATTCTCCGGTGAAGATTTTGGCACCAATACGAAGACTATCATTTTCTCAAACTAGAGCATAGTCATTCATGTAATGATGGCCACCTCCGGCGATTCCGGAGGAAATCTTTGGTAAGGGGTCCTTTTTTGTTTTTTTTTTTGTGGGGCCCAGGGGTCCAATTCAGCTGAAGAAAGAATCTTCAAGGAGTCTTCAGGGATTCTTCGGTGAAGATTTTGGCGCCAATACGAAGACTATCATTTTCTCAAACTAGAGCTTAGTCATTCATGTAATGATGGCCACCGCAGGCGATTCCGGAGGAAATCTTTGGTAAGGGGTCCTTTTTTGTTTTATTTTGTTGGGCCCAGGTGTCCAATTCAGCTGAAGAAAGAATCTTCAAGGAGTCTTCAGGGATTCTTCGGTGAAGATTTTGGAGCCAATACGAAGACTATCATTTTCTCAAACTAGAGAATAGTCATTCATGCAATGATGACCACCTCCGGTGATTCCGGAGGAAATCTCTGAGAAGGGGTCCTTTTTTGTTTTTTTTGTGGGGCCCAGGGGTCCAATTCAGCTGAAGAAAGAATCTTAAAGGAGTCTTCAGGGATTCTTCGGTGAAGATTTTGGAGCCAATATGAAGACTATCATTTTCTAAAACTAGAGCATAGTCATTCATGTAATGATGGCCACCTCAGGCGATTCCGGAGGAAATCTTTGGTAAGGGGTCCTTTTTTGTTTTTTTTTGTTGGGCCCAGGGGTCCAATTCAGCTGAAGAAAGAATCTTCAAGGAGTCTTCAGGGATTCTTCGGTGAAGATTTTGGAGCCAATATGAAGACTATCATTTTCTAAAACTAGAGCATAGTCATTCATGTAATGATGGCCACCTCAGGCGATTCTGGAGGAAATCTTTGGTAAGGGGTCCTTTTTTGTTTTTTTTTGTTGGGCCCAGGGGTCCAATTCAGCTGAAGAAAGAATCTTCAAGGAGTCTTCAGGGATTCTTCGGTGAAGATTTTGGAGCCAATACGAAGACTATTATTTTCTCAAACCGGAGCATAGTCATTCATGTAATGATGGCCACCTCCGGCAATTCTGGAGGAAATCTTTGGTATGGGGTCCTTTTTTGTTTTTTTTTTCGTGGGGCCAAGGGGTCCAGTTCAGCTGAAGAAAGAATCTTCAAGGAGTCTTCAGGGATTCTTCGGTGAAGATTTTGGCGCCAATACGAAGACTATCATTTTCTCAAACTATCGCATAGTCATTCATGTAATGATGGCCACCTCCGGCGATTCCAGAGGAAATCTTTGGTAAGGGGTCCTTTTTTGTTTTTTTTTTGTGGGCCCAGGGGTCCAATTCAGCTGAAGAAAGAATCTTCAAGGAGTCTTCAGGGATTCTTCGGTGAAGATTTTGGAGCCAATACGAAGACTATCATTTTCTCAAACTAGAGCATAGTCATTCATGTAATGATGGCCACCTCCGGCGATTCCGGTGGAAATCTTTGGTAAGGGGTCCTTTTTTTTTTTTTTTTTTTTGTGGGGCCCAGGGGTTCAGTTCAGCTGAAGAAAGAATCTTCAATTAGTCTTTAGGGATTCTTCGGTGAAGATTTAGGCGCCAATACGAAGACTATCATTTTCTCAAACTAGAGCATAGTCATTCATGTAATGATGGCCACCTCTGGCGATTCCGGAGGAAATCTTTGGTAAGGGGTCCTATTTTGTTTTTTTTTTGGGGGGCCCAGGGGTCCAATTCAGCTGAAGAAAGAATCTTCAAGGAGTCTTCAGTGATTCTTCAGTGAAGATTTTGGCGCCAATACGAAGACTATCATTTTCTCAAACTACAGCATAGTCATTCATGTAATGATGGCCACCTCCGGCGATTCCGGAGGAAATCTTTGGTAAGGAGTCCTTTTTTATTTTTTTTTTTTTGTGGGGCCACGGGTCCAATTCAGCTGAAGAAAGAATCTTCAAGGAGTCTTCAGGGATTCTTCCTTGAAGATTTTGGAACCAATACGAAGACTATCATTTTCTCAAACTAGAGCATAGTCATTCATGTAATGATGGCCACCTCCGGCGATTCCGGAGGAAACCTTTGGTAAGGGGTCCTTTTTTTTTTTTTTTTTTTTTTTGTGGGGCCCAGGGGTCCAATTCAGCTGAAGAAAGAATCTTCAATTAGTCTTTAGGGATTCTTCGGTGAAGATTTTGGCGCCAATACTAAGACTATCATTTTCTCAAACTAGAGCATAGTCTTAAAGGCTACCAGTTATATAAATGGTAGAAATTACCCTTGAAATTGAAAAATGACACCTGTTATACTGCTGAAGAAAGAGTCTTCAAGGAGTCTTCAGGGAATCTTGGGTGAGGATTTTGGAGCCAATATGAAGACTATCATTTTCTAAAACCAGAGCATAGTCATTCATGTAATGATGGCCACCTCCGGCGATTCCGGAGGAAATCTTTGGTAAGGGGTCCTTTTTTGTTTTTTTTTTTGTGGGGCCCAGGGGTCCAATTCAGCTGAAAAATGAATCTTCAAAGAGTCTTCAGGGATTCTTCGGTGAAGATTTTGGAGCCAATACGAAGAGTATTATTTTCTCAAACTAGAGCATAGTCATTCATGTAATGATGGCCACCTCCGGCGATTCCGGAGGAAATCTTTGGTAAGGGGTCCTTTTTTGTTTTTTTTTTTTTTTTGTGGGGCCCAGGGGTCCAGTTCAGCTGAAGAAAGAATCTTCAAGGAGTCTTCAGGGATTCTTCGGTGAAGATTTTGGCGCCAATACGAAGACTATCATTTTCTCAAACTAGAGCATAGTCATTCATGTAATGATGGCCACCTCTGGCGATTCCGGAGGAAATCTTTGGTAAGGGGTCCTATTTTGTTTTTTTTTGTGGGGCCCAGGGGTCCAATTCAGCTGAAGAAAGAATCTTCAAGGAGTCTTCAGGGATTCTTCAGTGAAGATTTTGGCGCCAATACGAAGACTATCATTTTCTCAAACTACAGCATAGTCATTCATGTAATGATGGCCACCTCCGGCGATTCCGGAGGAAATCTTTGGTAAGGAGTCCTTTTTTGTTTTTTTTTTGTGGGGCCACGGGTCCAATTCAGCTGAAGAAAGAATCTTCAAGGAGTCTTCAGGGATTCTTCCTTGAAGATTTTGGAACCAATACGAAGACTATCATTTTCTCAAACTAGAGCATAGTCATTCATGTAATGATGGCCACCTCCGGCGATTCCGGAGGAAACCTTTGGTAAGGGGTCCTTTTTTTTTTTTTTTTTTTTTGTGGGGCCCAGGGGTCCAATTCAGCTGAAGAAAGAATCTTCAATTAGTCTTTAGGGATTCTTCGGTGAAGATTTTGGCGCCAATACTAAGACTATCATTTTCTCAAACTAGAGCATAGTCATAAAGGCTACCAGTTATATAAATGGTAGAAATTACCCTTGAAATTGAAAAATGACACCTGTTATACTGCTGAAGAAAGAGTCTTCAAGGAGTCTTCAGGGAATCTTGGGTGAGGATTTTGGAGCCAATATGAAGACTATCATTTTCTAAAACCAGAGCATAGTCATTCATGTAATGATGGCCACCTCCGGCGATTCCGGAGGAAATCTTTGGTAAGGGGTCCTTTTTTGTTTTTTTTTTGTGGGGCCCAGGGGTCCAATTCAGCTGAAAAATTAATCTTCAAAGAGTCTTCAGGGATTCTTCGGTGAAGATTTTGGAGCCAATACGAAGAGTATTATTTTCTCAAACTAGAGCATAGTCATTCATGTAATGATGGCCACCTCCGGCGATTCCGGAGGAAATCTTTGGTAAGGGGTCCTTTTTTGTTTTTGTTTTTTTTGTGGGGCCCAGGGGTCCAGTTCAGCTGAAGAAAGAATCTTCAAGGAGTCTTCAGGGATTCTTCGGTGAAGATTTTGGCGCCAATACGAAGACTATCATTTTCTCAAACTAGAGCATAGTCATTCATGTAATGATGGCCACCTCCGGCGATTCCGGAGGAAATCTTTGGTAAGGGGTCCTTTTTTTTTTTTTGTGGTGCCCAGGGGTCCAATTCAGCTGAAGAAAGAATCTTCAAGGAGTCTTCAGGGATTCTTCGGTGAAGATTTTGGAGCCAATACGAAGACTATCATTTTCTCAAACTAGAGCATAGTCATTCATGTAATGATGGCCACCTCCGGCGATTCCGGAGGAAATCTTTGGTAAGGGGTCATTTTTTTTTTTTTTTTTGTGGGGCCCAGGGGTCCAATTCAGCTGAAGAAAGAATCTTCAAGGAGTCTTCAGGGATTCTTCGGTGAAGATTTTGGCGCCAATACTAAGACTATCATTTTCTCAAACTGGAGCATAGTCATAAAGACTACCAGCTATATAAATGGTAGAAATTACCATTGAAATTGAAAAATGACATCTGTTATACTGCTGAAGAAAGAGTCTTCAAGGAGTCTTCAGGGAATCTTGGGTGAGGATTTTGGAGCCAATATGAAGACTATCATTTTCTAAAACTAGAGCATAGTCATTCATGTAATGATGGCCACCTCCAGCGATTCCGGAGGAAATCTTTGGTAAGGGGTCCTTTTTTGTTTTTGTTTTTTTTTTGGTGGGGCCCAGGGGTCCAGTTCAGTTGAAGAAAGAATCTTCAAGGAGTCTTCAGGGATTCTTCGGTGAAGATTTTGGCGCCAATACGAAGACTATCATTTTCTCAAACTAGAGCATAGTCATTCATGTAATGATGGCCACCTCCGGCGATTCCGTAGGAAATCTTTGGTAAGGGGTCATTTTTTTTTTTTTTTTTGTGGGGCCCAGGGGTCCAATTCAGCTGAAGAAAGAATCTTCAAGGAGTCTTCAGGGATTCTTCGGTGAAGATTTTGGCGCCAATACTAAGACTATCATTTTCTCAAACTGGAGCATAGTCATAAAGACTACCAGCTATATAAATGGTAGAAATTACCATTGAAATTGAAAAATGACACCTGTTATACTGCTGAAGAAAGAGTCTTCAAGGAGTCTTCAGGGAATCTTGGGTGAGGATTTTGGAGCCAATATGAAGACTATCATTTTCTAAAACTAGAGCATAGTCATTCATGTAATGATGGCCACCTCCAGCGATTCCGGAGGAAATCTTTGGTAAGGGGTCCTTTTTTGTTTTTGTTTTTTTTTGGTGGGGCCCAGGGGTCCAGTTCAGTTGAAGAAAGAATCTTCAAGAAGTCTTCAGGGATTCTTCGGTGAAGATTTTGGCGCCAATACGAAGACTATCATTTTCTCAAACTAGAGCTTAGTCATCCATGTAATGATGGCCACCTCCGGCGATTCCGGAGGAAATCTTTGGTTAGGGGTCCCTTTTTGTTTTTTTTTTTTGTGGGGCCCAGGGGTCCAATTCAGCTGAAGAAAGAATCTTCAAGGAGTCTTCAGGGATACTTCGGTGAAGATTTTGGCGCCAATACGAAGACTATCATTTTCTCAAACTAGAGCTTAGTCATTCATGTAATGATGGCCACCTCCGGCGATTCCGGAGGAAATCTTTGGTAAGGGGTCCTTTTTTGTTTTTTTTTGTGGGGCCCAGGGGTCCACTTCAGCTGAAGAAAGAATCTTCAAGGAGTCTACAGGGATTCTTCAGTGAATATTTTGGCGCCAATACGAAGACTATCATTTTCTCAAACTAGAGCATAGTCATTCATGTAATGATGGCCACCTCCGTCGATTCCGGAGGAAATCTTTGGTAAGGGGTCCTTTTTTGTTTTTTTTTTTTTTTGTTTGCGCCCAGGGGTCCAATTCAGATGAAGAAAGAATTTTCAAGGAGTCTTCAGGGATTCTTCGGTGAAGATTTTGGCGCCAATACTAAGACTATGATTTTCTCAAACTAGAGCATAGTCATAAAGGCTATCAGCTATATAAATGGTAGAAATTACCATTGAAATTGAAAAATGACACCTGTTATACTGCTGAAGAAAGAGTCTTCAAGGAGTCTTCAGGGAATCTTGGGTGAGGATTTTGGAGCAAATATGAAGACTATCATTTTCTAAAACTAGAGCATAGTCATTCATGTAATGTTGGCCACCTCCGGCGATTCCGGAGGAAATCTTTGGTAAGGGGTCCTTTTTTGTTTTTTTTTTGTGGGGCCCAGGGGTCCAATTCAGCTGAAGAAAGAATCTTCAAGGAGTCTTCAGGGATTCTTCGGTGAAGATTTTGGAGCCAATACGAAGACTATCATTTTCTCAAACTAAAGAATAGTCATTCATGTAATGATGGCCACATCCCGCGATTTCGGAGGAAATGTTTGGTAAGGGGTCCTTTTTTTTTTCATGGGGCCCAGGGGTCCAATTCAGCTGAAGAAAGAATCTTCAAGGAGTCTTGAAGGATTCTTCGGTGAAGATTTTGGCGCCATTACAAAGACTATCATTTTCTCAAACTAGAGCATAGTCATAAAAGCTACCAGCTATATAAATGGTAGAAATTTCCCTTGAAATTGAAAAATGACACCTGTTATACTGCTGAAGAAAGAGTCTTCAAGGAGTCTTCAGGGAATCTTGGGTGAGGATTTTGGAGCCAATATGAAGACTATCATTTTCTAAAACTAGAGCATAGTCATTCATGTAATGATGGCCACCTCCGGCGATTCCGGAGGAAATCTTTGGTAAGGGGTTCTTTTTTGTTTTTTTTTTTGTGGGGCCCGGGGGTCCAATTCAGCTGAAGAAAGAATCTTCAAGGAGTCTTCAGGGATTCTTCGGTGAAGATTTTGGCGCCAATACGAAGATTATAATTTTCTCAAAATAGAGCATAACCATTCATGTAATGATGGCCACCTCCGGCGATTCCGGAGGAAATCTTTGGTAAGGGGTCCTTTTTTTTTTTTTTTTTTTGTGGGGCCCAGGGGTCCAGTTCAGCTGAAGAAAGAATCTTCAAGGAGTCTTCAGGGATTCTTCAGTGAAGATTTTGGCGCCAATACGAAGACTATCATTTTCTCAAACTAGAGCATAGTCATTCATGTAATGATGGCCACCTCCGGCGATTCCGGAGAAAATCTTTGGTAAGGGGTCCTTTTTTTTTTTTTTTTTTTTGTGGGGCCCAGGGGTCCAATTCAGCTGAAGAAAGAATCTTCAAGGATTCTTCAGGGATTCTTCGGTGAAGATATTGGCACCATTACTAAGACTATCATTTTCTCAAACTAGAGCATAGTCATAAAGGCTACCAGCTATATAAATGGTAGAAATTACCCTTGAAATTGAAAAATGACACCTGTTATACTGCTGAAGAAAGAGTCTTCAAGGAGTCTTCAGGGAATCTTGGGTGAGGATTTTGGAGCCAATATGAAGACTATCATTTTCACAAACTTGAGCATAGTCATTCATGTAATGATGGCCACCTCCGGCGATTCCGGAGGAAATCTTTGGTAAGGGCTCCTTTTTTTTTTTTTGTTTGGGTTCCAGGGGTCCAATTCAGCTGAAGAAAGAACCTTCAAGGAGTCTTCAGGGATTCTTCGGTGAAGATTTTGGCACCAATACGAAGACTATCATTTTCTCAAACTAGAGCATAGTCATTCATGTAATGATGGCCACCTCCGGCGATTCCGGAGAAAATCTTTGGTAAGGGGTCCTTTTTTTTTTTTTTTTTTTTGTGGGGCCCAGGGGTCCAATTCAGCTGAAGAAAGAATCTTCAAGGATTCTTCAGGGATTCTTCGGTGAAGATATTGGCACCATTACTAAGACTATCATTTTCTCAAACTAGAGCATAGTCATAAAGGCTACCAGCTATATAAATGGTAGAAATTACCCTTGAAATTGAAAAATGACACCTGTTATACTGCTGAAGAAAGAGTCTTCAAGGAGTCTTCAGGGAATCTTGGGTGAGGATTTTGGAGCCAATATGAAGACTATCATTTTCACAAACTTGAGCATAGTCATTCATGTAATGATGGCCACCTCCGGCGATTCCGGAGGAAATCTTTGGTAAGGGGTCCTTTTTTGTTTTTTTGTTTTTTTTGTTGGGCCCATGGGTCCAGTTCAGCTGAAGAAAGAATCTTCAAGGAGTCTTCAGGGATTCTTCGGTGAAGATTTTGGCGCCAATACGAAGACTATCATTTTCTCAAACTATCGCATAGTCATTCATGTAATGATGGCCACCTCCGGCGATTCCAGAGGAAATCTTTGGTAAGGGGTCCTTTTTTGTTTTTTTTTTTTGTGGGCCCAGGGGTCCAATTCAGCTGAAGAAAGAATCTTCAAGGAGTCTTCAGGGATTCTTCGGTGAAGATTTTGGAGCCAATACGAAGACTATCATTTTCTCAAACTAGAGCATAGTCATTCATGTAATGATGGCCACCTCCGGCGATTCCGGTGGAAATCTTTGGTAAGGGGTCCTTTTTTTTTTTTTTTTTTTTGTGGGGCCCAGGGGTTCAGTTCAGCTGAAGAAAGAATCTTCAATTAGTCTTTAGGGATTCTTCGGTGAAGATTTAGGCGCCAATACGAAGACTATCATTTTCTCAAACTAGAGCATAGTCATTCATGTAATGATGGCCACCTCTGGCGATTCCGGAGGAAATCTTTGGTAAGGGGTCCTATTTTGTTTTTTTTTTGGGGGGCCCAGGGGTCCAATTCAGCTGAAGAAAGAATCTTCAAGGAGTCTTCAGTGATTCTTCAGTGAAGATTTTGGCGCCAATACGAAGACTATCATTTTCTCAAACTACAGCATAGTCATTCATGTAATGATGGCCACCTCCGGCGATTCCGGAGGAAATCTTTGGTAAGGAGTCCTTTTTTTTTTTTTTTTTTTTTGTGGGGCCACGGGTCCAATTCAGCTGAAGAAAGAATCTTCAAGGAGTCTTCAGGGATTCTTCCTTGAAGATTTTGGAACCAATACGAAGACTATCATTTTCTCAAACTAGAGCATAGTCATTCATGTAATGATGGCCACCTCCGGCGATTCCGGAGGAAACCTTTGGTAAGGGGTCCTTTTTTTTTTTTTTTTTTTTTGTGGGGCCCAGGGGTCCAATTCAGCTGAAGAAAGAATCTTCAATTAGTCTTTAGGGATTCTTCGGTGAAGATTTTGGCGCCAATACTAAGACTATCATTTTCTCAAACTAGAGCATAGTCTTAAAGGCTACCAGTTATATAAATGGTAGAAATTACCCTTGAAATTGAAAAATGACACCTGTTATACTGCTGAAGAAAGAGTCTTCAAGGAGTCTTCAGGGAATCTTGGGTGAGGATTTTGGAGCCAATATGAAGACTATCATTTTCTAAAACCAGAGCATAGTCATTCATGTAATGATGGCCACCTCCGGCGATTCCGGAGGAAATCTTTGGTAAGGGGTCCTTTTTTGTTTTTTTTTTTGTGGGGCCCAGGGGTCCAATTCAGCTGAAAAATGAATCTTCAAAGAGTCTTCAGGGATTCTTCGGTGAAGATTTTGGAGCCAATACGAAGAGTATTATTTTCTCAAACTAGAGCATAGTCATTCATGTAATGATGGCCACCTCCGGCGATTCCGGAGGAAATCTTTGGTAAGGGGTCCTTTTTTGTTTTTTTTTTTTTTTGTGGGGCCCAGGGGTCCAGTTCAGCTGAAGAAAGAATCTTCAAGGAGTCTTCAGGGATTCTTCGGTGAAGATTTTGGCGCCAATACGAAGACTATCATTTTCTCAAACTAGAGCATAGTCATTCATGTAATGATGGCCACCTCCGGCGATTCCGGAGGAAATCTTTGGTAAGGGGTCCTTTTTTTTTTGTGGTGCCCAGGGGTCCAATTCAGCTGAAGAAAGAATCTTCAAGGAGTCTTCAGGGATTCTTCTTTGAAGATTTTGGAGCCAATACGAAGACTATCATTTTCTCAAACTAGAGCATAGTCATTCATGTAATGATGGCCACCTCTGGCGATTCCGGAAGAAATCTTTGGTAAGGGGTCCTTTTTTTTTTCGTGGGGCCCAGGGGTCCAGTTCAGCTGAAGAAAGAATCTTCAAGGAGTCTTCAGGGATTCTTCGGTGAAGATTTTGGCGCCAATACGAAGACTATCATTTTCTCAAACTAGAGCATAGTCATTCATGTAATGATGGCCACCTCCGGCGATTCCGGAGGAAATCTTTGGTAAAGGGTCCTTTTTTGTTTTTTTTGTTGGGCCCATGGATCCAGTTCAGCTAAAGAAAGAATCTTCAAGGAGTCTTCAGGGATTCTTCGGTGAAGATTTTGGCGCCAATACGAAGACTATCATTTTCTCAAACTAGAGAATAGTCATTCATGCAATGATGACCACCTCCGGTGATTCCGGAGGAAATCTCTGAGAAGGGGTCCTTTTTTGTTTTTTTTGTGGGGCCCAGGGGTCCAATTCAGCTGAAGAAAGAATCTTAAAGGAGTCTTCAGGGATTCTTCGGTGAAGATTTTGGAGCCAATATGAAGACTATCATTTTCTAAAACTAGAGCATAGTCATTCATGTAATGATGGCCACCTCAGGCGATTCCGGAGGAAATCTTTGGTAAGGGGTCCTTTTTTGTTTTTTTTTGTTGGGCCCAGGGGTCCAATTCAGCTGAAGAAAGAATCTTCAAGGAGTCTTCAGGGATTCTTCGGTGAAGATTTTGGAGCCAATACGAAGACTATTATTTTCTCAAACCGGAGCATAGTCATTCATGTAATGATGGCCACCTCCGGCAATTCTGGAGGAAATCTTTGGTATGGGGTCCTTTTTTGTTTTTTTTTTCGTGGGGCCAAGGGGTCCAGTTCAGCTGAAGAAAGAATCTTCAAGGAGTCTTCAGGGATTCTTCGGTGAAGATTTTGGCGCCAATACGAAGACTATCATTTTCTCAAACTATCGCATAGTCATTCATGTAATGATGGCCACCTCCGGCGATTCCAAAGGAAATCTTTGGTAAGGGGTCCTTTTTTGTTTTTTTTTTGTGGGCCCAGGGGTCCAATTCAGCTGAAGAAAGAATCTTCAAGGAGTCTTCAGGGATTCTTCGGTGAAGATTTTGGAGCCAATACGAAGACTATCATTTTCTCAAACTAGAGCATAGTCATTCATGTAATGATGGCCACCTCCGGCGATTCCGGTGGAAATCTTTGGTAAGGGGTCCTTTTTTTTTTTTTTTTTTTGTGGGGCCCAGGGGTTCAGTTCAGCTGAAGAAAGAATCTTCAATTAGTCTTCAGGGATTCTTCGGTGAAGATTTAGGCGCCAATACGAAGACTATCATTTTCTCAAACTAGAGCATAGTCATTCATGTAATGATGACCACCTCTGGCGATTCCGGAGGAAATCTTTGGTAAGGGGTCCTATTTTGTTTTTTTTTGTGGGGCCCAGGGGTCCAATTCAGCTGAAGAAAGAATCTTCAAGGAGTCTTCAGGGATTCTTCAGTGAAGATTTTGGCGCCAATACGAAGACTATCATTTTCTCAAACTACAGCATAGTCATTCATGTAATGATGGCCACCTCCGGCGATTCCGGAGGAAATCTTTGGTAAGGAGTCCTTTTTTGTTTTTTTTTTGTGGGGCCACGGGTCCAATTCAGCTGAAGAAAGAATTTTCAAGGAGTCTTCAGGGATTCTTCCTTGAAGATTTTGGAACCAATACGAAGACTATCATTTTCTCAAACTAGAGCATAGTCATTCATGTAATGATGGCCACCTCCGGCGATTCCGGAGGAAACCTTTGGTTAGGGGTCCTTTTTTTTTTTTTTTTTTTTTTGTGGGGCCCAGGGGTCCAATTCAGCTGAAGAAAGAATCTTCAATTAGTCTTTAGGGATTCTTCGGTGAAGATTTTGGCGCCAATACTAAGACTATCATTTTCTCAAACTAGAGCATAGTCATAAAGGCTACCAGTTATATAAATGGTAGAAATTACCCTTGAAATTGAAAAATGACACCTGTTATACTGCTGAAGAAAGAGTCTTCAAGGAGTCTTCAGGGAATCTTGGGTGAGGATTTTGGAGCCAATATGAAGACTATCATTTTCTAAAACCAGAGCATAGTCATTCATGTAATGATGGCCACCTCCGGCGATTCCGGAGGAAATCTTTGGTAAGGGGTCCTTTTTTGTTTTTTTTTTGTGGGGCCCAGGGGTCCAATTCAGCTGAAAAATTAATCTTCAAAGAGTCTTCAGGGATTCTTCGGTGAAGATTTTGGAGCCAATACGAAGAGTATTATTTTCTCAAACTAGAGCATAGTCATTCATGTAATGATGGCCACCTCCGGCGATTCCGGAGGAAATCTTTGGTAAGGGGTCCTTTTTTGTTTTTTTTTTTTTTGTGGGGCCCAGGGGTCCAGTTCAGCTGAAGAAAGAATCTTCAAGGAGTCTTCAGGGATTCTTCGGTGAAGATTTTGGCGCCAATACGAAGACTATCATTTTCTCAAACTAGAGCATAGTCATTCATGTAATGATGGCCACCTCCGGCGATTCCGGAGGAAATCTTTGGTAAGGGGTCCTTTTTTTTTTTTTGTGGTGCCCAGGGGTCCAATTCAGCTGAAGAAAGAATCTTCAAGGAGTCTTCAGGGATTCTTCTTTGAAGATTTTGGAGCCAATACGAAGACTATCATTTTCTCAAACTAGAGCATAGTCATTCATGTAATGATGGCCACCTCCGGCGATTCCGGAGGAAATCTTTGGTAAGGGGTCATTTTTTTTTTTTTTTTTTGTGGGGCCCAGGGGTCCAATTCAGCTGAAGAAAGAATCTTCAAGGAGTCTTCAGGGATTCTTCGGTGAAGATTTTGGCGCCAATACTAAGACTATCATTTTCTCAAACTGGAGCATAGTCATAAAGACTACCAGCTATATAAATGGTAGAAATTACCATTGAAATTGAAAAATGACATCTGTTATACTGCTGAAGAAAGAGTCTTCAAGGAGTCTTCAGGGAATCTTGGGTGAGGATTTTGGAGCCAATATGAAGACTATCATTTTCTAAAACTAGAGCATAGTCATTCATGTAATGATGGCCACCTCCAGCGATTCCGGAGGAAATCTTTGGTAAGGGGTCCTTTTTTGTTTTTGTTTTTTTTTTTGGTGGGGCCCAGGGGTCCAGTTCAGTTGAAGAAAGAATCTTCAAGGAGTCTTCAGGGATTCTTCGGTGAAGATTTTGGCGCCAATACGAAGACTATCATTTTCTCAAACTAGAGCATAGTCATTCATGTAATGATGGCCACCTCCGGCGATTCCGTAGGAAATCTTTGGTAAGGGGTCATTTTTTTTTTTTTTTTGTGGGGCCCAGGGGTCCAATTCAGCTGAAGAAAGAATCTTCAAGGAGTCTTCAGGGATTCTTCGGTGAAGATTTTGGCGCCAATACTAAGACTATCATTTTCTCAAACTGGAGCATAGTCATAAAGACTACCAGCTATATAAATGGTAGAAATTACCATTGAAATTGAAAAATGACACCTGTTATACTGCTGAAGAAAGAGTCTTCAAGGAGTCTTCAGGGAATCTTGGGTGAGGATTTTGGAGCCAATATGAAGACTATCATTTTCTAAAACTAGAGCATAGTCATTCATGTAATGATGGCCACCTCCAGCGATTCCGGAGGAAATCTTTGGTAAGGGGTCCTTTTTTGTTTTTGTTTTTTTTTGGTGGGGCCCAGGGGTCCAGTTCAGTTGAAGAAAGAATCTTCAAGAAGTCTTCAGGGATTCTTCGGTGAAGATTTTGGCGCCAATACGAAGACTATCATTTTCTCAAACTAGAGCTTAGTCATCCATGTAATGATGGCCACCTCCGGCGATTCCGGAGGAAATCTTTGGTTAGGGGTCCTTTTTTGTTTTTTTTTTTTTGTGGGGCCCAGGGGTCCAATTCAGCTGAAGAAAGAATCTTCAAGGAGTCTTCAGGGATACTTCGGTGAAGATTTTGGCGCCAATACGAAGACTATCATTTTCTCAAACTAGAGCTTAGTCATTCATGTAATGATGGCCACCTCCGGCGATTCCGGAGGAAATCTTTGGTAAGGGGTCCTTTTTTGTTTTTTTTTGTGGGGCCCAGGGGTCCACTTCAGCTGAAGAAAGAATCTTCAAGGAGTCTTCAGGGATTCTTCAGTGAATATTTTGGCGCCAATACGAAGACTATCATTTTCTCAAACTAGAGCATAGTCATTCATGTAATGATGGCCACCTCCGTCGATTCCGGAGGAAATCTTTGGTAAGGGGTCCTTTTTTGTTTTTTTTTTTTTTGTTTGCGCCCAGGGGTCCAATTCAGATGAAGAAAGAATTTTCAAGGAGTCTTCAGGGATTCTTCGGTGAAGATTTTGGCGCCAATACTAAGACTATCATTTTCTCAAACTAGAGCATAGTCATAAAGGCTATCAGCTATATAAATGGTAGAAATTACCATTGAAATTGAAAAATGACACCTGTTATACTGCTGAAGAAAGAGTCTTCAAGGAGTCTTCAGGGAATCTTGGGTGAGGATTTTGGAGCAAATATGAAGACTATCATTTTCTAAAACTAGAGCATAGTCATTCATGTAATGTTGGCCACCTCCGGCGATTCCGGAGGAAATCTTTGGTAAGGGGTCCTTTTTTGTTTTTTTTTTGTGGGGCCCAGGGGTCCAATTCAGCTGAAGAAAGAATCTTCAAGGAGTCTTCAGGGATTCTTCGGTGAAGATTTTGGAGCCAATACGAAGACTATCATTTTCTCAAACTAAAGAATAGTCATTCATGTAATGATGGCCACATCCCGCGATTTCGGAGGAAATGTTTGGTAAGGGGTCCTTTTTTTTTTCATGGGGCCCAGGGGTCCAATTCAGCTGAAGAAAGAATCTTCAAGGAGTCTTGAAGGATTCTTCGGTGAAGATTTTGGCGCCATTACAAAGACTATCATTTTCTCAAACTAGAGCATAGTCATAAAAGCTACCAGCTATATAAATGGTAGAAATTTCCCTTGAAATTGAAAAATGACACCTGTTATACTGCTGAAGAAAGAGTCTTCAAGGAGTCTTCAGGGAATCTTGGGTGAGGATTTTGGAGCCAATATGAAGACTATCATTTTCTAAAACTAGAGCATAGTCATTCATGTAATGATGGCCACCTCCGGCGATTCCGGAGGAAATCTTTGGTAAGGGGTTCTTTTTTGTTTTTTTTTTTGTGGGGCCCGGGGGTCCAATTCAGCTGAAGAAAGAATCTTCAAGGAGTCTTCAGGGATTCTTCGGTGAAGATTTTGGCGCCAATACGAAGATTATAATTTTCTCAAAATAGAGCATAACCATTCATGTAATGATGGCCACCTCCGGCGATTCCGGAGGAAATCTTTGGTAAGGGGTCCTTTTTTTTTTTTTTTTTTTTTGTGGGGCCCAGGGGTCCAGTTCAGCTGAAGAAAGAATCTTCAAGGAGTCTTCAGGGATTCTTCAGTGAAGATTTTGGCGCCAATACGAAGACTATCATTTTCTCAAACTAGAGCATAGTCATTCATGTAATGATGGCCACCTCCGGCGATTCCGGAGAAAATCTTTGGTAAGGGGTCCTTTTTTTTTTTTTTTTTTTTGTGGGGCCCAGGGGTCCAATTCAGCTGAAGAAAGAATCTTCAAGGATTCTTCAGGGATTCTTCGGTGAAGATATTGGCACCATTACTAAGACTATCATTTTCTCAAACTAGAGCATAGTCATAAAGGCTACCAGCTATATAAATGGTAGAAATTACCCTTGAAATTGAAAAATGACACCTGTTATACTGCTGAAGAAAGAGTCTTCAAGGAGTCTTCAGGGAATCTTGGGTGAGGATTTTGGAGCCAATATGAAGACTATCATTTTCACAAACTTGAGCATAGTCATTCATGTAATGATGGCCACCTCCGGCGATTCCGGAGGAAATCTTTGGTAAGGGCTCCTTTTTTTTTTTTTGTTTGGGTTCCAGGGGTCCAATTCAGCTGAAGAAAGAACCTTCAAGGAGTCTTCAGGGATTCTTCGGTGAAGATTTTGGCACCAATACGAAGACTATCATTTTCTCAAACTAGAGCATAGTCATTCATGTAATGATGGCCACCTCCGGCGATTCCGGAGAAAATCTTTGGTAAGGGGTCCTTTTTTTTTTTTTATTTTTTGTGGGGCCCAGGGGTCCAATTCAGCTGAAGAAAGAATCTTCAAGGATTCTTCAGGGATTCTTCGGTGAAGATATTGGCACCATTACTAAGACTATCATTTTCTCAAACTAGAGCATAGTCATAAAGGCTACCAGCTATATAAATGGTAGAAATTACCCTTGAAATTGAAAAATGACACCTGTTATACTGCTGAAGAAAGAGTCTTCAAGGAGTCTTCAGGGAATCTTGGGTGAGGATTTTGGAGCCAATATGAAGACTATCATTTTCACAAACTTGAGCATAGTCATTCATGTAATGATGGCCACCTCCGGCGATTCCGGAGGAAATCTTTGGTAAGGGGTCCTTTTTTGTTTTTTTGTTTTTTTTGTTGGGCCCATGGGTCCAGTTCAGCTGAAGAAAGAATCTTCAAGGAGTCTTCAGGGATTCTTCGGTGAAGATTTTGGCGCCAATACGAAGACTATCATTTTCTCAAACTAGAGCATAGTCATTCATGTAATGATGGCTACCTCCGGTGATTCCGGAGGAAACCTCTGAGAAGGGGTCCTTTTTTGTTTTTTTCTGTGGTGCCCAGGGGTCCAATTCAGCTGAAGAAAGAATCTTAAAGGAGTCTTCAGGGATTCTTCGGTGAAGATTTTGGAGCCAATACGAAGACTATCATTTTCTCAAACTAGAGCATAGTCATTCATGTAATGATGGCCACCTCCGGCGATTCCGGAGGAAATAATTGGTAAGGGGTCCTTTTTTGTTTTTGTTTTTTTGTGGGGAACAGGGGTGCAGTTCAGCTGAAGAAAGAATCTTCAAGGAGTCTAGAGGGATTCTTCGGTGAAGATTTTGGCGCCAATACGAAGACTATCATTTTCTCAAACTAGAGCATAGTCATTCATGTCATGATGGCCACCTCCGGCGATTCCGGAGGAAATCTTTGGTAAGGGGTCCTTTTTTGTTTTTTTTTTGTGGTGCCCAGGGGTCCAATTCAGCTGAAGAAAGAATCTTCAAGGAGTCTTCAGGGATTCTTCGGTGAAGATTTTGGAGCCAATACAAAGACTATCATTTTCTCAAACTAGAGCATAGTCATTCATGTAATGATGGCCACCTCCGGCGATTCTGGAGGAAATGTTTGGTAAGGGGTCCTTTTTTTTTTTTTTTTTTTGTGGGGCCCAGGGGTCCAGTTCAGCTGAAGAAAGAATCTTCAAGGAGTCTTCAGGGATACTTCGGTGAAGATTTTGGCGCCAATACGAAGTCTATCATTTTCTCAAACTAGAGCTTAGTCATTCATGTAATGATGGCCACCTCCGGCGATTCCGGAGGAAATCTTTGGTAAAGGGTCCTATTTTTTTTTTTTTTTTTTTGTGGGGCCCAGGGGTCCAGTTCAGCTGAAGAAAGAATCTTCAAGGAGTCTTCAGGAATTCTTCGGTGAAGATTTTGGCGCCAATACGAAGACTATCATTTTCTCAAACTAGAGCATAGTCATCCATGTAATGATGGCCACCTCCGGCGATTCCGGAGGAAACTTTGGTAAGGGGTCCTTTTTTTTTTTTTTTTTTTGTGGGGCCCAGGGGTCCAATTCAGCTGAAGAAAGAATCTTCAAGGATTCTTCAGGGATTCTTCGGTGAAGATATTGGCACCAATACTAAGACTATCATTTTCTCAAACTAGAGCATAGTCATAAAGGCTACCAGCTATATAAATGGTAGAAATTACCCTTGAAATTGAAAAATGACACCTGTTATACTGCTGAAGAAAGAGTCTTCAAGGAGTCTTCAGGGAATCTTGGGTGAGGATTTTGGAGCCAATACGAAGACTATCATTTTCTAAAACTAGAGCATAGTCTTCCATGTAATGATGGACACCTCCGGTGATTCCGGAGGAAATCTTTGGTAAGGGGTCCTTTTTTGTTTTTTTTTTTTTTGTTGGGCCCAGGGGTCCAATTCAGCTGAAGAAAGAATCTTCAAAGAGTCTTCAGGGATTCTTCGGTGAAGATTTTGAAGCCAATACGAAAACTATCATTTTCTCAAACTAGAGCATAGTCATTCATGTAATGATGGCCACCTCCGGCGATTTAGGAGGAAATCTTTGGTAAGGGGTCCTTTTTTTTTTTTTTTTTTTGTGGGGACCAGGGGTCCAGTTCAGCTGAAGAAAGACTCTTCAAGGAGTCTTCACGGATTCTTCGGTGAAGATTTTGGCGCCAATACGAAGACTATAATTTTCTAAAACTAGAGCATAGTCATTCATGTAATGATAACCACCTCCGGCGATTCCGGAGGAAATCTTTGGTATGGGGTCCTTTTTTGTTTTTTTTTGTGGGGCCCAGGGGTCCAATTCAGCTGAAGAAAGAATCTTCAAGGAGTCTTCAGGGATTCTTCGGTGAAGATTTTGGCGCCAATACGAAGACTATAATTTTCTCAAACTAGAGCATAGTCATTCATGTAATGATGGCCACCTCCGGCGATTTCGGAGGAAATCTTTGGTAAGGGGTCCTTTTTTGTTTTTTTTTTGTGGGGCCCAGGGGTCCAATTCAGCTGAAGAAAGAATCTTCAAGGAGTCTTCAGGGATTCTTCGGTGAAAATTTTGGAGCCAATACGAAGACTATAATTTTCTCAAAATAGAGCATAGTCATTCATGTAATGATGGCCACCTCCGGCGATTCCGGAGGAAATCTTTGGTAAGGGGTCCTTTTTTTTTTTTTGTGGTGCCCAGGGGTCCAATTCAGCTGAAGAAAGAATCTTCAAGGAGTCTTCAGGGATTCTTCTTTGAAGATTTTGGAGCCAATACGAAGACTATCATTTTCTCAAACTAGAGCATAGTCATTCATGTAATGATGGCCACCTCCGGCGATTCCGGAGGAAATCTTTGGTAAGGGGTCATTTTTTTTTTTTTTTTTTGTGGGGCCCAGGGGTCCAATTCAGCTGAAGAAAGAATCTTCAAGGAGTCTTCAGGGATTCTTCGGTGAAGATTTTGGCGCCAATACTAAGACTATCATTTTCTCAAACTGGAGCATAGTCATAAAGACTACCAGCTATATAAATGGTAGAAATTACCATTGAAATTGAAAAATGACATCTGTTATACTGCTGAAGAAAGAGTCTTCAAGGAGTCTTCAGGGAATCTTGGGTGAGGATTTTGGAGCCAATATGAAGACTATCATTTTCTAAAACTAGAGCATAGTCATTCATGTAATGATGGCCACCTCCAGCGATTCCGGAGGAAATCTTTGGTAAGGGGTCCTTTTTTGTTTTTGTTTTTTTTTTTGGTGGGGCCCAGGGGTCCAGTTCAGTTGAAGAAAGAATCTTCAAGGAGTCTTCAGGGATTCTTCGGTGAAGATTTTGGCGCCAATACGAAGACTATCATTTTCTCAAACTAGAGCATAGTCATTCATGTAATGATGGCCACCTCCGGCGATTCCGTAGGAAATCTTTGGTAAGGGGTCATTTTTTTTTTTTTTTGTGGGGCCCAGGGGTCCAATTCAGCTGAAGAAAGAATCTTCAAGGAGTCTTCAGGGATTCTTCGGTGAAGATTTTGGCGCCAATACTAAGACTATCATTTTCTCAAACTGGAGCATAGTCATAAAGACTACCAGCTATATAAATGGTAGAAATTACCATTGAAATTGAAAAATCACACCTGTTATACTGCTGAAGAAAGAGTCTTCAAGGAGTCTTCAGGGAATCTTGGGTGAGGATTTTGGAGCCAATATGAAGACTATCATTTTCTAAAACTAGAGCATAGTCATTCATGTAATGATGGCCACCTCCAGCGATTCCGGAGGAAATCTTTGGTAAGGGGTCCTTTTTTGTTTTTGTTTTTTTTTGGTGGGGCCCAGGGGTCCAGTTCAGTTGAAGAAAGAATCTTCAAGAAGTCTTCAGGGATT
Source organism: Macrobrachium rosenbergii (assembly GCA_039081455.1). Classification (NCBI taxonomy): domain Eukaryota; kingdom Metazoa; phylum Arthropoda; class Malacostraca; order Decapoda; family Palaemonidae; genus Macrobrachium; species Macrobrachium rosenbergii. The sequence continues at coordinate 141,983 of JANJGK010000465.1, forward strand.
CTTCGGTGAAGATTTTGGCGCCAATACGAAGACTATCATTTTCTCAAACTAGAGCTTAGTCATCCATGTAATGATGGCCACCTCCGGCGATTCCGGAGGAAATCTTTGGTTAGGGGTCCTTTTTTGTTTTTTTTTTTTGTGGGGCCCAGGGGTCCAATTCAGCTGAAGAAAGAATCTTCAAGGAGTCTTCAGGGATACTTCGGTGAAGATTTTGGCGCCAATACGAAGACTATCATTTTCTCAAACTAGAGCTTAGTCATTCATGTAATGATGGCCACCTCCGGCGATTCCGGAGGAAATCTTTGGTAAGGGGTCCTTTTTTGTTTTTTTTTGTGGGGCCCAGGGGTCCACTTCAGCTGAAGAAAGAATCTTCAAGGAGTCTTCAGGGATTCTTCAGTGAATATTTTGGCGCCAATACGAAGACTATCATTTTCTCCAACTAGAGCATAGTCATTCATGTAATGATGGCCACCTCCGTCGATTCCGGAGGAAATCTTTGGTAAGGGGTCCTTTTTTGTTTTTTTTTTTTTTTGTTTGCGCCCAGGGGTCCAATTCAGATGAAGAAAGAATTTTCAAGGAGTCTTCAGGGATTCTTCGGTGAAGATTTTGGCGCCAATACTAAGACTATCATTTTCTCAAACTAGAGCATAGTCATAAAGGCTATCAGCTATATAAATGGTAGAAATTACCATTGAAATTGAAAAATGACACCTGTTATACTGCTGAAGAAAGAGTCTTCAAGGAGTCTTCAGGGAATCTTGGGTGAGGATTTTGGAGCAAATATGAAGACTATCATTTTCTAAAACTAGAGCATAGTCATTCATGTAATGTTGGCCACCTCCGGCGATTCCGGAGGAAATCTTTGGTAAGGGGTCCTTTTTTGTTTTTTTTTTGTGGGGCCCAGGGGTCCAATTCAGCTGAAGAAAGAATCTTCAAGGAGTCTTCAGGGATTCTTCGGTGAAGATTTTGGAGCCAATACGAAGACTATCATTTTCTCAAACTAAAGAATAGTCATTCATGTAATGATGGCCACATCCCGCGATTTCGGAGGAAATGTTTGGTAAGGGGTCCTTTTTTTTTTCATGGGGCCCAGGGGTCCAATTCAGCTGAAGAAAGAATCTTCAAGGAGTCTTGAAGGATTCTTCGGTGAAGATTTTGGCGCCATTACAAAGACTATCATTTTCTCAAACTAGAGCATAGTCATAAAAGCTACCAGCTATATAAATGGTAGAAATTTCCCTTGAAATTGAAAAATGACACCTGTTATACTGCTGAAGAAAGAGTCTTCAAGGAGTCTTCAGGGAATCTTGGGTGAGGATTTTGGAGCCAATATGAAGACTATCATTTTCTAAAACTAGAGCATAGTCATTCATGTAATGATGGCCACCTCCGGCGATTCCGGAGGAAATCTTTGGTAAGGGGTTCTTTTTTGTTTTTTTTTTTTGTGGGGCCCGGGGGTCCAATTCAGCTGAAGAAAGAATCTTCAAGGAGTCTTCAGGGATTCTTCGGTGAAGATTTTGGCGCCAATACGAAGATTATAATTTTCTCAAAATAGAGCATAACCATTCATGTAATGATGGCCACCTCCGGCGATTCCGGAGGAAATCTTTGGTAAGGGGTCCTTTTTTTTTTTTTTTTTTTTTGTGGGGCCCAGGGGTCCAGTTCAGCTGAAGAAAGAATCTTCAAGGAGTCTTCAGGGATTCTTCAGTGAAGATTTTGGCGCCAATACGAAGACTATCATTTTCTCAAACTAGAGCATAGTCATTCATGTAATGATGGCCACCTCCGGCGATTCCGGAGAAAATCTTTGGTAAGGGGTCCTTTTTTTTTTTTTTTTTTTTGTGGGGCCCAGGGGTCCAATTCAGCTGAAGAAAGAATCTTCAAGGATTCTTCAGGGATTCTTCGGTGAAGATATTGGCACCATTACTAAGACTATCATTTTCTCAAACTAGAGCATAGTCATAAAGGCTACCAGCTATATAAATGGTAGAAATTACCCTTGAAATTGAAAAATGACACCTGTTATACTGCTGAAGAAAGAGTCTTCAAGGAGTCTTCAGGGAATCTTGGGTGAGGATTTTGGAGCCAATATGAAGACTATCATTTTCACAAACTTGAGCATAGTCATTCATGTAATGATGGCCACCTCCGGCGATTCCGGAGGAAATCTTTGGTAAGGGCTCCTTTTTTTTTTTTTGTTTGGGTTCCAGGGGTCCAATTCAGCTGAAGAAAGAACCTTCAAGGAGTCTTCAGGGATTCTTCGGTGAAGATTTTGGCACCAATACGAAGACTATCATTTTCTCAAACTAGAGCATAGTCATTCATGTAATGATGGCCACCTCCGGCGATTCCGGAGAAAATCTTTGGTAAGGGGTCCTTTTTTTTTTTTTTTTTTTTTTGTGGGGCCCAGGGGTCCAATTCAGCTGAAGAAAGAATCTTCAAGGATTCTTCAGGGATTCTTCGGTGAAGATATTGGCACCATTACTAAGACTATCATTTTCTCAAACTAGAGCATAGTCATAAAGGCTACCAGCTATATAAATGGTAGAAATTACCCTTGAAATTGAAAAATGACACCTGTTATACTGCTGAAGAAAGAGTCTTCAAGGAGTCTTCAGGGAATCTTGGGTGAGGATTTTGGAGCCAATATGAAGACTATCATTTTCACAAACTTGAGCATAGTCATTCATGTAATGATGGCCACCTCCGGCGATTCCGGAGGAAATCTTTGGTAAGGGGTCCTTTTTTGTTTTTTTGTTTTTTTTGTTGGGCCCATGGGTCCAGTTCAGCTGAAGAAAGAATCTTCAAGGAGTCTTCAGGGATTCTTCGGTGAAGATTTTGGCGCCAATACGAAGACTATCATTTTCTCAAACTAGAGCATAGTCATTCATGTAATGATGGCTACCTCCGGTGATTCCGGAGGAAACCTCTGAGAAGGGGTCCTTTTTTGTTTTTTTCTGTGGTGCCCAGGGGTCCAATTCAGCTGAAGAAAGAATCTTAAAGGAGTCTTCAGGGATTCTTCGGTGAAGATTTTGGAGCCAATACGAAGACTATCATTTTCTCAAACTAGAGCATAGTCATTCATGTAATGATGGCCACCTCCGGCGATTCCGGAGGAAATAATTGGTAAGGGGTCCTTTTTTGTTTTTGTTTTTTTGTGGGGAACAGGGGTGCAGTTCAGCTGAAGAAAGAATCTTCAAGGAGTCTAGAGGGATTCTTCGGTGAAGATTTTGGCGCCAATACGAAGACTATCATTTTCTCAAACTAGAGCATAGTCATTCATGTCATGATGGCCACCTCCGGCGATTCCGGAGGAAATCTTTGGTAAGGGGTCCTTTTTTGTTTTTTTTTTGTGGTGCCCAGGGGTCCAATTCAGCTGAAGAAAGAATCTTCAAGGAGTCTTCAGGGATTCTTCGGTGAAGATTTTGGAGCCAATACAAAGACTATCATTTTCTCAAACTAGAGCATAGTCATTCATGTAATGATGGCCACCTCCGGCGATTCTGGAGGAAATGTTTGGTAAGGGGTCCTTTTTTTTTTTTTTTTTTTGTGGGGCCCAGGGGTCCAGTTCAGCTGAAGAAAGAATCTTCAAGGAGTCTTCAGGGATACTTCGGTGAAGATTTTGGCGCCAATACGAAGTCTATCATTTTCTCAAACTAGAGCTTAGTCATTCATGTAATGATGGCCACCTCCGGCGATTCCGGAGGAAATCTTTGGTAAAGGGTCCTATTTTTTTTTTTTTTTTTTTTGTGGGGCCCAGGGGTCCAGTTCAGCTGAAGAAAGAATCTTCAAGGAGTCTTCAGGAATTCTTCGGTGAAGATTTTGGCGCCAATACGAAGACTATCATTTTCTCAAACTAGAGCATAGTCATCCATGTAATGATGGCCACCTCCGGCGATTCCGGAGGAAACTTTGGTAAGGAGTCCTTTTTTTTTTTTTTTTTTTTGTGGGGCCCAGGGGTCCAATTCAGCTGAAGAAAGAATCTTCAAGGATTCTTCAGGGATTCTTCGGTGAAGATATTGGCACCAATACTAAGACTATCATTTTCTCAAACTAGAGCATAGTCATAAAGGCTACCAGCTATATAAATGGTAGAAATTACCCTTGAAATTGAAAAATGACACCTGTTATACTGCTGAAGAAAGAGTCTTCAAGGAGTCTTCAGGGAATCTTGGGTGAGGATTTTGGAGCCAATACGAAGACTATCATTTTCTAAAACTAGAGCATAGTCTTCCATGTAATGATGGACACCTCCGGTGATTCCGGAGGAAATCTTTGGTAAGGGGTCCTTTTTTGTTTTTTTTTTTTTGTTGGGCCCAGGGGTCCAATTCAGCTGAAGAAAGAATCTTCAAAGAGTCTTCAGGGATTCTTCGGTGAAGATTTTGAAGCCAATACGAAAACTATCATTTTCTCAAACTAGAGCATAGTCATTCATGTAATGATGGCCACCTCCGGCGATTTAGGAGGAAATCTTTGGTAAGGGGTCCTTTTTTTTTTTTTTTTTGTGGGGCCCAGGGGTCCAGTTCAGCTGAAGAAAGACTCTTCAAGGAGTCTTCACGGATTCTTCGGTGAAGATTTTGGCGCCAATACGAAGACTATAATTTTCTAAAACTAGAGCATAGTCATTCATGTAATGATGACCACCTCCGGCGATTCCGGAGGAAATCTTTGGTATGGGGTCCTTTTTTGTTTTTTTTTGTGGGGCCCAGGGGTCCAATTCAGCTGAAGAAAGAATCTTCAAGGAGTCTTCAGGGATTCTTCGGTGAAGATTTTGGCGCCAATACGAAGACTATAATTTTCTCAAACTAGAGCATAGTCATTCATGTAATGATGGCCACCTCCGGCGATTTCGGAGGAAATCTTTGGTAAGGGGTCCTTTTTTGTTTTTTTTTTGTGGGGCCCAGGGGTCCAATTCAGCTGAAGAAAGAATCTTCAAGGAGTCTTCAGGGATTCTTCGGTGAAAATTTTGGAGCCAATACGAAGACTATAATTTTCTCAAAATAGAGCATAGTCATTCATGTAATGATGGCCACCTCCGGCGATTCCGGAGGAAATCTTTGGTAAGGGGTCCTTTTTAGTTTTTGTTTTTTTTCGTGGGGCCCAGGGGTCCAGTTCAGCTGAAGAAAGAATCTTCAAGGAGTCTTTAGGGATTCTTCGGTGAAGATTTTGGCGCCAATACGAAGACTATCATTTTCTCAAACTAGAGCATAGTCATTCATGTAATGATGGCCACCTCCGGCGATTCCGGAGGAAACCTTTGGTAAGGGGTCCTTTTTTTTTTTTTTTTTTTTTTTTTGTGCTGCCCAGGGGTCCAATTCAGCTGAAGAAAGAATCTTCAAGTAGTCTTCAGGGATTCTTCGGTGAAGATTTAGGCGCCAATACTAAGACTATCATTTTCTCAAACTAGAGCATAGTCATAAAGGCTACCAGTTATATAAATGGTAGAAATTACCCTTCAAATTGAAAAACGACACCTGTTATACTGCTGAAGAAAGAGTCTTCAAGGAGTCTTCAGGGAATCTTGGGTGAGGATTTTGGAGCCAATATGAAGACTATCATTTTCTAAAACTAGAGCATAGTCATTCATGTAATGATGGCCACCTCCGGCGATTCCGGAGGAAATCTTTGGTAAGGTGTCCTTTTTTGTTTTTTTTTGTGGGGCCCAGGGGTCCAATTCAGCTGAAGAAAGAATCTTCAAAGAGTCTTCAGGGATTCTTCGGTGAAGATTTTGGAGCCAATACGAAGACTATTATTTTCTCAAACTAGTGCATAGTCATTCATGTAATGATGGCCACCTCCGGCGATTACGGAGGAAATTTTTTGTAAGGGGTCCTTTTTTGTTTTTTTGTTTTTTTGTGGGGCCCAGGGGTCCAGTTCAGCTGAAGAAAGAATCTTCAAAGAGTCTTCAGGGATTCTTCGGTGAAGATTTTGGCGCCAATACGAAGACTATCATTTTCTCAAACTAGAGCATAGTCGTTCATGTAATAATGGCCACCTCCGGCGATTCCGGAGGAAATCTTTGGTAAGGGGTCCTTTTTTGTTTTTTTTTTTTTGTGGGGCCAGGGGTCCAATTCAGCTGAAGAAAAAATCTTCAAGGAGTCTTCAGGGATTCTTCGGTGAAGATTTTGGCGCCAATATGAAGACTATCTTTTTCTCAAACTAGAGCATAGTCATTCATGTAATGATGGCCACCTCCGGCGATTCCGGAGGAAATCTTTGGTAAGGGGTCCTTTTTTGTTTTTTTTTTTTTTTTGGTTGGGCCCAAGGGGTCCAGTTCAGCTGAAGAAAGAATCTTCAAGGAGTCTTCAGGGATTCTTCGGTGAAGATTTTGGCGCCAATACGAAGACTATCATTTTCTCAAACTAGAGCATAGTCATTCATGTAATGGTGGCCACCTCCGGCGATTCCGGAGGAAATCTTTGGTAAGGGGTCCTTTTTTGTTTTTTTTTTTTTTGTGGGGCCCAGGGGTCCAATTCAGCTGAAGAAAGAATCTTCAAGGAGTCTTCAGGGATTCTTCGGTGAAGATTTTGGCGCCAATACGAAGACTATCATTTTCTCAAACTAGAGCTTAGTCATTCATGTAATGATGGCCACCTCCGGCGATTCCGGAGGAAATCTTTGGTAAGGGGTCCTTTTCTGTTTTTTTTTTGTGGGGCCCAGGGGTCCAATTCAGCTGAAGAAAGAATCTTCAAGGAGTCTTCAGGGATTCTTCCTTGAAGATTTTGGAGCCAATACGAAGACTATCATTTTCTTAAACTAGAGCATAGTCATTCATGTAATGATGGCCACCTTCGGCGATTCCGGAGGAAATCTTTGGTAAGGGGTCCTTTTTTTTTTTTCGTGGGGCCCAGGGGTCCAGTTCAGCTGAAGAAAGAATCTTCAAGGAGTCTTCAGGTATTCTTCGGTGAAGATTTTGGCGCCAATACGAAGACTATCATTTTCTCAAACTAGAGCATAGTCATTCATGTAATGATGACCACCTCCGGCTATTCCGGAGGAAGTCTTTGGTAAGGGGTCCTTTTTTTTTTTTTTTTTGTGGGGCCCAGGGGTCCAATTCAGCTGAAGAAAGAATCTTCAAGGAGTCTTCAGGGATTCTTCGGTGAAGATATTGGCACCAATACTAAGACTATCATTTTCTCAAACTAGAGCATAGTCATAAAGACTACCAGCTATATAAATGGTAGAAATTACCCTTGAAATTGAAAAATGACACCTGTTATACTGCTGAAGAAAGAGTCTTCAAGGAGTCTTCAGGGAATCTTGGGTGAGGATTTTGGAGCCAATATGAAGACTATCATTTTCTAAAACTAGAGCATAGTCATTCATGTAATGATGGCCACCTCCGGCGATTCCGGAAGAAATCTTTGGTAAGCCGTACTTTTTTGTTTTTTTTTTGTGTGGCCCAGGGGTCCAATTCAGCTGAAGAAAGAATCTTCAAAGAGTCTTCAGGGATTCTTCGGTGAAGATTTTGGAGCCAATATGAAGACTATCATTTTCTCAAACTAGAGCATAGTCATTCATGTAATGATGGCCACCTCCAGCGATTCCGGAGGAAATCTTTGGTAAGGGGTCCTTTTTTGTTTTTGTTTTTTTGTGGGGCCCAGGCGTCCAGTTCAGCTGAAGAAAGAATCTTCAAGGAGTCTTCAGGGATTCTTCGGTGAAGATTTTGGAGCCAATACGAAGACAATCATTTTCTCAAACTAGAGCTTAGTCATTCATGTAATGATGGCCACCTCCGGCGATTCCGGAGGAAATCTTTGGTAAGGGGTCCTTTTTTTTTTTTTTTTTTTTTGTGTGGCACAGGGGTCCAATTCAGCTGAAGAAAGAATCTTCAAGGAGTCTTCAGGGATTCTTCGGTGAAGATTTTGGCGCCAATATGAAGACTATCATTTTCTAAAACTAGAGCATAGTCATTCATGTAATGATGGCCACCTCCGTCGATTCCGGAGGAAATCTTTGGTAAGGGGTCCTTTTTTGTTTTTTTTTGTGGGGCCCAGGGGTCCAATTCAGCTGAAGAAAGAATCTTCAAAGATTCTTCAGGGATTCTTCGGTGAAGATTTTGGAGCCAATACGAAGACTATCATTTTCTCAAACTAGAGCATAGTCATTCATGTAATGATGGCCACCTCCGTCGATTCCGGAGGAAATCTTTGGTAAGGGGTCCTTTTGTTTTTTTTTTTTTTGTTTCCCAGGGGCCCAATTCAGCTGAAGAAAGAATCTTCAAGGAGTCTTCAGGGATTCTTCGGTGAAGATTTTGGAACCAATACGAAGACTATCATTTTCTCAAACTAGAGCATAGTCATTCATGTAATGATGGCCACCTCCGGCGATTCTGGAGGAAATCTTTGGTAAGGGGTCCTTTTTTGTTTTTTTGTTTTTTTGTGGGACCCAGGGGTCCAGTTCAGCTGAAGAAAGAATCTTCAAGGAGTCTTTAGGGATTCTTCGGTGAAGATTTTGGCGCCAATACGAAGACTATAATTTTCTCAAACTAGAGCTTAGTCATTCATGTAATGATGGCCACGTCCGGCGATTCCGGAGGAAATCTTTGGTAAGGGGTCCTTTTTTTTTTTTTTTTTTGTGGGGCCCAGGGGTGCAATTCAGCTGAAGAAAGAATCTTAAAGGAGTCTTCAGGGATTCTTCGGTGAAGATTTTGGTGCCAATACTAAGACTATCATTTTCTCAAACTAGAGCATAGTCATAAAGGCTACCAGCTATATAAATGGTAGAAATTACCCTTGAAATTGAAAAATGACACCTGTTATACTGCTGAAGAGAGAGTCTTCAAGGAGTCTTCAGGGATTCTTCGGTGAGGATTTTGGAGCCAATATGAAGACTATCATTTTCTAAAACTAGAGCATAGTCATTCATATAAAGATGGCCACCTCCGGCGATTCCAGAGGAAATCTTTGGTAAGGGGTCCTTTTTTGTTTTTTTTTGTGGGGCCCAGGGGTCCAATTCAGCTGAAGAAAGAATCTTCAAAGAGTCTTCAGGGATTCTTCGGTGAAGATTTTGGAGCCAATACGAAGACTATCATTTTCTCAAACTAGAGCATAGTTATTCATGTAATGATGGCCACCTCCGGCGATTCCGGAGGAAATCTTTGGTAAGGGGTCCTTTTTTTTTTTTTTTTTTTTTTTGTGGGGCCCAGGGGTCCAGTTCAGCTGAAGAAAGAATCTTCAAGGAGTCTTCAGCGATTCTTCGGTGAAGATTTTGTAGCCAATACGAAGACTATTATTTTCTCAAACTAGAGCATAGTCATTCATGTAATGATGGCCACCTCCGGCGATTCCGGAGGAAATCTTTGGTAAGGGGTCCTTTTTTGTTTTTGTTTTTTTTTGTGGGGCACAGGGGTCCAATTCAGCTGAAGAAAGAATCTTCAAGGAGTCTTCAGCGATTCTTCGGTGAAGATTTTTTAGCCAATACGAAGACTATTATTTTCTCAAACTAGAGCATAGTCATTCATGTAATGATGGCCACCTCCGGCGATTCCGGAGGAAATCTTTGGGAAGGGGTCCTTTTTTGTTTTTTTTTTTGTGGGGCCCAGGGGTCCAATTCAGCTGAAGAAAGAATCTTAGAGGAGTCTTCAGGGATTCTTCGGTGAAGATTTTGGAGCCAATACGAAGACTATCATTTTCTCAAAATAGAGCATAGTCATTCATGTAATGATGGCCACCTCCGGCGATTCCGGAGGAAATCTTTGGTAAGGGGTCCTTTTTTGTTTTTTTGTTTTTTTTTTGTGGGGCCCAGGGGTCCAGTTCAGATGAAAAAAGAATCTTCAAGGAGTCTTCAGGGATTCTTCGGTGAAGATTTTGGCGCCAATACGAAGACTATCATTTTCTCAAAATAGAGCATAGTCATTCATGTAATGATGGCCACCTCAATGCGATTCCGGAGGAAACTTTGGTAAGGGGTCCTTTTTTGTTTTTTTTTCGTGGGGCCCAGGGGTCCAATTCAGCTAAAGAAAGAATCTTCAACGATTCTTCAGGGATTCTTCGGTGAAGATTTTCGCGCCAATACTAAGACTATCATTTTCTCAAACTAGAGCATAGTAATAAGGCTACCAGCTATATAAATGGTAGAAATTACTCTTGAAATTGAAAAAAGACACCTGTTATACTGCTGAAGAAAGAGTCTTCAAGGAGTCTTCAGGGAATCTTGGGTGAGGATTTTGGAGCCAATATGAAGACTATCATTTTCTAAAACTAGAGCATAGTCATTCATGCAATGATGGCCACCTCCGGCGATTCCGGAGGAAATCTTTGGTAAGGGGTCCTTTTTTTTTTTTTTTTTTTTGGTGGGGCCCAGGGGTCCAGTTCAGTTGAAGAAAGAATTTTCAAGGAGTCTTCAGGGATTCTTCGGTGAAGATTTTGGCGCCAATACGAAGACTGTCATTTTCTCAAACTAGAGCATAGTCATTCATGTAATGATGGCCACCTCCGGCGATTCCGGAGGAAAGTTTGGTAAGTTGTCCTTTTTTTTTTTTTTGTGGGGCCCAGGGGTCCAATTCAGCTGAAGAAAGAATCTTCAAGGATTCTTCAGGGATTCTTTGGTGAAGAGTTTGGCGCCAATACTAAGACTATCATTTTCTCAAACTAGAGCATAGTCATAAAGGCTACCAGCTATATAAATGGTAGAAATTACCCTTGAAATTGAAAAATGACACCTGTTATACTGCTGAAGAAAGAGTCTTCAAGGAGTCTTCAGGGAATCTTGGGTGAGGATTTTGGAGCCAATATGAAGACTATCATTTTCTAAAACTAGAGCATAGTCATAGGTGTAATGATGGCCACTTCCGGCGATTCCGGAGGAAATCTATGGTAAGGGGTCCTTTTTTGTGTTTTTTTTGTGGGGTCCAGGGGTCCAATTCAGCTGAAGAAAGAATCTTCAAAGAGTCTTCAGGGATTCTTCGGTGAAGATTTTGGAGCCAATACGAAGACTAGCATTTTCTCAAACTAGAGCATAGTCATTCATATAATGATAGCCACCTCCGGCGATTACGGAGGAAATCTTTGGTAAGGGGTCCTTTTTTGTTTTTTTGTTTTTTTTTGTCGGGCTGAGGGGTCCAGTTCAGCTGAAGAAAGAATCTTCAAGGAGTCTTCAGGGATTCTCCGGTGAAGATTTTGGCACCAATACGAAGACTATCATTTTCTCAAACTAGAGCATAGTCATTCATGTAATGATGGCCACCTCCGGCGATTCTGGAGGAAATCTTAGGTAAGGGGTCCTTTTTTGTTTTTTTTTTTTTGTGGGGCCCAGGGGTCCAATTCAGCTGAAGAAAGAATCTTCAGGGAGTCTTCAGGGATTCTTCGGTGAAGATTTTGGCGCCAATACGAAGACTATCATTTTCTCAAACTAGAGCTTAGTCATTCATGTAATGATGGCCACCTCCGGCGATTCCGGAGGAAATCTTTGGTAAGGGGTCCTTTTTTGTTTTTTTTTTGTGGGGCCCAGGTGTCCAATTCAGCTGAAGAAAGAATCTTCAAGGAGTCTTCAGGGATTCTTCGGTGAAGATTTTGGAGCCAATACGAAGACTATCATTTTCTCAAACTAGAGCATAGTCATTCATGTAATGATGGCCACATCCGGCGATTTCGGAGGAAATCTTTGGTAAGGGTTCCTTTTTTTTTTTTTTTTTTCGTGGGGCCCAGGGGTCCAGTTCAGCTGAAGAAAGAATCTTCAAGGAGTCTTCAGGGATTCTTCGGTGAAGATTTTGGCGCCAATACGAAGACTATCATTTTCTCAAACTAGAGCATAGTCATTCATGTAATGATGGCCACCTATGGCGATTCCTGAGGAAATCTTTAGTAAGAGGTTTTTTTTTTTTTTTTTTTTTTTGTGGGGCCCAAGGGTCCAATTCAGCTGAAGAAAGATCTTCAAGGAGTCTTGAAGGATTCTTCGGTGAAGATTTTGTCGCCAATACTAAGACTATCATTTTCTCAAACTAGAGCATAGTCATTCATGTAATGATGGCCACGTCCGGCGATTCCGGAGGAATTCTTTGGTAAGGGGTCCTTTTTTTTTTTTTTTTTGTGGGGCCCAGGGGTCCAATTCAGCTGAAGAAAGAATCTTCAAAGAGTCTTCAGGGATTCTTCGGTGAAGATTTTGGCGCCAATACGAAGACTATCATTTTCTCAAACTAGAGCATAGTCATTCATGTAATGATGGCCACATCCGGCGATTTCGGAGGAAATCTTTGGTAAGGGTTCCTTTTTTTTTTTTTTTTTTCGTGGGGCCCAGGGGTCCAGTTCAGCTGAAGAAAGAATCTTCAAGGAGTCTTCAGGGATTCTTCGGTGAAGATTTTGGCGCCAATACGAAGACTATCATTTTCTCAAACTAGAGCATAGTCATTCATGTAATGATGGCCACCTATGGCGATTCCTGAGGAAATCTTTAGTAAGAGGTTTTTTTTTTTTTTTTTTTTTTGTGGGGCCCAAGGGTCCAATTCAGCTGAAGAAAGATCTTCAAGGAGTCTTGAAGGATTCTTCGGTGAAGATTTTGTCGCCAATACTAAGACTATCATTTTCTCAAACTAGAGCATAGTCATTCATGTAATGATGGCCACGTCCGGCGATTCCGGAGGAATTCTTTGGTAAGGGGTCCTTTTTTTTTTTTTTTTTTGTGGGGCCCAGGGGTCCAATTCAGCTGAAGAAAGAATCTTCAAAGAGTCTTCAGGGATTCTTCGGTGAAGATTTTGGAGCCAATACGAAGACTATTATTTTCTCAAACCGGAGCATAGTCATTCATGTAATGATGGCCACCTCCGGCGATTCCGGAGGAAATCTTTGGTATGGGGTCCTTTTTTGTTTTTTTTTTGTGTGGCCCAGGGGTCCAATTCAGCTGAAGAAAGAATCTTCAAAGAGTCTTCAGGGATCCTTCGGTGAAGATTTTGGCGCCAATACGAAGACTATCATTTTCTCAAACTATCGCATAGTCATTCATGTAATGATGGCCACCTCCGGCGATTCCGGAGGAAATCTTTGGTAAGGGGTCCTTTTTTTTTTTTTTTTTTTTTTGTGGGGCCCAGGGGTCCAGTTCAGCTGAAGAAAGAATCTTCAAGGAGTCTTCAGGGATTCTTCAGTGAAGATTTTGGCGCCAATACGAAGACTATCATTTTCTCAAACTTGAGCATAGTCATTCATGTAATGATGGCCACCTCCGGCAATTCCGGAGGAAATCTTTGGTAAGGGGTCCTTTTTTGTTTTTTTTGTTTTTTTTTGTTGGGCCCATGGGTCCAGTTCAGCTAAAGAAAGAATCTTCAAGGAGTCTTCAGGGATTCTTCGGTGAAGATTTTGGCGCCAATACGAAGATTATAATTTTCTCAAACTAGAGCATTGTCATTCATGTAATGATGGCCACCTCCGGCGATTCTGGAGGAAATCTTTGGTAAGGGGTCCTTTTTTTTTTTTTTTTTTTTTTTGTGGGGCCCAGGGGTCCAGTTCAGCTGAAGAAAGAATCTTCAAGAAGTCTTCAGGGATTCTTCAGTGAAGATTTTGGCGCCAATACGAAGATTATAATTTTCTCAAACTAGAGCATAGTCATTCATGTAATGATAGCCACCTCCGGCGATTCCGGAGGAAATCTTTGGTAAGGGGTCCTTTTTTTTTTTTTTTTTTTTTTTTTTTGTGGGGCCCAGGGGTCCAGTTCAGCTGAAGAAAGAATCTTCAAGGAGTCTTCAGGGATTCTTCAGTGAAGATTTTGGCGCCAATACGAAGACTATCATTTTCTCAAACTAGAGCATAATCATTCATGTAATGATGGCCACCTCCGGCGATTCCGGAGGAAATGTTTGGTAAGGGGTCCTTTTTTTTTTTTTTTTTTGTGGGGCCCAGGGGTCCAGTTCAGCTGAAGAAAGAATCTTCAAGGAGTCTTCAGGGATTCTTCGGTGAAGATTTTGGCGCCAAAACGAAGACTATCATTTTCTCAAACTAGAGCATAGTCATTCATGTAATGATGGCCACCTCCGGTGATTCCGGAGGAAATCTCTGAGAAGGGGTCCTTTTTTGTTTTTTTTGTGGGGCCCAGGGGTCCAATTCAGCTGAAGAAAGAATCTTCAAGGAGTCTTCAGGGATTCTTCGGTAAAGATTTTGGAGCCAATATGAAGACTATCATTTTCTAAAACTAGAGCATAGTCATTCATGTAATGATGGCCACCTCCGGCGATTCCGGAGGAAATCTTTGGTAAGGGGTCCTTTTTTGTTTTTTTTTTGTTGGGCCCAGGGGTCCAATTCAGCTGAAATAAGAATCTTCAAGGAGTCTTCAAGGATTCTTCGGTGAAGATTTTGGAGCCAATATGAAGACTATCATTTTGTAAAACTAGAGCATAGTCATTCATGTAATGATGGCCACCTCCGGCGATTCCGGAGGAAATCTTTGGTTTGGGGTCCTATTTTGTTTTTTTTTGTGGGGCCCAGGGGTCCAATTCAGCTTAAGAAAGAATCTTCAAGGAGTCTTCAGGGATTCTTCGGTGAAGATTTTGGCGCCAATACGAAGACTATAATTTTCTCAAACTACAGCATAGTCATTCATGTAATGATGGCCACCTCCGGCGATTCCGGAGGAAATCTTTGGTAAGGAGTCCTTTTTTGTTTTTTTTTTGGGGACCACGGGTCCAATTCAGCTGAAGAAAGAATCTTCAAGGAGTCTTCAGGGATTCTTCCTTGAAGATTTTGGAGCCAATACGAAGACTATCATTTTCTCAAACTCGAGCATAATCATTCATGTAATGATGGCCACCTCCGGCGATTCCGGAGGAAACCTTTGGTAAGGGGTCCTTTTTTTTTTTTTTTTTTTGTGGGGCCCAGGGGTCCAATTCAGCTGAAGAAAGAATCTTCAATTAGTCTTCAGGGATTCTTCGGTGAAGATTTTGGCGCCAATACTAAGACTATCATTTTCTCAAACTAGAGCATAGTCATAAAGGCTAACAGTTATATAAATGGTAGAAATTACCCTTGAAATTGAAAAATGACACCTGTTATACTGCTGAAGAAAGAGTCTTCAAGGAGTCTTCAGGGAATCTTGGGTGAGGATTTTGGAGCCAATGTGAAGACTATCATTTTCTTAAACCAGAGCATAGTCATTCATGTAATGATGGCCACCTCCGGCGATTCCGGAGGAAATCTTTGGTAAGGGGTCCTTTTTTGTTTTTTTTTGTGGGGCCCAGGGGTCCAATTCAGCTGAAAAATGAATCTTCAAAGAGGCTTCAGGGATTCTTCGGTGAAGATTTTGGAGCCATACGAAGAGTATTATTTTCTCATACTAGAGCATAGTCATTCATGTAATGATGGCCACCTCCGGCGATTCCGGAGGAAATCTTTTTTAAGGGGTCCTTTTTTGTTTTTTTGTTTTTTTGTGGGGCCCAGGGTTCCAGTTCAGCTGAAGAAAGAATCTTCAAGGAGTCTTCAGGGATTCTTCGGTGAAGATTTTGGCGCCAATACGAAGACTATCATTTTCTCAAACTAGAGCATAGTCATTCATGTAATGATGGCCACCTCCGGCGATTCCGGAGGAAATCTTTGGTAAGGGGTCCTTTTTTGTTTTTTTTTTTGTGGGGCCCAGGGGTCCAATTCAGCTGAAGAAAGAATCTTCAAGGAGTCTTCAGGGATTCTTCGGTGAAGATTTTGGCGCCAATATGAAGACTATCATTTTCTCAAACTAGAGCTTAGTGTTATGAACTCCTTTATTAATGCAAGAGCCACAGCAAATCTTCATTTATATTATGCAGATTCACTTCTCAGAATCAGTTGCCAAAATAGACAAAGATTCCGGACAAAAAAATAACACAGATCTCAAGCAAGAAGCGACACTTAGGAGAGGGAAAGCAAACCAAGAACAAAAACCTTAACAATTAATTTATTAACAATAAGTAAACTTAAACATTACAAAGGAACGTCCCCCAAAAACTGATCTAGGGACAGGAAAACTCACTTGCAAACAAAACCTCAATCACTACCACCATTCTCCTAGCTAACTATCATATCCAGTAGAATAAGAGAAAGAACTAGGAGGAGGTAGAAAACAACACTTGTACAAAATCGGAATTTCAACTATCACACGATAGAAAGAGGCATAAGAGAGGAAAAAAATATCCTTAAACCTAATATTTCTAGTATATAATAAACAATAACAAGGAAACCATCACCGTTTCACTGAAGAAAATATAAACATTAAATAGCTTATTTAGCTAAGTAAATCTGTCCTTAAGGCAGGGGTTTCACATCAAAAACACTCGGGGAAAAAAAAAAACACACGGGGGTGACGAGATGACGATGGTCCTGGCGATGACCCAACAATCCAGTATGGCGAGTATCGATATTATTATAACAAATAGCGAAGAATTATATAGGTATATCTCACCCTTCTTCGAACTCAGAGGGCCTCCTGACGACTCCAGGAGACAACGCCGCTACGCACTCTCATGTGGGCAAACAGGTTGACCCACAGCACAGCTCAAGGCAAGAGGGCGCAAGGCAGACCTCAACACTGCAACTCAGCACAGGATACTGTCCGTAGGAGCGTGCTTACGATATTCTCGGGACACGACCCGAAGAAAAACAGAGACCCTTGATAATATTCCAGAGGTCAGCGAGTGCACAAAAATATAGCAGGGTGGCGAGATCTCCTCTCAGTGGAGCCGAAAACCAATCCTTTCGTTAGAGCAGGCAGAATCCCACGTCAGGTCGGGAAGACGGGAGAACAATAGGGGAAACTAGCGAACCAGCAAAAGACCGTAGAACAAACAGCACTCCGCTCGTTGAATATGAAAGGATAAAAACAAACGGGTGAAATACTACAATACCAAATATGATAACACCTCAAGAGGGGGAGCTAAAGAAAGCCCAACATCAGCTTTATAGGACTTTTAAAGAAAGTGAAAATTTACGTTAAAAATCAATGAAATAATTCAAGAGATTATGATAGCTCCCCTCTATAAGGAAAAAAAAATAATTTATTATTTTTTTTTTTAATAAGACTAAGCAAAAATAATTCTACGACAAACAGGACCAAAAAAATGTATATCCCTATTCTAAAACAAGAATAAATGTTTATAAATCAGAAAATAACACATTTGAAAGAAAATATCTGAAAAAAAAAAAGAAGGCAGTTATCTTTTCACGGAGTTCTCAAAACTTTCAGTAAAACGACCTTGAAAGGACGTCAGGGACCACATTCTTAGACCCAGCAATATGCTGAATAGATAAATCCATCTCCTGGAGTAATAGACTCCAGCGTAAAATACGTTGGTTTTTCTCTTTAAATTTATTGATGAAGACCAGCGGGTTGTGGTCTGTGTATACCTTAATCGGGCCTACAGGGGCGGACAAATAGACCTCAAAGTGCAGAATGGCCTTAATTAAGCACAAGGCCTCCTTCTCAATGGTAGAGTATCGCCTCTCTGCTTGAAGAAGTTTCTTGGAGTAATAGGCAATAGGATGCAGTGTTCCGTCGTGACCCTCCTGTAGAAGTACAGCACCTAAGCCTAAGTCGCTAGCGTCAGTGGCTAAACAAAAAGGGAGAGAAAAGTCGGGTGAACGCAAAATAGGGAAACTTACCAACGCTGACTTTAACCTGTCAAAAGAACACTGACATTCATTAGTCCACATAAATTTGATATCTTTCTTTAACAATTCAGTCAAAGGATTAGCTAAATCTGCAAAATTTTTAATGAACCTACGGTAATAGCCTACCATTCCTAGGAAACGCCTAATGTCTCTTCTATTCTTAGGTGTTGGAAAGGCTGAAATGGCTTCAACGTTAACACTTTTCGGAGCAACTTTCCCCAGGCCAATCTCATGCCCAAGATAAACAACCTTAGCCTGAGCAAAATCGCTCTTACTCAAATTGATTACTAAACCGGCCTTCCTCAGCACCTTAAATAATGCTCTAATTCTTTTAACATGAGTTTCCCAGTCATCAGAATATACGACCAAATCATCTATGTAAACCACACAACCTTCCAAATTGCACGTAATATAATTCATCAGTCGTTGGAAGGTGGCGGCCGCATTCTTCATACCAAAGGGCATGACCTTGCATTCATAAAGACCATCACCTGTTACAAAAGCGGAAATTTTCCTTGCCCTCGGGGAAAGACCAACCTGCCAATAGCCTTTAAGTAAATCAAATTTACTTATATAGCGTGCTGCGCCAATGCGGTCAATACAATCCTCCACACGAGGCAAAGGGAAGGAATCAGTCTTGGTTATCGTGTTCACCTTACGATAGTCAATACAAAGTCTATGCTGACCACCCTCCTTCTTGACCAAGACCACAGGGGAGCTCCAAGGGCTGCAGCTTGGTTCAATGAGGTCATGATCCAACATATACTTTACCTCCTCTTTGACTATTTCTTTTCTGAGGGGGTTCAGCCTATACGGGCACTGTTTGATAGGCTGAGCCTCCCCAACATCAACATCATGTTCAAGGACACCTGTCCTTCCTGGTGCGTCCTGAAAGAGGTCTTTATATTCATCAACAAGGTTAATTAAAGAAGAGGCCTTATTAGTGTCTAAATGCTGAAATTTAAGATTCAGATTTCTTAAAATGTCAGAATTATTACACAATCCCATGGGACTTATTGTTAATCTGTTACCTGAAAAAGGTTCACTTTCACTATCCTCTACATCTACTACATCTACGACATTCACTACGTCTACATCTGTACCTTTATCCCTATCAATAAATGACTTAATCATATTAATATGACAAATCCTAGTCTTCCGCCTTTTTTCGGGTGTCTCAATCAAATAATTGACATCATTGATTTTCTTCAGTACCTTCCAGGGGCCTGAAAATTGTGCCTTCAATGGATTTCCCGGCACTGGAAGTAAAACCAACACTTTGTCACCTTCACTAAATTGTCTCTGACGAGTACCAACATCATAATTATTTTTCATTGTAGCCTGAGCCTCTAACAGGTGTTCTTGAGCAAAGGAACGTATTCTATAAAGCTTCTCCTGTAAACCTGAAAGGTAATCAACTATATTAATATTAGGAGTATCACCCTCCCAGAGTTCCCTTACAGCATCCAGAGGTCCCCTTACACTATGTCCAAAAATCAACTGAAAAGGGGAGAAACCAACGGACTCGTTAGGAATCGAACGTATGGCAAACAACGCATACGGCAACTCCTTATCCCAATCATTACCCGATTCATAACAAAACTTTTTCAACACAGATTTCAGAGTCTGATGGAATCTCTCTACCTGACCTTGACTCTCTGGATGATAAGGAGAAGACGTAACGTGATTAATCCCCAGATCAGACATTCTTTTTTTGAAATATTTACTGGTAAAATTCGTCCCGCAGTCGCTTTGAATAACCTTCGGGAAACCAAACCTCGTGAAAAAACCAACCAAACTATCAAAAATTTTCTCCGCCCTTATACTCCGCAGAGGAAGCGCCTCAGGGAAACGTGACATCCTATCAATGATTGATAGAATATACTCATTACCACCGCGCGTCCGCGGTAAAGGACCAACTACATCAATAACAACTTCCCTGAACGGTTCTCCTACGGCCGGGATCGGAATAAGAGGAGCTTTAGGTACTTTCTGATTCGGCTTCCCCACGAGTTGACAAGTCTTACAGGATAATACATGACGTTTAACGTCTCTACGCATACCAGACCAAAAGAAATACTCAGCCAATTTCTGAAAAGTTTTCCGTACACCAAAGTGACCAGCTAAATTATTTTCATGACCCAAATATAACAGTTCGCCACGATATTTAGTGGGAACTAACAACTGTTTCTTAACCTCTATCTGATCGGCAGGAGCTCCCACCAACCTGCTGATGCGGTAGCACAAACCCCCTTCCTTAACGAATGCGGGTTTCGTTAAATCCTCATGGTCACCAAACACAATATTGGAAAACTCTTCGTACTGTTCTTTCTTGAACGCCTTCGCATCCCACGACACATCATTAAATACTAAATTAGGGCTACTACTACTACTACTACTACTACTACTTCCTGTCACAAAGTCAGTCCTTTGTCGATCAACTACCTCTAAATCCACATTAACATCCTCGAGATCAACCTCTCGGGCTCTTGCTCGAGTCACAACAGAGACGGGATTAATTTCAGTCACAGACAAAATTGGGAACACATCATTATCACTACCTAACGCTAAATCATTTCCCAAAATTAGGTCAATACCAGGGACTGGCAAACTGTCCACTATTGCCAGTTTAGCAGTTCCTTTGAAAATCTTTGTTTCCAGATACACTTCCTCCAAGGGAAAAGACGAAATAGAATTCGGAAATCCTCCCAGGACAACAAACTCAGAATTAGAGAAAACAAACCTCCTTGGCAAGGACCTTCTGATCAAAAGCGATTGCGCCGCACCGGTGTCCCGCAAAATTTTAATTTCGCGCGTAAAACACTTATCGCTATTAGTAGACACAGTTCCGTCCGATATATACTTCTCAAATTTTAGTCACTTTGTTTCCTTTTCATTTTCAACTCTTGAACGACCTGATTTTTCCTCAGTCACTAAGCCTATGGGTTGAACATTCCTCTCGAGGTCTCGCCTCCGTGCAAAACAATTAGATTTTACGTGGCCAGGCTTGTTACAATAATAACACTTCACCTGGTTTGATACAGCCCCCTTCTCCTCATACAAATCCTTATTGGCAAATTTACTGTTCACAAAACTATGAGAATTCTCACTACTACTACCGTTTCTACGCCTACTGCTAAATCTACCACTATTATTATTGTCAGCAAATCGCCTCCCCGACGACTGGTTATCAAACACCTTAGTCTGAAGGAACTTCCTTTGGCCATTATCATTCCTCAATGGTTCCTCCTTATGCGTGAGAGCGTATTCATCGGAGGACACAGCCAATTCCTGAAGCGAATCAATTTTCAATTCCTCCAGATGAACACGCATCCCACGACTCAAGTGCCTCTTAAACTCTTCGGCCAAAACAAGCTCCTTAAATTTCTCATACCCGTCAATCTCTTTTGACTTCAACCAGTCATCAAGGAATTGAGTTTTCTTTCTGGCAAACTCGACATACGTAACCCCCGAATCTTTTTTCAAGTTTCTGAACTTCTGCCTATAAGCCTCGGGGACCAAATCATATGCTTTCAAAATTATCGATTTAACAGAATCGTAATCTGATGACAAATCTTCATTTAAAGTATTATAGACTCTCTGAGCCTTCCCTATCAGACGACACTGTACTAAAGTTGTCCACATATCGCGCGGCCAATCGAGCTTTTTAGCGATCCGCTCAAATGAAATGAAAAATTCATTAGCATCCTCCTCCGAAAATTGAGGAACGAGCTTAAGGGCCGAAAACATATTAAATTTAGCTTCCTCAGCTACACCTTTCGCAAATCCGGGATTACTGCCACCACCACCACCTTGCTTTAAAACTATTTGGAGTTTTAATACCTCCAGCTCGTGAGCCCGCTCCTTGGTCCTCTCCTCGGCTTGCAACTCCAAAGCCTTAATTTCTAACTCCTTTATGCGGGCCTGTTCCCTTAATATTTCCAATCTACTATCACCGCCAACCTCTAAACTCTCTTCAGCAGCTTCTACATCTGCCGCATACTCCCCTTCCTTATTACTTTCTTTTTCCATTTCTTCCTCTTTATATCTCCTGGCAGCCTTAACCACCTCAAATAGAAGGTGTCCCTTTTTAACCTCTGTGGATAAACCTAGATTCAAGAACTCCGCTACTAAGAATAACTGGTCCCTCTTTAACTCGTACAAGTTACTTTCCCAATTTGGGTCAGAAAGGAAATTGAAAGCAGCTAACTCCTCGACTTCAAAATAATGCATGATTAAATACTAACTAGGGATCTAAACCTAACAACTCAAATTAGTTCACTGATTTGAACACCTCTCCAAGAGTCCTCCTACTTAAGTCTGTGTTTGTCCAATGAAATATCCTAGCAAGGTCGCCAAAATTTGTTATGAACTCCTTTATTAATGCAAGAGCCACAGCAAATCTTCATTTATATTATGCAGATTCACTTCTCAGAATCAGTTGCCAAAATAGACAAAGATTCCGGACAAAAAAATAACACAGATCTCAAGCAAGAAGCGACACTTAGGAGAGGGAAAGCAAACCAAGAACAAAAACCTTAACAATTAATTTATTAACAATAAGTAAACTTAAACATTACAAAGGAACGTCCCCCAAAAACTGATCTAGGGACAGGAAAACTCACTTGCAAACAAAACCTCAATCACTACCACCATTCTCCTAGCTAACTATCATATCCAGTAGAATAAGAGAAAGAACTAGGAGGAGGTAGAAAACAACACTTGTACAAAATCGGAATTTCAACTATCACACGATAGAAAGAGGCATAAGAGAGGAAAAAAATATCCTTAAACCTAATATTTCTAGTATATAATAAACAATAACAAGGAAACCATCACCGTTTCACTGAAGAAAATATAAACATTAAATAGCTTATTTAGCTAAGTAAATCTGTCCTTAAGGCAGGGGTTTCACATCAAAAACACTCGGGGAAAAAAAAAAAACACACGGGGGTGACGAGATGACG
Source organism: Macrobrachium rosenbergii (assembly GCA_039081455.1). NCBI lineage: Eukaryota > Metazoa > Arthropoda > Malacostraca > Decapoda > Palaemonidae > Macrobrachium > Macrobrachium rosenbergii. The sequence goes on from JANJGK010000465.1 coordinate 164,508, forward strand.
ATGGTCCTGGCGATGACCCAACAATCCAGTATGGCGAGTATCGATATTATTATAACAAATAGCGAAGAATTATATAGGTATATCTCACCCTTCTTCGAACTCAGAGGGCCTCCTGACGACTCCAGGAGACAACGCCGCTACGCACTCTCATGTGGGCAAACAGGTTGACCCACAGCACAGCTCAAGGCAAGAGGGCGCAAGGCAGACCTCAACACTGCAACTCAGCACAGGATACTGTCCGTAGGAGCGTGCTTACGATATTCTCGGGACACGACCCGAAGAAAAACAGAGACCCTTGATAATATTCCAGAGGTCAGCGAGTGCACAAAAATATAGCAGGGTGGCGAGATCTCCTCTCAGTGGAGCCGAAAACCAATCCTTTCGTTAGAGCAGGCAGAATCCCACGTCAGGTCGGGAAGACGGGAGAACAATAGGGGAAACTAGCGAACCAGCAAAAGACCGTAGAACAAACAGCACTCCGCTCGTTGAATATGAAAGGATAAAAACAAACGGGTGAAATACTACAATACCAAATATGATAACACCTCAAGAGGGGGAGCTAAAGAAAGCCCAACATCAGCTTTATAGGACTTTTAAAGAAAGTGAAAATTTACGTTAAAAATCAATGAAATAATTCAAGAGATTATGATATTAGTCATTCATGTAATGATGGCCACCTCCGGCGATTCCGGAGGAAATCTTTGGTAAGGGGTCCTTTTTTTTTTTTATGTGGGGCCCAGGGGTCCAATTCAGCTGAAGAAAGAATCTTCAAGGAGTCTTCAGGGATTCTTCCTTGAAGATTTTTTCGCCAATACGAAGACTATCATTTTCTCAAACTAGAGCATAGTCATTCATGTAATGATGGCCACCTCCGGCGATTCCGGAGGAAATCTTTGGTAAGGGGTCATTTTTTTTTTTTTTTTGTGGGGCCCAGGGGTCCAATTCAGCTGAAGAAAGAATCTTCAAGGAGTCTTCAGGGATTCTTCGGTGAAGATTTTGGCGCCAATCCTAAGACTATCATTTTCTCAAACTAGAGCATAGTCATAAAGACTACCAGCTATATAAATGGTAGAAATTACCATTGAAATTGAAAAATGACACCTGTTATACTGTTGAAGAAAAAGTCTTCAAGGAGTCTTCAGGGAATCTTGGGTGAGGATTTTGGAGCCAATATGAAGACTATCATTTTCTAAAACTAGAGCATAGTCATTCATGTAATGATGGCCACCTCCAGCGATTCCGGAGGAAATCTTTGGTAAGGGGTCCTTTTTTGTTTTTTGTTTTTTTTGGTGGGGCCCAGGGGTCCAGTTCAGTTGAAGAAAGAATCTTCAAGGAGTCTTCAGGGATTCTTCGGTGAAGATTTTGGCGCCAATACGAAGACTATCATTTTCTCAAACTAGAGCTTAGTCATCAATGTAATGATGGCCACCTCCGGCGATTCCGGAGGAAATCTTTGGTATGGGGTCCTTTTAAGTTTTTTTTTTTTTTTGTGGGGCCCAGGGGTCCAATTCAGCTGAAGGAAGAATCTTAAAGGAGTCTTCAGGGATTGTTCGGTGAAGATTTTGGCGCCAATACGAAGACTATCATTTTCTCAAACTAGAGCTTAGTCATTCATGTAATGATGGCCACCTCCGGCGATTCCGGAGGAAATCTTTGGTAAGGGGTCCTTTTTTGTTTTTTTTTGTGGGGCCCAGGGGTCCACTTCAGCTGAAGAAAGAATCTTCAAGGAGTCTTCAGGGATTCTTCAGTGAATATTTTAGCGCCAATACGAAGACTATCATTTTCTCAAACTAGAGCATAGTCATTCATGAAATGATGGCCACCTCCGTCGATTCCGGAGGAAATCTTTGGTAAGGGGTCCTTTATTGTTTTTTTTTTTTGTTTGCGCCCAGGGGTCCAATTCAGCTGAAGAAAGAATCTTCAAGGAGTCTTCAAGGATTCTTCGGTGAAGATTTTGGCGCCAATACTAAGACTATCATTTTCTCAAACTAGAGCATAGTCATAAAGGCTACCAGCTATATAAATGGTAGAAATTACCGTTGAAATTGAAAAATGACACCTGTTATACTGCTGAAGAAAGAGTCTTCAAGGAGTCTTCAGGGAATCTTGGGTGAGGATTTTGGAGCCAATATGAAGACTATCATTTTCTAAAACTAGAGCATAGTCATTTATGTAATGATGGCCAACTCCGGCGATTCCGGAGGAAATCTTTGGTAAGGGGTCCTTTTTTGTTTTTTTTTTTGTGGGGCCCAGGGGTCCAATTCAGCTGAAGAAAGAATCTTCAAGGAGTCTTCAGGGATTCTTCGGTGAAGATTTTGGCGCCAATACGAAGATTATAATTTTCTTAAACTAGAGCATAACCATTCATGTAATGATGGCCACCTCCGGCGATTCCGGAGGAAATCTTTGGTAAGGGGTCATTTTTTTTTTTTTTTTTTTTTTTGTGGGGCCCAGGGGTCCAGTTCAGCTGAAGAAAGAATCTTCAAGGAGTCTTCAGGGATTCTTCGGTGAAGATTTTGGCGCCTATACGAAGACTATCATTTTCTCAAACTAGAGCATAGTCATTCATGTAATGATGGCCACCTCCGGTGATTCCGGAGGAAATCTCTGAGAAGGGGTACTTTTTTGTTTTTTTTGTGGGGCCCAGGGGTCCAATTCAGCTGAAGAAAGAATCTTAAAGGAGTCTTCAGGGATTCTTCGGTGAAGATTTTGGAGCCAATACGAAGACTATCATTTTCTCAAACTAGAGCATAGTCATTCATGTAATGATGGCCACCTCCGGCGATTCCGGAGGAAATAAATGGTAAGGGGTCCTTTTTTGTTTTTGTTTTTTTGTGGGGCCCAGGGGTCCAGTTCAGCTGAAGAAAGAATCTTCAAGGAGTCTAGAGGGATTCTTTGGTGAAGATTTTGGCGCCAATACGAAGACTATCATTTTCTCAAACTAGAGCATAGTCATTCATGTCATGATGGCCACCTCCGGCGATTCCGGAGGAAATCTTTGGTAAGGGGTCCTTTTTTGTTTTTTTTTTTGGTGCCCAGGGGTCCAATTCAGCTGAAGAAAGAATCTTCAAGGAGTCTTCAGGGATTCTTCGGTGAAGATTTTGGAGCCAATACGAAGACTATCATTTTCTCAAACTAGAGCATAGTCATTCATGTAATGATGGCCACCTCCGGCGATTCCGGAGGAAACTTTGGTAAGGGGTCCTTTTTTTTTTTTTTTTTTTTTTTGTGGGGCCTAGGGGTCCAATTCAGCTGAAGAAAGAATCTTCAAGGATTCTTCAGGGATTCTTCGGTGAAGATATTGGCACCAATACTAAGACTATAATTTTCTCAAACTAGAGCATAGTCATAAATGCTACCAGCTATATAAATGGTAGAAATTACCCTTGAAATTGAAAAATGACACCTGTTATACTGCTGAAGAAAGAGTCTTCAAGGAGTCTTCAGGGAATCTTGGGTGAGGATTTTGGAGCCAATATGAAGACTATCATTTTCTAAAACTAGAGCATAGTCATTCATGTAATGATGGCCACCTCCGGCGATTTCGGAGGAAATCTTTGGTAAGGGGTTCTTTTTTGTTTTTTTTTTTGTGGGGCCCGGGGGTCCAATTCAGCTGAAGAAAGAATCTTCAAGGAGTCTTCAGGGATTCTTCGGTGAAGATTTTGGCGCCAATACGAAGATTATAATTTTCTCAAAATAGAGCATAACCATTCATGTAATGATGGCCACCTCCGGCGATTCCGGAGGAAATCTTTGGTAAGGGGTCCTTTTTTTTTTTTTTTTTTTTGTGGGGCCCAGGGGTCCAGTTCAGCTGAAGAAAGAATCTTCAAGGAGTCTTCAGGGATTCTTCAGTGAAGATTTTGGCGCCAATACGAAGACTATCATTTTCACAAACTTGAGCATAGTCATTCATGTAATGATGGCCACCTCCGGCGATTCCGGAGGAAATCTTTGGTAAGGGGTCCTTTTTTGTTTTTTTGTTTTTTTTGTTGGGCCCATGGGTCCAGTTCAGCTGAAGAAAGAATCTTAAAGGAGTCTTCAGGGATTCTTCGGTGAAGATTTTGGCGCCAATACGAAGACTATCATTTTCTCAAACTAGAGTATAGTCATTCATGTAATGATGGCCACCTCCGGTGATTCAGGAGGAAACCTCTGAGAAGGGGTCCTTTTTTGTTTTTTTCTGTGGTGCCCAGGGGTCCAATTCAGCTGAAGAAAGAATCTTAAAGGAGTCTTCAGGGATTCTTCGGTGAAGATTTTGGAGCCAATACGAAGACTATCATTTTCTCAAACTAGAGCATAGTCATTCATGTAATGATGGCCACCTCCGGCGATTCCGGAGGAAATAATTGGTAAGGGGTCCTTTTTTGTTTTTGTTTTTTTGTGGGGAACAGGGGTCCAGTTCAGCTGAAGAAAGAATCTTCAAGGAGTCTAGAGGGATTCTTCGGTGAAGATTTTGGCGCCAATACGAAGACTATCATTTTCTCAAACTAGAGCATAGTCATTCATGTCATGATGGCCACCTCCGGCGATTCCGGAGGAAATCTTTGGTAAGGGGTCCTTTTTTGTTTTTTTTTTGTGGTGCCCAGGGGTCCAATTCAGCTGAAGAAAGAATCTTCAAGGAGTCTTCAGGGATTCTTCGGTGAAGATTTTGGAGCCAATACAAAGACTATCATTTTCTCAAACTAGAGCATAGTCATTCATGTAATGATGGCCACCTCCGGCGATTCTGGAGGAAATGTTTGGTAAGGGGTCCTTTTTTTTTTTTTTTTGTGGGGCCCAGGGGTCCAGTTCAGCTGAAGAAAGAATCTTCAAGGAGTCTTCAGGGATACTTCGGTGAAGATTTTGGCGCCAATACGAAGACTATCATTTTCTCAAACCAGAGCATAGTCATTAATGTAATGATGGCCACCTCCGGCGATTCCGGAGGAAACTTTGGTAAGGGGTCCTTTTTTTTTTTTTTTTTTTTTGTGGGGCCCAGGGGTCCAGTTCAGCTGAAGAAAGAATCTTCAAGGAGTCTTCAGGGATTCTTCAGTGAAGATTTTGGCGCCAATACGAAGATTATAATTTTCTCAAACTAGAGCATAGTCATTCATGTAATGATAGCCACCTCCGGCGATTCCGGAGGAAATCTTTGGTAAGGGGTCCTTTTTTTTTTTTTTTTTTTTTTTTTGTGGGGCCCAGGGGTCCAGTTCAGCTGAAGAAAGAATCTTCAAGGAGTCTTCAGGGATTCTTCAGTGAAGATTTTGGCGCCAATACGAAGACTATCATTTTCTCAAACTAGAGCATAATCATTCATGTAATGATGGCCACCTCCGGCGATTCCGGAGGAAATGTTTGGTAAGGGGTCCTTTTTTTTTTTTTTTTTTGTGGGGCCCAGGGGTCCAGTTCAGCTGAAGAAAGAATCTTCAAGGAGTCTTCAGGGATTCTTCGGTGAAGATTTTGGCGCCAATACGAAGACTATCATTTTCTCAAACTAGAGCATAGTCATTCATGTAATGATGGCCACCTCCGGTGATTCCGGAGGAAATCTCTGAGAAGGGGTCCTTTTTTGTTTTTTTTGTGGGGCCCAGGGGTCCAATTCAGCTGAAGAAAGAATCTTCAAGGAGTCTTCAGGGATTCTTCGGTAAAGATTTTGGAGCCAATATGAAGACTATCATTTTCTAAAACTAGAGCATAGTCATTCATGTAATGATGGCCACCTCCGGCGATTCCGGAGGAAATCTTTGGTAAGGGGTCCTTTTTTGTTTTTTTTTGTTGGGCCCAGGGGTCCAATTCAGCTGAAATAAGAATCTTCAAGGAGTCTTCAGGGATTCTTCGGTGAAGATTTTGGAGCCAATATGAAGACTATCATTTTGTAAAACTAGAGCATAGTCATTCATGTAATGATGGCCACCTCCGGCGATTCCGGAGGAAATCTTTGGTTTGGGGTCCTATTTTGTTTTTTTTTGTGGGGCCCAGGGGTCCAATTCAGCTTAAGAAAGAATCTTCAAGGAGTCTTCAGGGATTCTTCGGTGAAGATTTTGGCGCCAATACGAAGACTATAATTTTCTCAAACTACAGCATAGTCATTCATGTAATGATGGCCACCTCCGGCGATTCCGGAGGAAATCTTTGGTAAGGAGTCCTTTTTTGTTTTTTTTTTGGGGACCACGGGTCCAATTCAGCTGAAGAAAGAATCTTCAAGGAGTCTTCAGGGATTCTTCCTTGAAGATTTTGGAGCCAATACGAAGACTATCATTTTCTCAAACTCGAGCATAATCATTCATGTAATGATGGCCACCTCCGGCGATTCCGGAGGAAACCTTTGGTAAGGGGTCCTTTTTTTTTTTTTTTTTTTGTGGGGCCCAGGGGTCCAATTCAGCTGAAGAAAGAATCTTCAATTAGTCTTCAGGGATTCTTCGGTGAAGATTTTGGCGCCAATACTAAGACTATCATTTTCTCAAACTAGAGCATAGTCATAAAGGCTACCAGTTATATAAATGGTAGAAATTACCCTTGAAATTGAAAAATGACACCTGTTATACTGCTGAAGAAAGAGTCTTCAAGGAGTCTTCAGGGAATCTTGGGTGAGGATTTTGGAGCCAATGTGAAGACTATCATTTTCTTAAACCAGAGCATAGTCATTCATGTAATGATGGCCACCTCCGGCGATTCCGGAGGAAATCTTTGGTAAGGGGTCCTTTTTTGTTTTTTTTTTGTGGGGCCCAGGGGTCCAATTCAGCTGAAAAATGAATCTTCAAAGAGGCTTCAGGGATTCTTCGGTGAAGATTTTGGAGCCATACGAAGAGTATTATTTTTTCATACTAGAGCATAGTCATTCATGTAATGATGGCCACCTCCGGGGATTCCGGAGGAAATCTTTTTTAAGGGGTCCTTTTTTGTTTTTTTGTTTTTTTGTGGGGCCCAGGGTTCCAGTTCAGCTGAAGAAAGAATCTTCAAGGAGTCTTCAGTGATTCTTCGGTGAAGATTTTGGCGCCAATACGAAGACTATCATTTTCTCAAACTAGAGCATAGTCATTCATGTAATGATGGCCACCTCCGGCGATTCCGGAGGAAATCTTTGGTAAGGGGTCCTTTTTTGTTTTTTTTTTTGTGGGGCCCAGGGGTCCAATTCAGCTGAAGAAAGAATCTTCAAGGAGTCTTCAGGGATTCTTCGGTGAAGATTTTGGCGCCAATATGAAGACTATCATTTTCTCAAACTAGAGCTTAGTCATTCATGTAATGATGGCCACCTCCGGCGATTCCGGAGGAAATCTTTGGTAAGGGGTCCTTTTTTTTTTTATGTGGGGCCCAGGGGTCCAATTCAGCTGAAGAAAGAATCTTCAAGGAGTCTTCAGGGATTCTTCCTTGAAGATTTTTTCGCCAATACGAAGACTATCATTTTCTCAAACTAGAGCATAGTCATTCATGTAATGATGGCCACCTCCGGCGATTCCGGAGGAAATCTTTGGTAAGGGGTCATTTTTTTTTTTTTTGTGGGGCCCAGGGGTCCAATTCAGCTGAAGAAAGAATCTTCAAGGAGTCTTCAGGGATTCTTCGGTGAAGATTTTGGCGCCAATCCTAAGACTATCATTTTCTCAAACTAGAGCATAGTCATAAAGACTACCAGCTATATAAATGGTAGAAATTACCATTGAAATTGAAAAATGACACCTGTTATACTGTTGAAGAAAAAGTCTTCAAGGAGTCTTCAGGGAATCTTGGGTGAGGATTTTGGAGCCAATATGAAGACTATCATTTTCTAAAACTAGAGCATAGTCATTCATGTAATGATGGCCACCTCCAGCGATTCCGGAGGAAATCTTTGGTAAGGGGTCCTTTTTTGTTTTTTGTTTTTTTTGGTGGGGCCCAGGGGTCCAGTTCAGTTGAAGAAAGAATCTTCAAGGAGTCTTCAGGGATTCTTCGGTGAAGATTTTGGCGCCAATACGAAGACTATCATTTTCTCAAACTAGAGCTTAGTCATCAATGTAATGATGGCCACCTCCGGCGATTCCGGAGGAAATCTTTGGTAAGGGGTCCTTTTAAGTTTTTTTTTTTTTTTGTGGGGCCCAGGGGTCCAATTCAGCTGAAGAAAGAATCTTAAAGGAGTCTTCAGGGATTGTTCGGTGAAGATTTTGGCGCCAATACGAAGACTATCATTTTCTCAAACTAGAGCTTAGTCATTCATGTAATGATGGCCACCTCCGGCGATTCCGGAGGAAATCTTTGGTAAGGGGTCCTTTTTTGTTTTTTTTTGTGGGGCCCAGGGGTCCACTTCAGCTGAAGAAAGAATCTTCAAGGAGTCTTCAGGGATTCTTCAGTGAATATTTTAGCGCCAATACGAAGACTATCATTTTCTCAAACTAGAGCATAGTCATTCATGAAATGATGGCCACCTCCGTCGATTCCGGAGGAAATCTTTGGTAAGGGGTCCTTTTTTGTTTTTTTTTTTTTGTTTGCGCCCAGGGGTCCAATTCAGCTGAAGAAAGAATCTTCAAGGAGTCTTCAAGGATTCTTCGGTGAAGATTTTGGCGCCAATACTAAGACTATCATTTTCTCAAACTAGAGCATAGTCATAAAGGCTACCAGCTATATAAATGGTAGAAATTACCGTTGAAATTGAAAAATGACACCTGTTATACTGCTGAAGAAAGAGTCTTCAAGGAGTCTTCAGGGAATCTTGGGTGAGGATTTTGGAGCCAATATGAAGACTATCATTTTCTAAAACTAGAGCATAGTCATTTATGTAATGATGGCCAACTCCGGCGATTCCGGAGGAAATCTTTGGTAAGGGGTCCTTTTTTGTTTTTTTTTTTGTGGGGCCCAGGGGTCCAATTCAGCTGAAGAAAGAATCTTCAAGGAGTCTTCAGGGATTCTTCGGTGAAGATTTTGGCGCCAATACGAAGATTATAATTTTCTTAAACTAGAGCATAACCATTCATGTAATGATGGCCACCTCCGGCGATTCCGGAGGAAATCTTTGGTAAGGGGTCATTTTTTTTTTTTTTTTTTTTTTGTGGGGCCCAGGGGTCCAGTTCAGCTGAAGAAAGAATCTTCAAGGAGTCTTCAGGGATTCTTCGGTGAAGATTTTGGCGCCAATACGAAGACTATCATTTTCTCAAACTAGAGCATAGTCATTCATGTAATGATGGCCACCTCCGGTGATTCCGGAGGAAATCTCTGAGACGGGGTACTTTTTTGTTTTTTTTGTGGGGCCCAGGGGTCCAATTCAGCTGAAGAAAGAATCTTAAAGGAGTCTTCAGGGATTCTTCGGTGAAGATTTTGGAGCCAATACGAAGACTATCATTTTCTCAAACTAGAGCATAGTCATTCATGTAATGATGGCCACCTCCGGCGATTCCGGAGGAAATAAATGGTAAGGGGTCCTTTTTTGTTTTTGTTTTTTTGTGGGGCCCAGGGGTCCAATTCAGCTGAAGAAAGAATCTTCAAGGAGTCTAGAGGGATTCTTCGGTGAAGATTTTGGCGCCAATACGAAGACTATCATTTTCTCAAACTAGAGCATAGTCATTCATGTCATGATGGCCACCTCCGGCGATTCCGGAGGAAATCTTTGGTAAGGGGTCCTTTTTTGTTTTTTTTTTTGGTGCCCAGGGGTCCAATTCAGCTGAAGAAAGAATCTTCAAGGAGTCTTCAGGGATTCTTCGGTGAAGATTTTGGAGCCAATACGAAGACTATCATTTTCTCAAACTAGAGCATAGTCATTCATGTAATGATGGTCACCTCCGGCGATTCCGGAGGAAACTTTGGTAAGGGGTCCTTTTTTTTTTTTTTTTTTTTTTGTGGGGCCCAGGGGTCCAATTCAGCTGAAGAAAGAATCTTCAAGGATTCTTCAGGGATTCTTCGGTGAAGATATTGGCACCAATACTAAGACTATAATTTTCTCAAACTAGAGCATAGTCATAAATGCTACCAGCTATATAAATGGTAGAAATTACCCTTGAAATTGAAAAATGACACCTGTTATACTGCTGAAGAAAGAGTCTTCAAGGAGTCTTCAGGGAATCTTGGGTGAGGATTTTGGAGCCAATATGAAGACTATCATTTTCTAAAACTAGAGCATAGTCATTCATGTAATGATGGCCACCTCCGGCGATTTCGGAGGAAATCTTTGGTAAGGGGTTCTTTTTTGTTTTTTTTTTTGTGGGGCCCGGGGGTCCAATTCAGCTGAAGAAAGAATCTTCGGTGAAGATTTTGGCGCCAATACGAAGATTATAATTTTCTCAAAATAGAGCATAACCATTCATGTAATGATGGCCACCTCCGGCGATTCCGGAGGAAATCTTTGGTAAGGGGTCCTTTTTTTTTTTTTTTTTTTTTTGTGGGGCCCAGGGGTCCAGTTCAGCTGAAGAAAGAATCTTCAAGGAGTCTTCAGGGATTCTTCAGTGAAGATTTTGGCGCCAATACGAAGACTATCATTTTCACAAACTTGAGCATAGTCATTCATGTAATGATGGCCACCTCCGGCGATTCCGGAGGAAATCTTTGGTAAGGGGTCCTTTTTTGTTTTTTTGTTTTTTTTGTTGGGCCCATGGGTCCAGTTCAGCTGAAGAAAGAATCTTCAAGGAGTCTTCAGGGATTCTTCGGTGAAGATTTTGGCGCCAATACGAAGACTATCATTTTCTCAAACTAGAGTATATTCATTCATGTAATGATGGCCACCTCCGGTGATTCCGGAGGAAACCTCTGAGAAGGGGTCCTTTTTTGTTTTTTTCTGTGGTGCCCAGGGGTCCAATTCAGCTGAAGAAAGAATCTTAAAGGAGTCTTCAGGGATTCTTCGGTGAAGATTTTGGAGCCAATACGAAGACTATCATTTTCTCAAACTAGAGCATAGTCATTCATGTAATGATGGCCACCTCCGGCGATTCCGGAGGAAATAATTGGTAAGGGGTCCTTTTTTGTTTTTGTTTTTTTGTGGGGAACAGGGGTCCAGTTCAGCTGAAGAAAGAATCTTCAAGGAGTCTAGAGGGATTCTTCCTTGAAGATTTTGGCGCCAATACGAAGACTATCATTTTCTCAAACTAGAGCATAGTCATTCATGTCATGATGGCCACCTCCGGCGATTCCGGAGGAAATCTTTGGTAAGGGGTCCTTTTTTGTTTTTTTTTTGTGGTGCCCAGGGGTCCAATTCAGCTGAAGAAAGAATCTTCAAGGAGTCTTCAGGGATTCTTCGGTGAAGATTTTGGAGCCAATACAAAGACTATCATTTTCTCAAACTAGAGCATAGTCATTCATGTAATGATGGCCACCTCCGGCGATTCTGGAGGAAATGTTTGGTAAGGGGTCCTTTTTTTTTTTTTTTTTTTGTGGGGCCCAGGGGTCCAGTTCAGCTGAAGAAAGAATCTTCAAGGAGTCTTCAGGGATACTTCGGTGAAGATTTTGGCGCCAATACGAAGACTATCATTTTCTCAAACCAGAGCATAGTCATTCATGTAATGATGGCCACCTCCGGCGATTCCGGAGGAAACTTTGGTAAGGGGTCCTTTTTTTTTTTTTTTTTTTTTGTGGGGCCCAGGGGTCCAATTCAGCTGAAGAAAGAATCTTCAAGGATTCTTCAGGGATTCTTCGGTGAAGATATTGGCACCAATACTAAGACTATCATTTTCTCAAACTAGAGCATAGTCATAAAGGCTACCAGCTATATAAATGGTAGAAATTACCCTTGAAATTGAAAAATGACACCTGTTATACTGCTGAAGAAAGAGTCTTCAGGGAGTCTTCAGGGAATCTTGGGTGAGGATTTTGGAGCCAATATGAAGACTATCATTTTCTAAAACTAGAGCATAGTCATTCATGTAATGATGGCCACCTCCAGCGATTCCGGAGGAAATCTTTGGTAAGGGGTCCTTTTTTGTTTTTGTTTTTTTTTGGTGGGGCCCAGGGGTCCAGTTCAGTTGAAGAAAGAATCTTCAAGAAGTCTTCAGGGATTCTTCGGTGAAGATTTTGGCGCCAATACGAAGACTATCATTTTCTCAAACTAGAGCTTAGTCATCCATGTAATGATGGCCACCTCCGGCGATTCCGGAGGAAATCTTTGGTTAGGGGTCCTTTTTTGTTTTTTTTTTTTGTGGGGCCCAGGGGTACAATTCAGCTGAAGAAAGAATCTTCAAGGAGTCTTCAGGGATACTTCGGTGAAGATTTTGGCGCCAATACGAAGACTATCATTTTCTCAAACTAGAGCTTAGTCATTCATGTAATGATGGCCACCTCCGGCGATTCCGGAGGAAATCTTTGGTAAGGGGTCCTTTTTTGTTTTTTTTTGTGGGGCCCAGGGGTCCACTTCAGCTGAAGAAAGAATCTTCAAGGAGTCTTCAGGGATTCTTCAGTGAATATTTTGGCGCCAATACGAAGACTATCATTTTCTCAAAATAGAGCATAGTCATTCATGTAATAATGGCCACCTCCGTCGATTCCGGAGGAAATCTTTGGTAAGGGGTCCTTTTTTGTTTTTTTTTTTTTTGTTTGCGCCCAGGGGTCCAATTCAGCTGAAGAAAGAATTTTCAAGGAGTCTTCAGGGATTCTTCGGTGAAGATTTTGGCGCCAATACTAAGACTATCATTTTCTCAGACTAGAGCATAGTCATAAAGGCTATCAGCTATATAAATGGTAGAAATTACCGTTGAAATTGAAAAATGACACCTGTTATACTGCTGAAGAAAGAGTCTTCAAGGAGTCTTCAGGGAATCTTGGGTGAGGATTTTGGAGCAAATATGAAGACTATCATTTTCTAAAACTTGAGCATAGTCATTCATGTAATGTTGGCCACCTCCGGCGATTCCGGAGGAAATCTTTGGAAAGGGGTCCTTTTTTGTTTTTTTTTTGTGGGGCCCAGGGGTCCAATTCAGCTGAAGAAAGAATCTTCAAGGAGTCTTCAGGGATTCTTCGGTGAAGATTTTGGAGCCAATACGAAGACTATCATTTTCTCAAACTAAAGAATAGTCATTCATGTAATGATGGCCACATCCCGCGATTCCGGAGGAAATGTTTGGTAAGGGGTCCTTTTTTTTTTTTTCATGGGGCCCAGGGGTCCAATTCAGCTGAAGAAAGAATCTTCAAGGAGTCTTGAAGGATTCTTCGGTGAAGATTTTGACGCCAATACGAAGACTATCATTTTCTCAAACTAGAGCATAGTCATTCATGTAATGATGGCCACCTCCGGCGATTCCTGAGGAAATCTTTAGTAAGGGGTCCTTTTTTGTTTTTTTGTTTTTTTGTGGGGCCCAGGGGTCCAATTCAGCTGAAGAGAGAATCTTCAAGGAGTCTTGAAGGATTCTTCGGTGAAGATTTCGGCGCCATTACAAAGACTATCATCTTCTCAAACTAGAGCATAGTCATAAAAGCTACCAGCTATATAAATGGTAGAAATTTCCCTTGAAATTGAAAAATGACACCTGTTATACTGCTGAAGAAAGAGTCTTCAAGGAGTCTTCAGGGAATCTTGGGTGAGGATTTTGGAGCCAATATGAAGACTATCATTTTCTAAAACTAGAGCATAGTCATTCATGTAATGATGGCCACCTCCGGCGATTCCGGAGGAAATCTTTGGTAAGGGGTTCTTTTTTGTTTTTTTTTTTTGTGGGGCCCGGGGGTCCAATTCAGCTGAAGAAAGAATCTTCAAGGAGTCTTCAGGGATTCTTCGGTGAAGATTTTGGCGCCAATACGAAGATTATAATTTTCTCAAAATAGAGCATAACCATTCATGTAATGATGGCCACCTCCGGCGATTCCGGAGGAAATCTTTGGTAAGGGGTCCTTTTTTTTTTTTTTTTTTTTTTGTGGGGCCCAGGGGTCCAGTTCAGCTGAAGAAAGAATCTTCAAGGAGTCTTCAGGGATTCTTCAGTGAAGATTTTGGCGCCAATACGAAGACTATCATTTTCACAAACTTGAGCATAGTCATTCATGTAATGATGGCCACCTCCGGCGATTCCGGAGGAAATCTTTGGTAAGGGGTCCTTTTTTGTTTTTTTGTTTTTTTTGTTGGGCCCATGGGTCCAGTTCAGCTGAAGAAAGAATCTTCAAGGAGTCTTCAGGGATTCTTCGGTGAAGATTTTGGCGCCAATACGAAGACTATCATTTTCTCAAACTAGAGTATAGTCATTCATGTAATGATGGCCACCTCCGGTGATTCCGGAGGAAACCTCTGAGAAGGGGTCCTTTTTTGTTTTTTTCTGTGGTGCCCAGGGGTCCAATTCAGCTGAAGAAAGAATCTTAAAGGAGTCTTCAGGGATTCTTCGGTGAAGATTTTGGAGCCAATACGAAGACTATAATTTTCTCAAACTAGAGCATAGTCATTCATGTAATGATGGCCACCTCCGGCGATTCCGGAGGAAATAATTGGTAAGGGGTCCTTTTTTGTTTTTGTTTTTTTGTGGGGAACAGGGGTCCAGTTCAGCTGAAGAAAGAATCTTCAAGGAGTCTAGAGGGATTCTTCGGTGAAGATTTTGGCGCCAATACGAAGACTATCATTTTCTCAAAGTAGAGCATAGTCATTCATGTCATGATGGCCACCTCCGGCGATTCCGGAGGAAATCTTTGGTAAGGGGTCCTTTTTTGTTTTTTTTTTGTGGTGTCCAGGGGTCCAATTCAGCTGAAGAAAGAATCTTCAAGGAGTCTTCAGGGATTCTTCGGTGAAGATTTTGGAGCCAATACAAAGACTATCATTTTCTCAAACTAGAGCATAGTCATTCATGTAATGATGGCCACCTCCGGCGATTCTGGAGGAAATGTTTGGTAAGGGGTCCTTTTTTTTTTTTTTTTTTTTGTGGGGCCCAGGGGTCCAGTTCAGCTGAAGAAAGAATCTTCAAGGAGTCTTCAGGGATACTTCGGTGAAGATTTTGGCGCCAATACGAAGACTATCATTTTCTCAAACTAGAGCTTAGTCATTCATGTAATGATGGCCACCTCCGGCGATTCCGGAGGAAATCTTTGGTAAAGGGTCCTATTTTTTTTTTTTTTTTTTGTGGGGCCCAGGGGTCCAGTTCAGCTGAAGAAAGAATCTTCAAGGAGTCTTCAGGAATTCTTCGGTGAAGATTTTGGCGCCAATACGAAGACTATCATTTTCTCAAACTAGAGCATAGTCATCCATGTAATGATGGCCACCTCCGGCGATTCCGGAGGAAACTTTGGTAAGGGGTCCTTTTTTTTTTTTTTTTGTGGTGCCCAGGGGTCCAATTCAGCTGAAGAAAGAATCTTCAAGGATTCTTCAGGGATTCTTCGGTGAAGATATTGGCACCAATACTAAGACTATCATTTTCTCAAACTAGAGCATAGTCATAAAGGCTACCAGCTATATAAATGGTAGAAATTACCCTTGAAATTGAAAAATGACACCTGTTATACTGCTGAAGAAAGAGTCTTCAAGGAGTCTTCAGGGAATCTTGGGTGAGGATTTTGGAGCCAATACAAAGACTATCATTTTCTAAAACTATCGCATAGTCATCCATGTAATGATGGACACCTCCGGTGATTCCGGAGGAAATCTTTGGTAAGGGGTCCTTTTTTGTTTTTTTTTTTTTTGTTGGGCCCAGGGGTCCAATTCAGCTGAAGAAAGAATCTTCAAAGAGTCTTCAGGGATTCTTCGGTGAAGATTTTGAAGCCAATACGAAAACTATCATTTTCTCAAACTAGAGCATAGTCATTCATGTAATGATGGCCACCTCCGGCGATTTAGGAGGAAATCTTTGGTAAGGGGTCCTTTTTTTTTTTTTTTTTGTGGGGCCCAGGGGTCCAGTTCAGCTGAAGAAAGAATCTTCAAGGAGTCTTCACGGATTCTTCGGTGAAGATTTTGGCGCCAATACGAAGACTATAATTTTCTAAAACTAGAGCATAGTCATTCATGTAATGATGACCACCTCCGGCGATTCCGGAGGAAATCTTTGGTAAGGGGTCCTTTTTTGTTTTTTTTTGTGGGGCCCAGGGGTCCAATTCAGCTGAAGAAAGAATCTTCAAGGAGTCTTCAGGGATTCTTCGGTGAAGATTTTGGCGCCAATACGAAGACTATAATTTTCTCAAACTAGAGCATAGTCATTCATGTAATGATGGCCACCTCCGGCGATTTCGGAGGAAATCTTTGGTAAGGGGTCCTTTTTTGTTTTTTTTTTGTGGGGCCCAGGGGTCCAATTCAGCTGAAGAAAGAATCTTCAAGGAGTCTTCAGGGATTCTTCGGTGAAAATTTTGGAGCCAATACGAAGACTATAATTTTCTCAAACTAGAGCATAGTCATTCATGTAATGATGGCCACCTCCGGCGATTCCGGAGGAAATCTTTGGTAAGGGGTCCTTTTTAGTTTTTGTTTTTTTTCGTGGGGCCCAGGGGTCCAGTTCAGCTGAAGAAAGAATCTTCAAGGAGTCTTCAGGGATTCTTCGGTGAAGATTTTGGCGCCAATACGAAGACTATCATTTTCTCAAACTAGAGCATAGTCATTCATGTAATGATGGCCACCTCCGGCGATTCCGGAGGAAACCTTTGGTAAGGGGTCCTTTTTTTTTTTTTTTTTTTTTTTTTTGTGCTGCCCAGGGGTCCAATTCAGCTGAAGAAAGAATCTTCAAGTAGTCTTCAGGGATTCTTCGGTGAAGATTTAGGCGCCAATACTAAGACTATCATTTTCTCAAACTAGAGCATAGTCATAAAGGCTACCAGTTATATAAATGGTAGAAATTACCCTTCAAATTGAAAAACGACACCTGTTATACTGCTGAAGAAAGAGTCTTCAAGGAGTCTTCAGGGAATCTTGGGTGAGGATTTTGGAGCCAATATGAAGACTATCATTTTCTAAAACTAGAGCATAGTCATTCATGTAATGATGGCCACCTCCGGCGATTCCGGAGGAAATCTTTGGTAAGGTGTCCTTTTTTGTTTTTTTTTGTGGGGCCCAGGGGTCCAATTCAGCTGAAGAAAGAATCTTCAAAGAGTCTTCAGGGATTCTTCGGTGAAGATTTTGGAGCCAATACGAAGACTATTATTTTCTCAAACTAGTGCATAGTCATTCATGTAATGATGGCCACCTCCGGCGATTCCGGAGGAAATCTTTTGTAAGGGGTCCTTTTTTGTTTTTTTGTTTTTTTGTGGGGCCCAGGGGTCCAGTTCAGCTGAAGAAAGAATCTTCAAAGAGTCTTCAGGGATTCTTCGGTGAAGATTTTGGCGCCAATACGAAGACTATCATTTTCTCAAACTAGAGCATAGTCGTTCATGTAATAATGGCCACCTCCGGCGATTCCGGAGGAAATCTTTGGTAAGGGGTCCTTTTTTGTTTTTTTTTTTTTGTGGGGCCAGGGGTCCAATTCAGCTGAAGAAAAAATCTTCAAGGAGTCTTCAGGGATTCTTCGGTGAAGATTTTGGCGCCAATATGAAGACTATCTTTTTCTCAAACTAGAGCATAGTCATTCATGTAATGATGGCCACCTCCGGCGATTCCGGAGGAAATCTTTGGTAAGGGGTCCTTTTTTGTTTTTTTTTTTTTTTTGGTTGGGCCCAAGGGGTCCAGTTCAGCTGAAGAAAGAATCTTCAAGGAGTCTTCAGGGATTCTTCGGTGAAGATTTTGGCGCCAATACGAAGACTATCATTTTCTCAAACTAGAGCATAGTCATTCATGTAATGATGGCCACCTCCGGCGATTCCGGAGGAAATCTTTGGTAAGGGGGTCCATTTTTGTTTTTTTTTTTTTGTGGGGCCCAGGGGTCCAATTCAGCTGAAGAAAGAATCTTCAAGGAGTCTTCAGGGATTCTTCGGTGAAGATTTTGGCGCCAATACGAAGACTATCATTTTCTCAAACTAGAGCTTAGTCATTCATGTAATGATGGCCACCTCCGGCGATTCCGGAGGAAATCTTTGGTAAGGGGTCCTTTTTTGTTTTTTTTTGTGGGGCCCAGGGGTCCAATTCAGCTGAAGAAAGAATCTTCAAGGAGTCTTCAGGGATTCTTCCTTGAAGATTTTGGAGCCAATACGAAGACTATCATTTTCTTAAACTAGAGCATAGTCATTCATGTAATGATGGCCACCTCCGGCGATTCCGGAGGAAATCTTTGGTAAGGGGGCCTTTTTTTTTTTTTCGTGGGGCCCAGGGGTCCAGTTCAGCTGAAGAAAGAATCTTCAAGGAGTCTTCAGGTATTCTTCGGTGAAGATTTTGGCGCCAATACGAAGACTATCATTTTCTCAAACTAGAGCATAGTCATTCATGTAATGATGACCACCTCCGGCTATTCCGGAGGAAGTCTTTGGTAAGGGGTCCTTTTTTTTTTTTTTTTTGTGGGGCCCAGGGGTCCAATTCAGCTGAAGAAAGAATCTTCAAGGAGTCTTCAGGGATTCTTCGGTGAAGATATTGGCACCAATACTAAGACTATCATTTTCTCAAACTAGAGCATAGTCATAAAGACTACCAGCTATATAAATGGTAGAAATTACCCTTGAAATTGAAAAATGACACCTGTTATACTGCTGAAGAAAGAGTCTTCAAGGAGTCTTCAGGGAATCTTGGGTGAGGATTTTGGAGCCAATATGAAGACTATCATTTTCTAAAACTAGAGCATAGTCATTCATGTAATGATGGCCACCTCCGGCGATTCCGGAAGAAATCTTTGGTAAGCCGTACTTTTTTGTTTTTTTTTTGTGTGGCCCAGGGGTCCAATTCAGCTGAAGAAAGAATCTTCAAAGAGTCTTCAGGGATTCTTCGGTGAAGATTTTGGAGCCAATATGAAGACTATCATTTTCTCAAACTAGAGCAAAGTCATTCATGTAATGATGGCCACCTCCAGCGATTTCGGAGGAAATCTTTGGTAAGGGGTCCTTTTTTGTTTTTGTTTTTTTGTGGGGCCCAGGCGTCCAGTTCAGCTGAAGAAAGAATCTTCAAGGAGTCTTCAGGGATTCTTCGGTGAAGATTTTGGAGCCAATACGAAGACAATCATTTTCTCAAACTAGAGCTTAGTCATTCATGTAATGATGGCCACCTCCGGCGATTCCGGAGGAAATCTTTGGTAAGGGGTCCTTTTTTTTTTTTTTTTTTTTGTGGCACAGGGGTCCAATTCAGCTGAAGAAAGAATCTTCAAGGAGTCTTCAGGGATTCTTCGGTGAAGATTTTGGCGCCAATATGAAGACTATCATTTTCTAAAACTAGAGCATAGTCATTCATGTAATGATGGCCACCTCAGTCGATTCCGGAGGAAATCTTTGGTAAGGGGTCCTTTTTTGTTTTTTTTTTGTGGGGCCCAGGGGTCCAATTCAGCTGAAGAAAGAATCTTCAAAGATTCTTCAGGGATTCTTCGGTGAAGATTTTGGAGCCAATACGAAGACTATCATTTTCTCAAACTAGAGCATAGTCATTCATGTAATGATGGCCACCTCCGTCGATTCCGGAGGAAATCTTTGGTAAGGGGTCCTTTTTTTTTTTTTTTTGTTTCCCAGGGGCCCAATTCAGCTGAAGAAAGAATCTTCAAGGAGTCTTCAGGGATTCTTCGGTGAAGATTTTGGAACCAATACGAAGACTATCATTTTCTCAAACTAGAGCATAGTCATTCATGTAATGATGGCCACCTCCGGCGATTCTGGAGGAAATCTTTGGTAAGGGGTCCTTTTTTGTTTTTTTTTTTTTTGTGGGACCCAGGGGTCCAGTTCAGCTGAAGAAAGAATCTTCAAGGAGTCTTTAGGGATTCTTCGGTGAAGATTTTGGCGCCAATACGAAGACTATAATTTTCTCAAACTAGAGCTTAGTCATTCATGTAATGATGGCCACGTCCGGCGATTCCGGAGGAAATCTTTGGTAAGGGGTCCTTTTTTTTTTTTTTTTTTTGTGGGGCCCAGGGGTGCAATTCAGCTGAAGAAAGAATCTTAAAGGAGTCTTCAGGGATTCTTCGGTGAAGATTTTGGTGCCAATACTAAGACTATCATTTTCTCAAACTAGAGCATAGTCATAAAGGCTACCAGCTATATAAATGGTAGAAATTACTCTTGAAATTGAAAAATGACACCTGTTATACTGCTGAAGAGAGAGTCTTCAAGGAGTCTTCAGGGATTCTTCGGTGAGGATTTTGGAGCCAATATGAAGACTATCATTTTCTAAAACTAGAGCATAGTCATTCATATAATGATGGCCACCTCCGGCGATTCCGGAGGAAATCTTTGGTAAGGTGTCCTTTTTTGTTTTTTTTTGTGGGGCCCAGGGGTCCAATTCAGCTGAAGAAAGAATCTTCAAAGAGTCTTCAGGGATTCTTCGGTGAAGATTTTGGAGCCAATACGAAGACTATCATTTTCTCAAACTAGAGCATAGTTATTCATGTAATGATGGCCACCTCCGGCGATTCCGGAGGAAATCTTTGGTAAGGGGTCCTTTTTTTTTTTTTTTTTTTGTGGGGCCCAGGGGTCCAGTTCAGCTGAAGAAAGAATCTTCAAGGAGTCTTCAGCGATTCTTCGGTGAAGATTTTGTAGCCAATACGAAGACTATTATTTTCTCAAACTAGAGCATAGTCATTCATGTAATGATGGCCACCTCCGGCGATTCCGGAGGAAATCTTTGGTAAGGGGTCCTTTTTTGTTTTTGTTTTTTTTTGTGGGGCACAGGGGTCCAATTCAGCTGAAGAAAGAATCTTCAAGGAGTCTTCAGCGATTCTTCGGTGAAGATTTTTTAGCCAATACGAAGACTATTATTTTCTCAAACTAGAGCATAGTCATTCATGTAATGATGGCCACCTCCGGCGATTCCGGAGGAAATCTTTGGGAAGGGGTCCTTTTTTGTTTTTTTTTTTTGTGGGGCCCAGGGGTCCAATTCAGCTGAAGAAAGAATCTTAGAGGAGTCTTCAGGGATTCTTCGGTGAAGATTTTGGCGCCAATACGAAGACTATCATTTTCTCAAAATAGAGCATAGTCATTCATGTAATGATGGCCACCTCCGGCGATTCCGGAGGAAATCTTTGGTAAGGGGTCCTTTTTTGTTTTTGTTTTTTTTTTTTTTGTGGGGCCCAGGGGTCCAGTTCAGTTGAAAAAAGAATCTTCAAGGAGTCTTCAGGGATTCTTCGGTGAAGATTTTGGCGCCAATACGAAGACTATCATTTTCTCAAAATAGAGCATAGTCATTCATGTAATGATGGCCACCTCAATGCGATTCCGGAGGAAACTTTGGTAAGGGGTCCTTTTTTGTTTTTTTTTTCGTGGGGCCCAGGGGTCCAATTCAGCTAAAGAAAGAATCTTCAACGGTTCTTCAGGGATTCTTCGGTGAAGATTTTCGCGCCAATACTAAGACTATTATTTTCTCAAACTAGAGCATAGTAATAAGGCTACCAGCTATATAAATGGTAGAAATTACTCTTGAAATTGAAAAATGACACCTGTTATACTGCTGAAGAAAGAGTCTTCAAGGAGTCTTCAGGGAATCTTGGGTGAGGATTTTGGAGCCAATATGAAGACTATCATTTTCTAAAACTAGAGCATAGTCATTCATGTAATGATGGCCACCTCCGGCGATTCCGGTGGAAATCTTTGGTAAGGTGTCCTTTTTTTTTTTTTTTTTTGTGGGGCATAGGGATCCAATTCAGCGGAAGAAAGAATCTTCAAAGAGTCTTCAGGGATTCTTCGGTGGAGATTTTGGAGCCAATACGAAGACTATTATTTTCTCAAACTAGTGCATAGTCATTCATGTAATGATGGCCACCTCCGACGATTCCGGAGGAAATCTTTGGTAAGGGGTCCTTTTTTGTTTTTTTTTTTTTTGGTTGGGCCCAGGGGTCCAGTTCAGCTGAAGAAAGAATCTTCAAGGAGTCTTCAGGGATTCTTCGGTGAAGATTTTGGCGCCAATACGAAGACTATCATTTTCTCAAACTAGAGCATAGTCATTCATGTAATGATGGCCACCTCCGGTGATTCTGGAGGAAATCTTTGGTAAGGGGTCCTTTTTTTTTTTTTTTTTTTTTGTGGGGCCCAGGGGTCCAATTCAACTGAAGAAAGAATCTTCAAGGAGTCTTCACGGATTCTTCAGTGAAGATTTTAGCGCCAATACGAAGACTATCATTTTCTCAAACTAGAGCTTAGTGATTCATGTAATGATGGCCACCTCCGGCGATTCCGGAGGAAATCTTTGGTAAGGGGTCCTTTTTTGTTTTTTTTTGTGGGGCCCAGGGGTCCAATTCAGCTGAAGAAAGAATCTTAGAGGAGTCTTCAGGGATTCTTCCTTGAAGATTTTGGAGTCAATACGAAGACTATCATTTTCTTAAACTAGAGCATAGTCATTCATGTAATGATGGCCACCTCCGACGATTCCGGAGGAAATCTTTGGTAAGGGGTCCTTTTTTTTTTTTCGTGGGGCCCAGGGGTCCAGTTCAGCTGAAGAAAGAATCTTCAAGGAGTCTTCAGGGATTCTTCGGTGAAGATTTTGGCGCCAATACGAAGACTATCATTTTCTCAAACTAGAGCATAGTCATTCATGTAATGATGACCACCTCCGGCGATTCCGGAGGAAGTCTTTGGTAAGGGGTCCTTTTTTTTTTTTTTTTTTTGTGGGGCCCAGGGGTCCAATTCAGCTGAAGAAAGAATCTTCAAGGAGTCTTCAGGGATTCTTCGGTGAAGATATTGGCACCAATACTAATCTATCATTTTCTCAAACTAGAGCATAGTCATAAAGACTACCTGCTATATAAATGGTAGAAATTACCCTTGAAATTTAAATATGACACCTGTTATACTGCTGAAGAAAGAGTCTTCAAGGAGTCTTCAGGGAATCTTGGGTGAGGATTTTGGAGCCAATATGAAGACTATCATTTTCTAAAACTAGAGCATAGTCATTCATGCAATGATGGCCACCTCCAGCGATTCCGGAGGAAATCTTTGGTAAGGGGTCCTTTTTTGTTTTTTTTTTTTTTGGTGGGGCCCAGGGGTCCAGTTCAGTTGAAGAAAGAATTTTCAAGGAGTCTTCAGGGATTCTTCGGTGAAGATTTTGGCGCCAATACGAAGACTGTCATTTTCTCAAACTAGAGCATAGTCATTCATGTAATGATGGCCACCTCCGGCGATTCCGGAGGAAAGTTTGGTAAGTTGTCCTTTTTTTTTTTTTTTTTTTTTGTGGGGCCCAGGGGTCCAATTCAGCTGAAGAAAGAATCTTCAAGGATTCTTCAGGGATTCTTTGGTGAAGAGTTTGGCGCCAATACTAAGACTATCATTTTCTCAAACTAGAGCATAGTCATAAAGGCTACCAGCTATATAAATGGTAGAAATTACCCTTGAAATTGAAAAATGACACCTGTTATACTGCTGAAGAAAGAGTCTTCAAGGAGTCTTCAGGGAATCTTGGGTGAGGATTTTGGAGCCAATATGAAGACTATCATTTTCTAAAACTAGAGCATAGTCATAGGTGTAATGATGGCCACTTCCGGCGATTCCGGAGGAAATCTATGGTAAGGGGTCCTTTTTTGTTTTTTTTTTGTGGGGTCCAGGGGTCCAATTCAGCTGAAGAAAGAATCTTCAAAGAGTCTTCAGGGATTCTTCGGTGAAGATTTTGGAGCCAATACGAAGACTAGCATTTTCTCAAACTAGAGCAGAGTCATTCATATAATGATGGCCACCTCCGGCGATTACGGAGGAAATCTTTGGTAAGGGGTCCTTTTTTTTTTTTTTTTTTTGTGGGACCCAGGGGTCCAGTTCAGCTGAAGAAAGAATCTTCAAGGAGTCTTTAGGGATTCTTCGGTGAAGATTTTGGCGCCAATACGAAGACTATAATTTTCTCAAACTAGAGCTTAGTCATTCATGTAATGATGGCCACGTCCGGCGATTCCGGAGGAAATCTTTGGTAAGGGGTCCTTTTTTTTTTTTTTTTTTTTGTGGGGCCCAGGGGTGCAATTCAGCTGAAGAAAGAATCTTAAAGGAGTCTTCAGGGATTCTTCGGTGAAGATTTTGGTGCCAATACTAAGACTATCATTTTCTCAAACTAGAGCATAGTCATAAAGGCTACCAGCTATATAAATGGTAGAAATTACCCTTGAAATTGAAAAATGACACCTGTTATACTGCTGAAGAGAGAGTCTTCAAGGAGTCTTCAGGGATTCTTCGGTGAGGATTTTGGAGCCAATATGAAGACTATCATTTTCTAAAACTAGAGCATAGTCATTCATATAATGATGGCCACCTCCGGCGATTCCGGAGGAAATCTTTGGTAAGGTGTCCTTTTTTGTTTTTTTTTGTGGGGCCCAGGGGTCCAATTCAGCTGAAGAAAGAATCTTCAAAGAGTCTTCAGGGATTCTTCGGTGAAGATTTTGGAGCCAATACGAAGACTATCATTTTCTCAAACTAGAGCATAGTTATTCATGTAATGATGGCCACCTCCGGCGATTCCGGAGGAAATCTTTGGTAAGGGGTCCTTTTTTTTTTTTTTTTTTTGTGGGGCACAGGGGTCCAATTCAGCTGAAGAAAGAATCTTCAAGGAGTCTTCAGCGATTCTTCGGTGAAGATTTTGTAGCCAATACGAAGACTATTATTTTCTCAAACTAGAGCATAGTCATTCATGTAATGATGGCCACCTCTGGCGATTCCGGAGGAAATCTTTGGTAAGGGGTCCTTTTTTGTTTTTGTTTTTTTTTGTGGGGCACAGGGGTCCAATTCAGCTGAAGAAAGAATCTTCAAGGAGTCTTCAGCGATTCTTCGGTGAAGATTTTTTAGCCAATACGAAGACTATTATTTTCTCAAACTAGAGCATAGTCATTCATGTAATGATGGCCACCTCCGGCGATTCCGGAGGAAATCTTTGGGAAGGGGTCCTTTTTTGTTTTTTTTTTTGTGGGGCCCAGGGGTCCAATTCAGCTGAAGAAATAATCTTAGAGGAGTCTTCAGGGATTCTTCGGTGAAGATTTTGGAGCCAATACGAAGACTATCATTTTCTCAAAATAGAGCATAGTCATTCATGTAATGATGGCCACCTCCGGCGATTCCGGAGGAAATCTTTGGTAAGGGGTCCTTTTTTGTTTTTGTTTTTTTTTTTTTTTGTGGGGCCCAGGGGTCCAGTTCAGATGAAAAAAGAATCTTCAAGGAGTCTTCAGGGATTCTTCGGTGAAGATTTTGGCGCCAATACGAAGACTATCATTTTCTCAAAATAGAGCATAGTCATTCATGTAATGATGGCCACCTCAATGCGATTACGGAGGAAACTTTGGTAAGGGGTCCTTTTTTGTTTTTTTTTTCGTGGGGCCCAGGGGTCCAATTCAGCTAAAGAAAGAATCTTCAACGATTCTTCAGGGATTCTTCGGTGAAGATTTTCGCGCCAATACTAAGACTATCATTTTCTCAAACTAGAGCATAGTAATAAGGCTACCAGCTATATAAATGGTAGAAATTACTCTTGAAATTGAAAAATGACACCTGTTATACTGCTGAAGAAAGAGTCTTCAAGGAGTCTTCAGGGAATCTTGGGTGAGGATTTTGGAGCCAATATGAAGACTATCATTTTCTAAAACTAGAGCATAGTCATTCATTTAATGATGGCCACCTCCGGCGATTCCGGTGGAAATCTTTGGTAAGGTGTCCTTTTTTTTTTTTTTTTTTTGTGGGGCATAGGGATCCAATTCAGCGGAAGAAAGAATCTTCAAAGAGTCTTCAGGGATTCTTCGGTGGAGATTTTGGAGCCAATACGAAGACTATTATTTTCTCAAACTAGTGCATAGTCATTCATGTAATGATGGCCACCTCCGACGATTCCGGAGGAAATCTTTGGTAAGGGGTCCTTTTTTGTTTTTTTTTTTTTTTTGGTTGGGCCCAGGGGTCCAGTTCAGCTGAAGAAAGAATCTTCAAGGAGTCTTCAGGGATTCTTCGGTGAAGATTTTGGCGCCAATACGAAGACTATCATTTTCTCAAACTAGAGCATAGTCATTCATGTAATGATGGCCACCTCAGGTGATTCTGGAGGAAATCTTTGGTAAGGGGTCCTTTTTTTTTTTTTTTTTTTTTGTGGGGCCCAGGGGTCCAATTCAACTGAAGAAAGAATCTTCAAGGAGTCTTCAGGGATTCTTCAGTGAAGATTTTAGCGCCAATACGAAGACTATCATTTTCTCAAACTAGAGCTTAGTGATTCATGTAATGATGGCCACCTCCGGCGATTCCGGAGGAAATCTTTGGTAAGGGGTCCTTTTTTGTTTTTTTTTGTGGGGCCCAGGGGTCCAATTCAGCTGAAGAAAGAATCTTAGAGGAGTCTTCAGGGATTCTTCCTTGAAGATTTTGGAGTCAATACGAAGACTATCATTTTCTTAAACTAGAGCATAGTCATTCATGTAATGATGGCCACCTCCGACGATTCCGGAGGAAATCTTTGGTAAGGGGTCCTTTTTTTTTTTTCGTGGGGCCCAGGGGTCCAGTTCAGCTGAAGAAAGAATCTTCAAGGAGTCTTCAGGGATTCTTCGGTGAAGATTTTGGCGCCAATACGAAGACTATCATTTTCTCAAACTAGAGTATAGTCATTCATGTAATGATGGCCACCTCCGGTGATTCCGGAGGAAACCTCTGAGAAGGGGTCCTTTTTTGTTTTTTTCTGTGGTGCCCAGGGGTCCAATTCAGCTGAAGAAAGAATCTTAAAGGAGTCTTCAGGGATTCTTCGGTGAAGATTTTGGAGCCAATACGAAGACTGTCATTTTCTCAAACTAGAGCATAGTCATTCATGTAATGATGGCCACCTCCGGCGATTCCGGAGGAAAGTTTGGTAAGTTGTCCTTTTTTTTTTTTTTTTTTTTTTTGTGGGGCCCAGGGGTCCAATTCAGCTGAAGAAAGAATCTTCAAGGATTCTTCAGGGATTCTTTGGTGAAGAGTTTGGCGCCAATACTAAGACTATCATTTTCTCAAACTAGAGCATAGTCATAAAGGCTACCAGCTATATAAATGGTAGAAATTACCCTTGAAATTGAAAAATGACACCTGTTATACTGCTGAAGAAAGAGTCTTCAAGGAGTCTTCAGGGAATCTTGGGTGAGGATTTTGGAGCCAATATGAAGACTATCATTTTCTAAAACTAGAGCATAGTCATAGGTGTAATGATGGCCACTTCCGGCGATTCCGGAGGAAATCTATGGTAAGGGGTCCTTTTTTGTTTTTTTTTTGTGGGGTCCAGGGGTCCAATTCAGCTGAAGAAAGAATCTTCAAAGAGTCTTCAGGGATTCTTCGGTGAAGATTTTGGAGCCAATACGAAGACTAGCATTTTCTCAAACTAGAGCATAGTCATTCATATAATGATGGCCACCTCCGGCGATTACGGAGGAAATCTTTGGTAAGGGGTCCTTTTTTTTTTTTTTTTTTTGTGGGGCCCAGGGGTCCAATTCAGCTGAAGAAAGAATCTTCAAGGAGTCTTCAGGGATTCTTCGGTGAAGATTTTGGCGCCAATACGAAGACTATCATTTTCTCAAACTAGAGCTTAGTCATTCATGTAATGATGGCCACCACCGGCGATTCCGGAGGAAACCTTTGGTAAGGGGTCCTTTTTTGTTTTTTTTTGTGGGGCCCAGGTGTCCAATTCAGCTGAAGAAAGAATCTTCAAGGAGTCTTCAGGGATTCTTCGGTGAAGATTTTGGAGCCAATACGAAGACTATCATTTTCTCAA
This sequence comes from Macrobrachium rosenbergii, assembly GCA_039081455.1. Classification (NCBI taxonomy): domain Eukaryota; kingdom Metazoa; phylum Arthropoda; class Malacostraca; order Decapoda; family Palaemonidae; genus Macrobrachium; species Macrobrachium rosenbergii. The sequence goes on from JANJGK010000465.1 coordinate 192,049, forward strand.
ACTAGAGCTTAGTCATTCATGTAATGATGGCCACCTCCGGCGATTCCGGAGGAAATCTTTGGTAAGGGGTTCTTTTTTTTTTTTTTTTTGTGGGGCCCAGGGGTCCAATTCAGCTGAAGAAAGAATCTTCAAGGAGTCTTCAGGGATTCTTCGGTGAAGATTTTGGCGCCAATACGAAGACTATCATTTTCTCAAACTAGAGCTTAGTCATTCATGTAATGATGGCCACCTCCGGCGATTCCGGAGGAAATCTTTGGTAATGGGTCCTTTTTTGTTTTTTTTTGTGGGGCCCAGGTGTCCAATTCAGCTGAAGAAAGAATCTTCAAGGAGTCTTCAGGGATTCTTCGGTGAAGATTTTGGAGCCAATACGAAGACTATCATTTTCTCAAACTAGAGCATAGTTATTCATGTAATGATGGCCACATCCGGCGATTTCGGAGGAAATCTTTGGTAAGGGTTCCTTTTTTTTTTTTTTTTCGTGGGGCCCAGGGGTCCAGTTCAGCTGAAGAAAGAATCTTCAAGGAGTCTTCAGGGATTCTTCGGTGAAGATTTTGGCGCCAATACGAAGACTATCATTTTCTCAAACTAGAGCATAGTCATTCATGTAATGATGGCCACCTATGGCGATTCCTGAGGAAATCTTTAGTAAGAGGTCCTTTTTTTTTTTTTTTTTGTGGGGCCCAAGGGTCCAATTCAGCTGAAGAAAGATCTTGAAGGAGTCTTGAAGGATTCTTCGGTGAAGATTTTGTCGCCAATACTAAGACTATCATTTTCTCCAACTAGAGCATAGTCATTCATGTAATGATGGCCACGTCCGGCGATTCCGGAGGAATTCTTTGGTAAGGGGTCCTTTTTTGTTTTTTTTTTGTGGGGCCCAGGGGTCCAATTCAGCTGAAGAAAGAATCTTCAAAGAGTCTTCAGGGATTCTTCGGTGAAGATTTTGGAGCCAATACGAAGACTATTATTTTCTCAAACCGGAGCATAGTCAATCATGTAATGATGGCCACCTCCGGCGATTCCGGAGGAAATCTTTGGTATGGGGTCCTTTTTTGTTTTTTTTTTGTGTGGCCCAGGGGTCCAATACAGCTGAAGAAAGAATCTTTAAAGAGTCTTCAGGGATTCTTCGGTGAAGATTTTGGCGCCAATACGAAGACTATCATTTTCTCAAACTATCGCATAGTCATTCATGTAATGATGGCCACCTCCGGCGATTCCGGAGGAAATCTTTGGTAAGGGGTCATTTTTTGTTTTTGTTTTTTTTTGTGGGGCCCAGGGGTCCAGTTCAGCTGAAGAAAGAATCTTCAAGGAGTCTTCAGGGATTCTTCGGTGAAGATTTTGGCGCCAATACGAAGATTATAATTTTCTCAAACTAGAGCATTGTCATTCATGTAATGATGGCCACCTCCGGCGATTCCGGAGGAAATCTTTGGTGAGGGGTCCTTTTTTTTTTTTTTTTTTTTTTGTGGGGCCCAGGTGTCCAGTTCAGCTGAAGAAAGAATCTTCAAGGAGTCTTCAGGGATTCTTCAGTGAAGATTTTGGCGCCAATACGAAGATTATAATTTTCTCAAACTAGAGCATAGTCATTCATGTAATGATGGCCACCTCCGGCGATTCCGGAGGAAATCTTTGGTAAGGGGTCCTTTTTTTTTTTTTTTTTTTTGTGGGGCCCAGGGGTCCAGTTCAGCTGAAGAAAGAATCTTCAAGGAGTCTTCAGGGATTCTTCAGTGAAGATTTTGGCGCCAATACGAAGACTATCATTTTCTCAAACTTGAGCATAGTCATTCATGTAATGATGGCCACCTCCGGCAATTCCGGAGGAAATCTTTGGTAAGGGGTCCTTTTTTGTTTTTTTTGTTTTTTTTTGTTGGGCCCATGGGTCCAGTTCAGCTAAAGAAAGAATCTTCAAGGAGTCTTCAGGGATTCTTCGGTGAAGATTTTGGCGCCAATACGAAGATTATAATTTTCTCAAACTAGAGCATTGTCATTCATGTAATGATGGCCACCTCCGGCGATTCTGGAGGAAATCTTTGGTAAGGGGTCCTTTTTTTTTTTTTTTTTTTTTGTGGGGCCCAGGGGTCCAGTTCAGCTGAAGAAAGAATCTTCAAGGAGTCTTCAGGGATTCTTCAGTGAAGATTTTGGCTCCAATACGAAGATTATAATTTTCGCAAACTAGAGCATAGTCATTCATGTAATGATAGCCACCTCCGGCGATTCCGGAGGAAATTTTGGGTAAGGGGTCCTTTTTTTTTTTTTTTTTTTTTTTTGTGGGGCCCAGGGGTCCAGTTCAGCTGAAGAAAGAATCTTCAAGGAGTCTTCAGGGATTCTTCAGTGAAGATTTTGGCGCCAATACGAAGACTATCATTTTCTCAAACTAGAGCATAGTCATTCATGTAATGATGGCCACCTCCGGCGATTCCGGAGGAAATGTTTGGTAAGGGGTCTTTTTTTTTTTTTTGTGGGGCCCAGGGGTCCAGTTCAGCTGAAGAAAGAATCTTCAAGGAGTCTTCAGGGATTCTTCGGTGAAGATTTTGGCGCCAATACGAAGACTATCATTTTCTCAAACTAGAGCATAGTCATTCATGTAATGATGGCCACCTCCGGTGATTCCGGAGGAAATCTCTGAGAAGGGGTCCTTTTTTGTTTTTTTTGTGGGGCCCAGGGGTCCAATTCAGCTGAAGAAAGAATCTTAAAGGAGTCTTCAGGGATTCTTCGGTAAAGATTTTGGAGCCAATATGAAGACTATCATTTTCTAAAACTAGAGCATAGTCATTCATGTAATGATGGCCACCTCCGGCGATTCCGGAGGAAATCTTTGGTAACGGGTCCTTTTTTGTTTTTTTTTGTTGGGCCCAGGGGTCCAATTCAGCTGAAATAAGAATCTTCAAGGAGTCTTCAGGGATTCTTCGGTGAAGATTTTGGAGCCAATATGAAGACTATCATTTTCTAAAACTAGAGCATAGTCATTCATGTAATGATGGCCACCTCCGGCAATTCCGGAGGAAATCTTTGGTAAGGGGTCCTTTTTTTTTTTTTTTTTTTTTTTTTGTGGGGCCCAGGGGTTCAGTTCAGCTGAAGAAAGAATCTTCAACGAGTCTTCAGGGATTCTTCGGTGAAGATTTTGGCGCCAATACGAAGACTATCATTTTCTAAAACTAGAGCATAGTCATTCATGTAATGATGGCCACCTCCGGCGATTCCAGAGGAAATCTTTGGTAAGGGGTCCTTTTTTTTTTTTTTTTTGTGGGCCCAGGGGTCCAATTCAGCTGAAGAAAGAATCTTCAAGTAGTCTTCAGGGATTCTTCGGTGAAGATTTTGGCGCCAATATGAAGACTATCATTTTCTCAAACTAGAGCATAGTCATTCATGTAATGATGGCCACCTCCGGCGATTCCGGTGGAAATCTTTGGTAAGGGGTCCTTTTTTTTTTTTTTTTTTTTTGTGGGGCCCAGGGGTTCAGTTCAGCTGAAGAAAGAATCTTCAACGAGTCTTCAGGGATTCTTCGGTGAAGATTTAGGCGCCAATACGAAGACTATCATTTTCTCAAACTAGAGCATAGTCATTCATGTAATGATGACCACCTCTGGCGATTCCGGAGGAAATCTTTGGTTTGGGGTCCTATTTTGTTTTTTTTTGTGGGGCCCAGGGGTCCAATTCAGCTTAAGAAAGAATCTTCAAGGAGTCTTCAGGGATTCTTCGGTGAAGATTTTGGCGCCAATACGAAGACTATCATTTTCTCAAACTACAGCATAGTCATTCATGTAATGATGGCCACCTCCGGCGATTCCGGAGGAAATCTTTGGTAAGGAGTCCTTTTTTGTTTTTTTTTTGTGGGGACCACGGGTCCAATTCAGCTGAAGAAAGAATCTTCAAGGAGTCTTCAGGGATTCTTCCTTGAAGATTTTGGAGCCAATACGAAGACTATCATTTTCTCAAACTAGAGCATAATCATTCATGTAATGATGGCCACCTCCGGCGATTCCGGAGGAAACCTTTGGTAAGGGGTCCTTTTTTTTTTTTTTTTTTTTTGTGGGGCCCTGGGGTCCAATTCAGCTGAAGAAAGAATCTTCAATTAGTCTTCAGGGATTCTTCGGTGAAGATTTTGGCGCCAATACTAAGACTATCATTTTCTCAAACTAGAGCATAGTCATAAAGGCTACCAGTTATATAAATGGTAGAAATTACCCTTGAAATTTAAAAATGACACCTGTTATACTGCTGAAGAAAGAGTCTTCAAGGAGTCTTCAGGGAATCTTGGGTGAAGATTTTGGAGCCAATGTGAAGACTATCATTTTCTTAAACCAGAGCATAGTCATTCATGTAATGATGGCCACCTCCGGCGATTCCGGAGGAAATCTTTGGTAAGGGGTCCTTTTTTGTTTTTTTTTGTGGGGACCAGGGGTCCAGTTCAGCTGAAAAATGAATCTTCAAAGAGTCTTCAGGGATTCTTCGGTGAAGATTTTGGAGCCATACGAAGAGTATGATTTTCTCAAACTAGAGCATAGTCATTCATGTAATGATGGCCACCTCCGGCGATTCCGGAGGAAATCTTTTTTAAGGGGTCCTTTTTTGTTTTTTTGTTTTTTTGTGGGGCTCAGGGTTCCAGTTCAGCTGAAGAAAGAATCTTCAAGGAGTCTTCAGGGATTCTTCGGTGAAGATTTTGGCGCCAATACAAAGACTATCATTTTCTCAAACTAGAGCATAGTCATTCATGTAATGATGGCCACCTCCGGCGATTCCGGAGGAAATCTTTGGTAAGGGGACCTTTTTTTTTTTTTTTGTGGGGCCCAGGGGTCCAATTCAGCTGAAGAAAGAATCTTCAAGGAGTCTTCAGGGATTCTTCGGTGAAGATTTTGGCGCCAATATGAAGACTATCATTTTCTCAAACTAGAGCTTAGTCATTCATGTAATGATGGCCACCTCCGGCGATTCCGGAGGAAATCTTTGGTAAGGGGTCCTTTTTTTTTTTTATGGGGCCCAGGGGTCCAATTCAGCTGAAGAAAGAATCTTCAAGGAGTCTTCAGGGATTCTTCCTTGAAGATTTTTTCGCCAATACGAAGACTATCATTTTCTCAAACTAGAGCATAGTCATTCATGTAATGATGGCCACCTCCGGCGATTCCGGAGGAAATCTTTGGTAAGGGGTCATTTTTTTTTTTTTTTGTGGGGCCCAGGGGTCCAATTCAGCTGAAGAAAGAATCTTCAAGGAGTCTTCAGGGATTCTTCGGTGAAGATTTTGGCGCCAATCCTAAGACTATCATTTTCTCAAACTAGAGCATAGTCATAAAGACTACCAGCTATATAAATGGTAGAAATTACCATTGAAATTGAAAAATGACACCTGTTATACTGTTGAAGAAAAAGTCTTCAAGGAGTCTTCAGGGAATCTTGGGTGAGGATTTTGGAGCCAATATGAAGACTATCATTTTCTAAAACTAGAGCATAGTCATTCATGTAATGATGGCCACCTCCGGCGATTCCGGAGGAAATCTTTGGTAAGGGGTCCTTTTTTGTTTTTTGTTTTTTTTGGTGGGGCCCAGGGGTCCAGTTCAGTTGAAGAAAGAATCTTCAAGGAGTCTTCAGGGATTCTTCGGTGAAGATTTTGGCGCCAATACGAAGACTATCATTTTCTCAAACTAGAGCTTAGTCATCAATGTAATGATGGCCACCTCCGGCGATTCCGGAGGAAATATTTGGTAAGGGGTCCTTTTAAGTTTTTTTTTTTTTTTTTGTGGGCCCAGGGGTCCAATTCAGCTGAAGAAAGAATCTTCAAGGAGTCTTCAGGGATTGTTCGGTGAAGATTTTGGCGCCAATACGAAGACTATCATTTTCTCAAACTAGAGCTTAGTCATTCATGTAATGATGGCCACCTCCGGCGATTCCGGAGGAAATCTTTGGTAAGGGGTCCTTTTTTGTTTTTTTTTTGTGGGGCCCAGGGGTCCACTTCAGCTGAAGAAAGAATCTTCAAGGAGTCTTCAGGGATTCTTCAGTGAATATTTTAGCGCCAATACGAAGACTATCATTTTCTCAAACTAGAGCATAGTCATTCATGAAATGATGGCCACCTCCGTCGATTCCGGAGGAAATCTTTGATAAGGGGTCCTTTTTTGTTTTTTTTTTTTTGTTTGCGCCCAGGGGTCCAATTCAGCTGAAGAAAGAATCTTCAAGGAGTCTTCAGGGATTCTTCGGTGAAGATTTTGGCGCCAATACTAAGACTATCATTTTCTCAAACTAGAGCACAGTCATAAAGGCTACCAGCTATATAAATGGTAGAAATTACCGTTGAAATTGAAAAATGACACCTGTTATACTGCTGAAGAAAGAGTCTTCAAGGAGTCTTCAGGGAATCTTGGGTGAGGATTTTGGAGCCAATATGAAGACTATCATTTTCTAAAACTAGAGCATTGTCATTTATGTAATGATGGCCAACTCCGGCGATTCCGGAGGAAATCTTTGGTAAGGGGTCCTTTTTTGTTTTTTTTTTTGTGGGGCCCAGGGGTCCAATTCAGCTGAAGAAAGAATCTTCAAGGAGTCTTCAGGGATTCTTCGGTGAAGATTTTGGCGCCAATACGAAGATTATAATTTTCTTAAACTAGAGCATAACCATTCATGTAATGATGGCCACCTCCGGCGATTCCGGAGGAAATCTTTGGTAAGGGGTCATTTTTTTTTTTTTTTTTTTTGTGGGGCCCAGGGGTCCAGTTCAGCTGAAGAAAGAATCTTCAAGGAGTCTTCAGGGATTCTTCGGTGAAGATTTTGGCGCCAATACGAAGACTATCATTTTCTCAAACTAGAGCATAGTCATTCATGTAATGATGGCCACCTCCGGTGATTCCGGAGGAAATCTCTGAGAAGGGGTCCTTTTTTGTTTTTTTTGTGGGGCCCAGGGGTCCAATTCAGCTGAAGAAAGAATCTTAAAGGAGTCTTCAGTGATTCTTCGGTGAAGATTTTGGAGCCAATACGAAGACTATCATTTTCTCAAACTAGAGCATAGTCATTCATGTAATGATGGCCACCTCCGGCGATTCCGGAGGAAATAAATGGTAAGGGGTCCTTTTTTGTTTTTGTTTTTTTGTGGGGCCCAGGGGTCCAGTTCAGCTGAAGAAAGAATCTTCAAGGAGTCTAGAGGGATTCTTCGGTGAAGATTTTGGCGCCAATACGAAGACTATCATTTTCTCAAACTAGAGCATAGTCATTCATGTCATGAAGGCCACCTCCGGCGATTCCGGAGGAAATCTTTGGTAAGGGGTCCTTTTTTGTTTTTTTTTTTGGTGCCCAGGGGTCCAATTCAGCTGAAGAAAGAATCTTCAAGGAGTCTTCAGGGATTCTTCGGTGAAGATTTTGCAGCCAATACGAAGACTATCATTTTCTCAAACTAGAGCATAGTCATTCATGTAATGTTGGCCACCTCCGGCGATTCCGGAGGAAATGTTTGGTAAGGGGTCCTTTTTTTTTTTTTTTTTTTTGTGGGGCCCAAGGGTCCAGTTCAGCTGAAGAAAGAATCTTCAAGGAGTCTTCAGGGATACTTCGGTGAAGATTTTGGCGCCAATACGAAGACTATCATTTTCTCAAACTAGAGCTTAGTCATTCATGTAATGATGGCCACCTCCGGCGATTCCGGAGGAAATCTTTGGTAAACGGTCCTTTTTTGTTTTTTTTTTTTTTGTGGGGCCCAGGGGTCCAGTTCAGCTGAAGAAATAATCTTCAAGGAGTCTTCAGGGATTCTTCGGTGAAGATTTTGGCGCCAATACGAAGACTATCATTTTCTCAAACTAGAACATAGTCATTCATGTAATGATGGCCACCTCCGGCGATTCCGGAGGAAATCTTTGGTAAGGGGTCCTTTTTTTTTTTTTTTTTTTTTTTGTGGGGCCCAGGGGTCCAATTCAGCTGAAGAAAGAATCTTCAAGGATTCTTCAGGGATTCTTCGGTGAAGATTTTGGAGCCAATATGAAGACTATTATTTTCTCAAACTAGAGCATAGTCATTCATGTAATGATGGCCACCTCTGGCGATTCCCTAGGAAATCTTTGGTAAGGTGTCCTTTTTTGTTTTTTTTTCGTGGGGCCCAGGGGTCCAGTTCAGCTGAAGAAAGAGTCTTCAAGGAGTCTTCAGGGATTCTTCGGTGAAGATTTTGGCGCCAATACGAAGACTATCATTTTCTCAAACTATCGCATAGTCATTCATGTAATGATGGCCACCTCCGGCGATTCCGGAGGAAATCTTTGGTAAGGGGTCCTTTTTTTTTTTTTTTGGTGGGCCCCAGGGGTCCAATTCAGCTGAAGAAAGAATTTTCAAGGAGTCTTCAGGGATTCTTCGGTGAATATTTTGGAGCCAATACGAAAACTATCATTTTCTCAAACTAGAGCATAGTCATTCATGTAATGATGGCCACCTCCGGCGATTTAGGAGGAAATCTTTGGTAAGGGGTCCTTTTTTTTTTTTTTTTTTTTGTGGGGCCCAGGGGTTCAGTTCAGCTGAAGAAAGAATCTTCAAGGAGTCTTCACGGATTCTTCGGTGAAGATTTTGGCGCCAATACGAAGACTATCATTTTCTCAAACTAGAGCATAGTCATTCCTGTAATGATGACCACCTCCGGCGATTCCGGAGGAAATCTTTGGTAAGGGGTCCTTTTTTGTTTTTTTTTGTGGGGCCCAGGGGTCCAATTCAGCTGAAGAAAGAATCTTCAAGGAGTCTTCAGGGATTCTTCGGTGAAGATTTTGGCGCCAATACGAAGACTATCATTTTCTCAAACTAGAGCATAGTCATTCATGTAATGATGACCACCTCCGGCGATTTCGGAGGAAATCTTTGGTAAGAGGTCCTTTTTAGTTTTTGTTTTTTTTCGTGGGGCCCAGGGGTCCAGTTCAGCTGAAGAAAGAATCTTCAAGGAGTCTTCAGGGATTCTTCGGTGAAAATTTTGGAGCCAATACGAAGACTATAATTTTCTCAAACTAGAGTATAGTCATTCATGTAATGATGGCCACCTCCGGCGATTCTGGAGGAAATCTTTGGTAAGGGGTCCTTTTTAGTTTTTGTTTTTTTTCGTGGGGCCCAGGGGTCCAGTTCAGCTGAAGAAAGAATCTTCAAGGAGTCTTCGGGGATTCTTCGGTGAAGATTTTGGCGCCAATACGAAGACTATCATTTTCTCAAACTAGAGCATAGTCATTCATGTAATGATGGCCACCTCCGGCGATTCCGGAGGAAACCTTTTTTAAGGGGTCCTTTTTTTTTTTTTTTTTTGTGCTGCCCAGGGGTCCAATTCAGCTGAAGAAAGAATCTTCAAGTAGTCTTCAGGAATTCTTCGGTGAAGATTTTGGAGCCAATACGAAGACTATTATTTTCTCAAACCGGAGCATAGTCATTCATGTAATGATGGCCACCTCCGGCGATTCTGGAGGAAATCTTTGGTATGGGGTCCTTTTTTGTTTTTTTTTTCGTGGGGCCAAGGGGTCCAGTTCAGCTGAAGAAAGAATCTTCAAGGAGTCTTCAGGGTTTCTTCGGTGAAGATTTTGGCGCCAATACGAAGACTATCATTTTCTCAAACTATCGCATAGTCATTCATGTAATGATGGCCACCTCCGGCGATTCCAGAGGAAATCTTTGGTAAGGGGTCCTTTTTTGTTTTTTTTTTGTGGGCCCAGGGGTCCAATTCAGCTGAAGAAAGAATCTTCAAGGAGTCTTCAGGGATTCTTCGGTGAAGATTTTGGAGCCAATACGAAGACTATAATTTTCTCAAACTAGAGCATAGTCATTCATGTAATGATGGCCACCTCCGGCGATTCCGGTGGAAATCTTTGGTAAGGGGTCCTTTTTATTTTTTGTTTTTTTTTTTTTTGTGGGGCCCAGGGGTTCAGTTGAGCTGAAGAAAGAATCTTCAAGGAGTCTTCAGGGATTCTTCGGTGAAGATTTAGGCGCCAATACGAAGACTATCATTTTCTCAAACTAGAGCATAGTCATTCATGTAATGATGGCCACCTCCAGCGATTCCGGAGGAAATCTTTTTTAAGGGGTCCTTTTTTGTTTTTTTGTTTTTTTGTGGGGCCTAGGGGTCCAGTTCAGCTGAAGAAAGAATCTTCAAGGAGTCTTCAGGGATTCTTCGGTGAAGATTTTGGCGCCAATAAGAAGACTATCATTTTCTCAAACTAGAGCATAGTCATTCATGTAATGATGGCCACCTCCGGCGATTCCGGAGGAAATCTTTGGTAAGGGGTCCTTTTTTTTTTTTTTTTGTGGTGCCCAGGGGTCCAATTCAGCTGAAGAAAGAATCTTCAAGGAGTCTTCAGGGATTCTTCGGTGAAGATTTTGGCGCCAATACGAAGACTATCATTTTCTCAAACTACAGCATAGTCATTCATGTAATGATGGCCACCTCCGGCGATTCCGGAGAAAATCTTTGGTAAGGGGTCCTTTTTTTTTTTTTGTGGGTCCCAGGGGTCCAATTCAGCTGAAGAAAGAATCTTCAAGGAGTCTTCAGGGATTCTTCCTTGAAGCTTTTGGAGCCAATACAAAGACTATCATTTTCTCAAACTAGAGCATAGTCATTCATGTAATGATGGCCACCTCCGGCGATTCCGGAGGAAATCTTTGGTAAGGGGTCCTTTTTTTTTTTAATGGGGCCCAGGGGTCCAGTTCAGCTGAAGAAAGAATCTTCAAGGAGTCTTCAGGGATTCTTCGGTGAAGATTTTGGCGCCAATACGAAGACTATCATTTTCTCAAACTAGAGCATAATCATTCATGTAATGATGGCCACCTCCGGCGATTCTGGAGGAAATCTTTGGTAAGGGGTAATTTTTTTTTTTTTTTTGTGGGGCCCAGGGGTCCAATTCAGCTGAAGAAAGAATCTTCAAGGAGTCTTCAGGGATTCTTCGGTGAAGATTTTGGCGCCAATACTAAGACTATCATTTTCTCAAACTAGAGCATAGTCATAAAGGCTACCAGTTATATAAATGGTAGAAATTACCCTTGAAATTGAAAAATGACACCTGTTATACGGCTGAAGAAAGAGTCTTCAAGGAGTCTTCAGGGAATCTTGGGTGAGGATTTTGGAGCCAATATGAAGACTATCATTTTCTAAAACCAGAGCATAGTCATTCATGTAATGATGGCCACCTCCGGCGATTCCAGAGGAAATCTTTGGTAAGGGGTCCTTTTTTGTTTTTTTTTTTTTGTGGGGCCCAGGGGTCCAATTCAGCTGAAAAATGAATCTTCAAAGAGTCTTCAGGGATTCTTCGGTGAAGATTTTGGAGCCAATACGAAGAGTATTATTTTCTCAAACTAGAGCATAGTCATTCATGTAATGATGGCCACCTCCGGCGATTCCGGAGGAAATCTTTTTTAAGGGGTCCTTTTTTGTTTTTTTGTTTTTTTGTGGGGCGTAGGGGTCCAGTTCAGCTGAAGAAAGAATCTTCAAGGAGTCTTCAGGGATTCTTCGGTGAAGATTTTGGCGCCAATACGAAGACTATCATTTTCTCAAACTAGAGCATAGTCATTCATGTAATGATGGCCACCTCCGGCGATTCCGGAGGAAATCTTTGGTAAGGGGTCCTTTTTTTTTTTTGTGGTGCCCAGGGGTCCAATTCAGCTGAAGAAAGAATCTTCAAGGAGTCTTCAGGGATTCTTCGGTGAAGATTTTGGCGCCAATACGAAGACTATCATTTTCTCAAACTAGAGCTTAGTCATTCATGTAATGATGGCCACCTCCGGCGATTCCGGAGAAAATCTTTGGTAAGGGGTCCTTTTTTTTTTTTTGTGGGTCCCAGGGGTCCAATTCAGCTGAAGAAAGAATCTTCAAGGAGTCTTCAGGGATTCTTCCTTGAAGATTTTGGAGCCAATACGAAGACTATCATTTTCTCAAACTAGAGCATAGTCATTCATGTAATGATGGCCACCTCCGGCGATTCCGGAGGAAATCTTTGGTAAGTGGTCCTTTTTTTTTTAATGGGGCCCAGGGGTCCAGTTCTGCTGAAGAAAGAATCTTCAAGGAGTCTTCAGGGATTCTTCGGTGAAGATTTTGGCGCCAATACGAAGACTATCATTTTCTCAAACTAGAGCATAATCATTCATGTAATGATGGCCACCTCCGGCGATTCTGGAGGAAATCTTTGGTAAGGGGTAATTTTTTTTTTTTTTTTTTGTGGGGCCCAGGGGTCCAATTCAGCTGAAGAAAGAATCTTCAAGGAGTCTTCAGGGATTCTTCGGTGAAGATTTTGGCGCCAATACTAAGACTATCATTTTCTCAAACTAGAGCATAGTAATAAAGACTACCAGCTATATAAATGGTAGAAATTACCATTGAAATTGAAAAATGACACCTGTTATACTGCTGAAGAAAGAGTCTTCAAGGAGTCTTCAGGGAATCTTGGGTGAGGATTTTGGAGCCAATATGAAGACTATCATTTTCTAAAACTAGAGCATAGTCATTCATGTAATGATGGCCACCTCCAGTGATTCCGGAGGAAATCTTTGGTAAGGGGTCCTTTTTTTTTTTTTTTTTTTGTGGGGCACAGGGGTCCAATTCAGCTGAAGAAAGAATCTTCAAGGAGTCTTCAGGGATTCTTCGGTGAAGATTTTGGCGCCAATACGAAGACTATCATTTTCTCAAACTAGAGCATAGTCATTCATGTAATGATGGCCACCTCCGGCGATTCCGGAGGAAATAATTGGTATGGGGTACTTTTTTGTTTTTGTTTTTTTGTGGGGCCCAGGGGTCCAGTTCAGCTGAAGAAAGAATCTTCAAGGAGTCTAGAGGGATTCTTCGGTGAAGATTTTGGCGCCAATACGAAGACTATCATTTTCTCAAACTGGAGCATAGTCATTCATGTCATGATGGCCACCTCCAGCGATTCCGGAGGAAATCTTTGGTAAGGGGTCCTTTTTTGTTTTTTTTTTGTGGTGCCCAGGGGTCGAATTCAGCTGAAGAAAGAATCTTCAAGGAGTCTTCAGGGATTCTTCGGTGAAGATTTTGGAGCCAATACGAAGACTATCATTTTCTCAAACTAGAGCATAGTCATTCATGTAATGATGGCCACCTCCGGCGATTCCGGAGGAAATGTTTGGTAAGGGGTCCTTTTTTTTTTTTTTTTTTTTGTGGGGCCCAGGGGTCCAGTTCAGCTGAAGAAAGAATCTTCAAGGAGTCTTCAGGGATACTTCGGTGAAGATTTTGGCGCCAATATGAAGACTATCATTTTCTCAAACTAGAGCTTAGTCATTCATGTAATGATGGCCACCTCCGGCGATTCCGGAGGAAATCTTTGGTAAAGGGTCCTTTTATTTTTTTTTTTTTTTTTGTGGGGCCCAGGGGTCCAGTTCAGCTGAAGAACAAATCTTCAAGGAGTCTTCAGGGATTCTTCGGTGAAGATTTTGGCGCCAATACGAAGACTATCATTTTCTCAAACTAGAGCTTAGTCATTCATGTAATGATGGCCACCTCCGGCGATTCCGGAGGAAATCTTTGGTAAAGGGTCCTTTTTTGTTTTTTTTTTTGTGGGGCCCAGGGGTCCAATTCAGCTGAAGAAAGATTCTTAAAGGAGTCTTCAGGGATTCTTCGGTGAAGATTTTGGCGCCAATATGAAGACTATCATTTTCTCAAAATAGAGCATAGTCATTCATGTAATGATGGCCACCTCCGGCGATTCCGGAGGAAATCTTTGGTAAGGAGTCCTTTTTTGTTTTTTTTTTTCTTGGGGCCCAGGGGTCCAGTTCAGTTGAAGAAAGAATCTTCAAGGAGTCTTCAGGGATTCTTCGGTGAAGATTTTGGCGCCAATACGAAGACTATCATTTTCTCAAACTAGAGCATAGTCATAAAGGCTACCAGCTACATAAATGGTAGAAATTACCCTTGAAATTGAAAAATGACACCTGTTACACTGCTGAAGAAAGAGTCTTCAAGGAGTCTTCAGGGAATCTTGGGTGAGGATTTTGGAGCCAATATGAAGACTATCATTTTCTAAAACTAGAGCATAGTCATTCATGTAATGATGGCCACCTCCGGCAATTCCGGAGGAAATCTTTGGTAAGGGGTCCTTTTTTGTTTTTTTTTTGTGGGGCCCAGGGGTCCAATTCAGCTGAAGAAAGAATCTTCAAAGAGTCTTCAGGGATTCTTCGGTGAAGATTTTGGAGCCAATACGAAGACTATAATTTTCTCAAACTAGAGCATAGTCATTCATGTAATGATGGCCACCTCCGGCGATTCCGGAGGAAATCTTTGGTAAGGGGTCCTTTTTTTTTTTTTTTTTTTTGTGGGGACCAGGGGTCCAATTCAGCTGAAGAAAGAATCTTAAAGGAGTCTTCAGGGATTCTTCGGTGAAAATTTTGGAGCCAATACGAAGACTATCATTTTCTCAAACTAGAGCATAGTCATTCATGTAATGATGGCCACCTCCGGCGATTCCGGAGGAAATCTTTGGTAAAGGGTCCTTTTTTTTTTTTTTTTTTTGTGGGGCCCAGGGGTCCAGTTCAGCTGAAGAAAGAATCTTCAAGGAGTCTTCAGGGATTCTTCGGTGAAGATTTTGGCGCCAATACGAAGACTATTATTTTCTCAAACTAGAGCATAGTCATTCATGTAATGATGGCCACCTCCGGCGATTCCGGAGGAAACTTTGGTAAGGGGTCCTTTTTTTTTTTTTTTTTTTTGTGGGGCCCAGGGGTCCAATTCAGCTGATGAAAGAATCTTCAAGGATTCTTCAGGGATTCTTGGGTGAAGATTTTTGGCGCCAATACTAAGACTGTTATTTTCTCAAACTAGAGCATAGTCATAAAGGCTACCAGCTATATAAATGGTAGAAATTACCCTTGAAATTGAAAAATGACACCTGTTATACTGCTGAAGAAAGAGTCTTCAAGGAGTCTTCAGGGAATCTTGGGTGAGGATTTTGGAGCCAATATGAAGACTATCATTTTCTAAAACTAGAGTATTGTCATAGATGTAATGATGGCCACCTCCGGCGATTCCGGAGGAAATCTTTGGTAAGGGGTCCTTTTTTGTTTTTTTTGGGGGGGCCCAGGGGTCCAATTCAGCTGAAGAAAGAATCTTCAAAAAGTCTTCGGGGATTCTTCGGTGAAGATTGTGGAGCCAATACAAAGACTAGCATTTTCTCAAACTAGAGCATTGTCATTCATATAATGATGGCCACCTCCGGCGATTCCAGAGGAAATCTTTGGTAAGGGGTCCTTTTTTGTTTTTTGTGTTTTTTCTGGGCCGAGGGGTCCAGTTCAGCTGAAGAAAGAATCTTCATGGAGTCTTCAGGGATTCTCCGGTGAAGATTTTGGCGCCAATACAAGGACTATTATTTTCTCAAACTAGAGCTTAGTCATTCATGTAATGATGGCCACCTCCGGCGATTCCGGAGGAAATCTTTGGTGAGGGGTCCTTTTTTTTTTTTTTTTTTTTGTGGGGCCCAGGGGTCCAATTCAGCTGAAGAAAGAATCTTCAAGGAGTCTTCAGGGATTCTTCGGTGAAGATTTTGGCGCCAATACGAAGACTATCATTTTCTCAAACTAGAGCTTAGTCATTCATGTAATGATGGCCACCTCCGGCGATTCCGGAGGAAATCTTTGGTAAGGGGTCCTTTTTTGTTTTTTTTTGTGGGGCCCAGGGGTTCAATTCAGATGAAGAAAGAATCTTCAAGGAGTCTTCAGGGATTCTTCGGTGAAGATTTTGGAGCCAATACGAAGACTATCATTTTCTCAAACTAGAGCATAGTCATTCATTTAATGATGGCCACATCCGGCGATTTCGGAGGAAATCTTTGGTAAGGGTTCCTTTTTTTTTTTTCGTGGGGCCCAGGGGTCCAGTTCAGCTGAAGAAAGAATCTTCAAAGAGTCTCCAGGGATTCTTCGGTGAAGATTTTGGCGCCAATACGATGACTATCATTTTCTCAAACTAGAGCATAGTCATTCATGTAATGATGGCCACCTCCGGCGATTCCGGAGGAAATCTTTAGTAAGAGGTCCTTTTTTTTTTTTTTTTTTGTGGGGCCCAGGGGTCCAATTCAGCTGAAGAAAGAATCTTCAAGGAGTCTTGAAGGATTCTTCGGTGAAGATTTTGGCGCCAGTACTAAGACTATCATTTTCTCAAACTAGAGCATAGTCATAAAGGCTACCAGCTATATAAATGGTAGAAATTACTTTTGAAATTGAAAAATTTCACCTGTTATACTGCTGAAGAAAGAGTCTTCAAGGAGTCTTCAGGGAATCTTGTGTGAGGATTATGGTGCCAATATGAAGACTATCATTTTCTAAAACTAGAGCATAGTCATTCATGTAATGATGGCCACCTCCGGCGATTCCGGAGGAAATCTTTGGTAAGGGGTCCTTTTTTGTTTTTTTTTTTGTAGGGCCCAGGGGTCCAATTCAGCTGAAGAAAGAATCTTCAAAGAGTCTTCAGGGATTCTTCGGTGAAGATTTTGGAGCCAATACGACGACTATCATTTTCTCAAACTTGAGCATAGTCATTCATGTAATAATGGCCACCTCCGGCGATTCCGGAGGAAATCTTTGGTAAGGGGTCCTTTTTTTTTTTTTTTTTTTTTTGTGGGGCCCATGGGTCCAGTTCAGCTGAAGAAAGAATCTTCAAGGAGTCTTCAGGGATTCTTCGGTGAAGATTTTGCAGCCAATACGAAGACTATCATTTTCTCAAACTAGAGCATAGTCATTCATGTAATGGTGGCCACCTCCGGCGATTCCGGAGGAAATCTTTGGTATGGGGTCCTTTTTTGTTTTTTTTTTCGTGGGGCCCAGGGGTCCAGTTCAGCTGAAGAAAGAATCTTCAAGGAGTCTTCAGGGATTCTTCGGTGAAGATTTTGGCGCCAATACGAAGACTATCATTTTCTCAAACTAGAGCTTAGTCATTCATGTAATGATGGCCACCTCCGGCGATTCCGGAGGAAATCTTTGGTAAGGGGTCCTTTTTTATTTTTTTTTTGTGGGGCCCATGGGTCCAATTCAGCTGAAGAAAGAATCTTAAAGGAGTCTTTAGGGATTCTTCGGTGAAGATTTTGGAGCCAATACGACGACTATCATTTTCTCAAACTTGAGCATAGTCATTCATGTAATGATGGCCACCTCCGGCGATTCCGGAGGAAATCTTTGGTAAGGGGTCCTTTTTTGTTTTTTGTTTTTTTTGTGGGGCCCATGGGTCCAGTTCAGCTGAAGAAAGAATCTTCAAGGAGTCTTCAGGGATTCTTCGGTGAAGATTTTGGCCCCAATACGAAGACTGTCATTTTCTCAAACTAGAGCATAATCATTCATGTAATGATGGCCACCTCCGGTGATTCCGGAGTAAATCTTTGGTAAGCGGTAATTTTTTTTTTTTTGTGGGGCCCAGGGGTCCAATTCAGCTGAAAAAAGAATCTTCAAGGAGTCTTCAGGGATTCTTCGGTGAAGATTTTGGAGCCAATACGAAGACTATAATTTTCTCAAACTAGAGCATAGTCATTCATGTAATGATGGCCACCTCCGGCGATTCCGGAGGAAATGTTTGGTAAGGGGCCCTTTTTTGTTTTTTTTTTTTGTGGGGCCCAGGAATCCAGTTCAACTGAAGAAAGAATCTTCAAGGAGTCTTCAGGGATTCTTCGGTGAAGATTTTGGCGCCAATACGAAGACTATCAGTTTCTCAAACTAGAGCATAGTCATTCATGTAATGATGGCCACCTCCGGCGATTCCGGAGGAAATCTTTGGTAAGGGGTCCTTTTTTTTTTTTTTTTTTTTGTGGGGCCCAGTTGTCCAATTCAGCTGAAGAAAGAATCTTCAAGGAGTCTTCAGGGATTCTTCGGTGAAGATTTTGGCGCCAATACGAAGACTATCATTTTCTCAAACTAGAGCATAGTCATTCATGTAATGATCGCCACCTCCGGCGATTCCTGAGGAAATCTTTAATAAGGGGTCCTTTTTTGTTTTTTTTTTTGTGGGGCCTAGGAGTCCAATTCAGCTGAAGAAAGGATCTTCAAGGAGTCTTCAAGGATTCTTCAGTGAAGATTTTGGCGCCAATACTAAGACTATCATTTTCTCAAACTAGAGCATAGTCATAAAGGCTACCAGCTATATAAATGGTAGAAATTACCCTTGAAATTGAAAAATGACACCTGTTATACTGCTGAAGAAAGAGTCTTCAAGCAGTCTTCAGGGAATCTTGGGTGAGGATTTTGGAGCCAATATGAAGACAATCATTTTCTAAAACTAGAGCATAGTCATTCATGTAATGATGGCCACCTCCGGCGATTCCGGAGGAAATCTCTGCTAAGGGGTCTTTTTTTTGTTTTTTTTTTTTTGTGCGGCCCAGGGGTCCAATTCAGCTGAAGAAAGAATCTTCTAAGAGTCTTCAGGGATTCTTCGGTGAAGATTTTGGAGCCAATACGAAGACTATCATTTTCTCAAACTAGAGCATAGTCATTCATGTAATGATGGCCACCTCCGGCGATTCCGGAGGAAATCTTTGGTAAGGGGTCCTTTTTTTTTTTTTTTGTGGGGCTCAGGGGTTCAATTCAGCTGAAGAAAGAATCTTAAAGGAGTCTTCAGGGATTCTTTGGTGAAGATTTTGGAGCTAATACGACGACTATCATTTTCTCAAACTTGAGCATAGTCATTCATGTAATGATGGCCACCTCCGGCGATTCCGGAGGAAATCTTAGGTAAGGGGTCCTTTTTTTTTTTTTTTTTTGTGGGGCCCATGGGTCCAGTTCAGCTGAAGAAAGAATCTTCAAGGAGTCTTCAGGGATTCTTCGGTGAAGATTTTGGCGCCAATACGAAGACTATCATTTTCTCAAACTATAGCATAGTCATTCATGTAATGATGGCCACCTCCGGTGATTCCGGAGTAAATCTTTGGTAAGGGGTCCTTTTTTTTTTTTGTGGGGCCCAGGGGTCCAATTCAGCTGAAGAAAGAATCTTCAAAGAGTCTTCAGGGATTCTTCGGTGAAGATTTTGGAGCCAATACGAAGACTATCATTTTCTCAAACTAGAAGATAGTCATTCATGTAATGATGGCCACCTCCAGCGATTCCGGAGGAAATCTTTGGTAAGGGGTCCTTTTTTGTTTTTTTTTTTGTTGGGCCCAGGGGTTCAATTCAGCTGAAGAAAGAATCTTCAAGGAGTCTTCAGGGATTCTTCGGTGAAGATTTTGGCGCCAATACGAAGACTATCATTTTCTCAAACTAGAGCATAGTCATTCATATAATGATGGCCACCTCCGGCGATTCCGGAGGAATCTTTGGTAAGGGGTCCTTTTTTTTTTTTTTTTTTTTGTGGGGCCCAGGGGTCCAGTTCAGCTGAAGACAGAATCTTCAAGGAGTCTTCAGGGATTCTTCGGTGAAGATTTTAGCGCCAATACGAAGACTATCATTTTCTCAAACTAGAGCATAGTCATTCATGTAATGATGGCCACCTCCAGCGATTCCGGAGGAAATCTTTGGTAAGGGGTCCTTTTTTGTTTTTTTTTGTGGGGCCCAGGGGTCCAATTCAGCTGAAGAAAGAATCTTCAAGGAGTCTTCAGAGATTCTTCGGTGAAGAATTTGGCGCCAATACGAAGACTATCATTTTCTCAAACTAGAGCTTAGTCATTCATGTAATGATGGCCACGTCCGGAAATTCCGGAGGAAATCTTTGGTAAGGGGTCCTTTTTTGTTTTTTTTTTTGTGGGGCCCAGGGGTCCAATTCACCTGAAGAAAGAATCTTCAAAGAGTCTTCAGGGATTCTTCGGTGAAGATTTTGGAGCCAATACGAAGACTATCATTTTCTCAAACTAGAACATAGTCATTCATGTAATGATGGCCACCTCCGGCGATTCATTAGGAAATCTTTGGTAAGGGGTCCTTTTTTTTTTTTTTTTTTTTGTGGGACCCAGGTGTTCAATTCAGCTGAAGAAAGAATCTTCAAGGAGTCTTCAGGGATTCTTCGGTGAAGATTTTGGCGCCAATATGAAGACTATCATTTTCTCAAACTAGAGCATAGTCATTCATGTAATGATGGCCACCTCTTGCGATTCCGGAGGAATCTTTGGTAAAGGGTCCTATTTTTTTTTTTTTTTTGTGGGGCTCAGGGGTCCAGTTCAGCTGAAGAAAGAATCTTCAAGGAGTCTTCAGGGATTCTTCGGTGAAGATTTTGGCGCCAATACGAAGACTATCATTTTCTCAAACTAGAGCTTAGTCATTCATGTAATGATGGCCACATCCGGCGATTCCGGAGTAAATCTTTGGTAAGGGGTCCATTGTTGTTTTTTTTTTGTGGGGCCCAGGGGTCCAATTCAGCTGAAGAAAGAATCTTAAAGGAGTCTTCAGGGATTCTTCGGTGAAGATTTTGGAGCCAATACGACGACTATCATTTTCTCAAACTAGAGCTTAGTCATTCATGTAATGAATGCCACCTCCGGCGATTCCGGAGGAAATCTTTTTTAAGGGGTCCTTTTTTGTTTTTTTGTTTTTTTGTGGGGCCCAGGGGTCCAGTTCAGCTGAAGAAAGAATCTTCAAGGAGTCTTCAGGGATTCTTCGGTGAAGATTTTGGCGCCAATACGAAGACTATCATTTTCTCAAACTAGAGCATAGTCATTCATGTAATGATGGCCACCTCCGGCGATTCCGGAGGAAATCTTTGGTAAGGGGTCCTTTTTTGTTTTTGTTTTTTTTTTGGTGGGGCCCAGGGGTCCAGTTCAACTGAAGAAAGAATCTTCAAGGAGTCTTCAGGGATTCTTCGGTGAAGATTTTGGCACCAATACGAAGACTATCATTTTCTCAAACTAGAGCTTAGTCATTCATGTAATGATGGCCACCTCCGGCGATTCCGGAGGAAATCTTTGGTAAGGGGTCCTTTTTTTTTTTTTTTTTTTTGGTGGGGCCCAGGGGTCCAGTTCAGCTGAAGAAAGAATCTTCAAGGAGTCTTCAGGGATTCTTCCTTGAAGATTTTGGAGCCAATACGAAGACTATCATTTTCTCAAACTAGAGCATAGTCATTCATGTAATGCTGGCCACCTCCGGCGATTCCGGAGGAAATCTTTGGTAAGGGGTAATTTTTTTTTTTTTTTTGTGGGGCCCAGGGGTCCAATTCAGCTGAAGAAAGAATCTTCAAGGAGTCTTCAGGGATTCTTCGGTGAAGATTTTGGCGCCAATACTAAGACTATCATTTTCTCAAACTAGAGCATAGTCATTAAGACTACCAGGTATATAAATGGTAGAAATTACCATTGAAATTGAAAAATGACACCTGTTATACTGCTGCAGAAAGAGTCTTCAAGGAGTCTTCAGGGAATCTTGGGTGAGGATTTTGGAGCCAATATGAAGACTATCATTTTCTAAAACTAGAGCATAGTCATTCATGTAATGATGGCCACCTCCAGCGATTCCGGAGGGAATCTTTGGTAAGGGGTCCTTTTTTTTTTTTTTTTTTTTTTTGGTGGGGCCCAGGGGTCCAGTTCAGTTGAAGAAAGAAATTTTAAGGAGTCTTCAGGGAATCTTGGGTGAGGATTTTGGAGCCAATATGAAGACTATCATTTTCTAAAACTAGAGCATAGTCATTCATGTAATGATGGCCACCTCCAGCGATTCCGGAGGAAATCTTTGGTAAGGGGTCCTTTTTTGTTTTTTTTTTTTTTTGGTGGGGCCCAGGGGTCCAGTTCAGTTGAAGAAAGAAATTTCAAGGAGTCTTCAGGGATTCTTCGGTGAAGATTTTGGAGCCAATACGAAGACTATCATTTTCTCAAAAAACAGCTTAGCCATTCATGTAATGATGGCCACCTCCGGCGATTCCGGAGGAAATCTTTGGTAAGGGGTCCTTTTTTGTTTTTTTTTTGTGGGGCCCAGGGGTCCAGTTCAGCTGAAGAAAGAATCTTCAAGGAGTCTTCAGGGATTCTTCAGTGAATATTTTGGCGCCAATACGAAAACTATAATTTTCTCAAACTAGAGCATAGTCATTCATGTAATGATGGCCACCTCCTGCGATTCCGGAGGAAATCTTTGGTAAGGGGTCTTTTTTTTTTTTTTTTTTTTTGCGCCCAGGGGTCCAATTCATCTGAAGAAAGAATCTTCAAGGAGTCTTCAGGGATTCTTCGGTGAAGATTTTGGCGCAAATACTAAGACTATCATTTTCTCAAACTAGAGCATAGTCATAAAGGCTACCAGCTATATAAATGGTAGAAATTACCGTTGAAATTGAAAAATGACACCTGTTATACTGCTGAAGAAAGAGTCTTCAAGGAGTCTTCAGGGAATCTTGGGTGAGGATTTTGGAGCCAATATGAAGACTATCATTTTCTAAAACTAGAGCATAGTCATTCATGTAATGTTGGCCACCTCCGGCGATTCCGGAGGAAATCTTTGGTAAGGGGTCCTTTTTTGTTTTTTTTTTGTGGGGCCCAGGGGTCCAATTCAGCTGAAGAAAGAATCTTCATGGAGTCTTCAGGGATTCTTCGGTGAAGATTTTTTCGCCAATACGAAGACTATCATTTTCTCAAACTAGAGCATAGTTATTCATGCAATGATGGCCACATCTGGCGATTTCGGAGGAAATCTTTGGTAAGGGTTCCTTTTTTTTTTTTTTTTTCGTGGGGCCCAGGGGTCCAGTTCAGCTGAAGAAAGAATCTTCAAGGAGTCTTCAGGGATTCTTCGGTGAAGATTTTGGCGCCAATACGAAGACTATAATTTTCTTAAATTAGAGCATAGTCATTCATGTAATGATGGCCACCTCCGGCGATTCCGGAGGAAATCTTTGGTAAGGGGTCCTTTTTTTTTTTTTCTGGGGCCCAGGGGTCCGATTCAGCTGAAGAAAGAATCTTCAAAGAGTCTTCAGGGATTCTTCGGTGAAGATTTTGGAGCCAATACGAAGACTATCATTTTCTCAAACTAGAGCATAGTTATTCATGTAATGATGGCCACCTCCGGCGATTCCGGAGGAAATCTTTGGTAAGGGGTCCTTTTTTTTTTTTTTTTTTTTTTTGTGGGGCCCAGGGGTCCAGTTCAGCTGAAGGAAGAATCTTCAAGGAGTCTTCAGCCTTTCTTCGGTGAAGATTTTGTAGCCAATACAAAGACTATTATTTTCTCAAACTAGAGCATAGTCATTCATGTAATGATGGCCACCTCCGGCGATTCCGGAGGAAATCTTTGGTAAGGGGTCCTTTTTTTTTTTTTTTTTTTTTTTGTGGGGCACAGGGGTCCAATTCAGCTGAAGAAAGAATCTTCAAGGAGTCTTCAGGGATTCTTCGGTGAAGATTTTGGCGCCAATACGAAGACTATCATTTTCTCAAACTAGAGCTTAGTCATTCATGTAATGATGGCCACCTCCGGCGATTCCGGAGGAAATCTTTGGGAAGGGGTCCTTTTTTGTTTTTTTTTTTGTGGGGCACAGGGGTCCAGTTCAGCTGAAGAAAGAATCTTAGAGGAGTCTTCAGGGATTCTTCGGTGAAGATTTTGGAGCCAATACGAAGACTATCATTTTCTCAAAATAGAGCATAGTCATTCATGTAATGATGGCCACCTCCGGCGATTCCGTAGGAAATCTTTGGTAAAGGGTCTTTTTTTTTTTTCGTGGGGCCCAGGGGTCCAGTTCAGCTGAATAAAGAATCTTCAAGGAGTCTTCAGGGATTCTTCGGTGAAGATTTTGGCGCCAATACGAAGACTATCATTTTCTCAAAATAGAGCATAGTCATTCATGTAATGATGGCCACCTCAATGCGATTCCGGAAGAAACTTTGGTAAGGGGTCCTTTTTTTTTTTTTTTTTTTGTATGGCCCAGTGGTCCAATTCTGCTAAAGAAAGAATCTTCAACGATTCTTCAGGGAATCTTCGGTGAAGACTTTCGCGCCAATACTAAGACTATCATTTTCTCAAACTAGAGCATAGTCATTTATGTAATGATGGCCACCTCCGGCGATTCCGGAGGAATTCTTTGGTAAGGTGTCTTTTTTTTTTTTTTTTTTTGTGGGGCCCAGGGGTCCAATTCAGCTGAAGAAAGAATCTTCAAGGATTCTTCAGGGATTCTTCGGTGAAGATTTTGGCGCCAATACAAAGACTATTATTTTCTCAAACTAGAGCATAGTCATTCATGTAATGATGGCCACCTCCGGCGATTCCGGAGGAAATCTTTGGTAAGGGGTCTTTTTTTTTTTTTTTTTTTTTTTGCGCCCAGGGGTCCAATTCAGCTGAAGAAAGAATCTTCAAGGAGTCTTCAGGGATTCTTCGGTGAAGATTTTGGCGCAAATACTAAGACTATCATTTTCTCAAACTAGAGCATAGTCATAAAGGCTACCAGCTATATAAATGGTAGAAATTACTTTTGAAATTGAAAAATTACACCTGTTATACTGCTGAAGAAAGAGTCTTCAAGGAGTCTTCAGGGAATCTGGTGTGAGGATTATGGTGCCAATATGAAGACTATCATTTTCTAAAACTAGAGCATAGTCATTCATGTAATGATGGCCACCTCCGGCGATTCCGGAGGAAATCTTTGGTAAGGTGTCCTTTTTTTTTTTTTTTTTTTTGTAGGGCCCAGGGGTCCAATTCAGCTGAAGAAAGAATCTTCAAAGAGTCTTCAGGGATTCTTCGGTGAAGATTTTGGAGCCAATACGACGACTATCATTTTCTCAAACTTGAGCATAGTCATTCATGTAATAATGGCCACCTCCGGCGATTCCGGAGGAAATCTTTGGTAAGGGGTCCTTTTTTTTTTTTTTGTGGAGCCCATGGGTCCAGTTCAGCTGAAGAAAGAATCTTCAAGGAGTCTTCAGGGATTCTTCGGTGAAGATTTTGCAGCCAATACGAAGACTATCATTTTCTCAAACTAGAGCATAGTCATTCATGTAATGGTGGCCACCTCCGGCGATTCCGGAGGAAATCTTTGGTATGGGGTCCTTTTTTGTTTTTTTTTTCGTGGGGCCCAGGGGTCCAGTTCAGCTGAAGAAAGAATCTTCAAGGAGTCTTCAGGGATTCTTCGGTGAAGATTTTGGCGCCAATACGAAGACTATCATTTTCTCAAACTAGAGCTTAGTCATTCATGTAATGATGGCCACCTCCGGCGATTCCGGAGGAAATCTTTGGTAAGGGGTCCTTTTTTATTTTTTTTTGTGGGGCCCATGGGTCCAATTCAGCTGAAGAAAGAATCTTAAAGGAGTCTTTAGGGATTCTTCGGTGAAGATTTTGGAGCCAATACGACGACTATCATTTTCTCAAACTTGAGCATAGTCATTCATGTAATGATGGCCACCTCCGGCGATTCCGGAGGAAATCTTTGGTAAGGGGT
The DNA here is from genome assembly GCA_039081455.1 of Macrobrachium rosenbergii. NCBI lineage: Eukaryota > Metazoa > Arthropoda > Malacostraca > Decapoda > Palaemonidae > Macrobrachium > Macrobrachium rosenbergii. The sequence continues at coordinate 217,265 of JANJGK010000465.1, forward strand.
CCTTTTTTGTTTTTTTTTTTTTTGTGGGGCCCATGGGTCCAGTTCAGCTGAAGAAAGAATCTTCAAGGAGTCTTCAGGGATTCTTCGGTGAAGATTTTGGCCCCAATACGAAGACTGTCATTTTCTCAAACTAGAGCATAATCATTCATGTAATGATGGCCACCTCCGGTGATTCCGGAGTAAATCTTTGGTAAGCGGTCCTTTTTTTTTTTTTTGTGGGGCCCAGGGGTCCAATTCAGCTGAAGAAAGAATCTTCAAGGAGTCTTCAGGGATTTTTCGGTGAAGATTTTGGAGCCAATACGAAGACTATCATTTTCTCAAACTAGAGCATAGTCATTCATGTAATGATGGCCACCTCCGGCGATTCCGGAGGAAATGTTTGGTAAGGGGCCATTTTTTTTTTTTTTTTGTGGGGCCCAGGAATCCAGTTCAGCTGAAGAAAGAATCTTCAAGGAGTCTTCAGGGATTCTTCGGTGAAGATTTTGGCGCCAATACTAAGACTATCAGTTTCTCAAACTAGAGCATAGTCATTCATGTAATGATGGCCACCTCCGGCGATTCCGGAGGAAATCTTTGGTAAGGGGTCCTTTTTTTTTTTTTTTTTTTTTTGTGGGGCCCAGGGGTCCAATTCAGCTGAAGAAAGAATCTTCAAGGAGTCTTCAGGGATTCTTCGGTGAAGATTTTGGCGCCAATACGAAGACTATCATTTTCTCAAACTAGAGCATAGTCATTCATGTAATGATCGCCACCTCCGGCGATTGCTGAGGAAATCTTTAATAAGGGGTCCTTTTTTGTTTTTTTTTTTTGTGGGGCCTAGGAGTCCAATTCAGCTGAAGAAAGAATCTTCAAGGAGTCTTCAAGGATTCTTCAGTGAAGATTTTGGCGCCAATACTAAGACTATCATTTTCTCAAACTAGAGCATAGTCATAAAGGCTACCAGCTATATAAATGGTAGAAATTACCCTTGAAATTGAAAAATGACACCTGTTATACTGCTGAAGAAAGAATCTTCAAGCAGTCTTCAGGGAATCTTGGGTGAGGATTTTGGAGCCAATATGAAGACAATCATTTTCTAAAACTAGAGCATAGTCATTCATGTAATGATGGCCACCTCCGGCGATTCCGGAGGAAATCTCTGCTAAGGGGTCTTTTTTTTTTTTTTTTTTTGTGCGGCCCAGGGGTCCAATTCAGCTGAAGAAAGAATCTTCAAAGATTCTTCAGGGATTCTTCGGTGAAGATTTTGGAGCCAATACGAAGACTATCATTTTCTCAAACTAGAGCATAGTCATTCATGTAATGATGGCCACCTCCGGCGATTCCGGAGGAAATCTTTGGTAAGGGGTCCTTTTTTTTTTTTTTGTGGGGCTCAGGGGTTCAATTCAGCTGAAGAAAGAATCTTAGAGGAGTCTTCAGGATTCTTTGGTGAAGATTTTGAAGCCAATACGACGACTATCATTTTCTCAAACTTGAGCATAGTCATTCATGTAATGATGGCCACCTCCGGCGATTCCGGAGGAAATCTTAGGTAAGGGGTCCTTTTTTTTTTTTTTTTTTGTGGGGCCCATGGGTCCAGTTCAGCTGAAGAAAGAATCTTCAAGGAGTCTTCAGGGATTCTTCGGTGAAGATTTTGGCGCCAATACGAAGACTATCATTTTCTCAAACTATAGCATAGTCATTCATGTAATGATGGCCACCTCCGGTGATTCCGGAGTAAATCTTTGGTAAGGGGTCCTTTTTTTTTTTTGTGGGGCCCAGGGGTCCAATTCAGCTGAAGAAAGAATCTTCAAAGAGTCTTCAGGGATTCTTCGGTGAAGATTTTGGAGCCAATACGAAGACTATCATTTTCTCAAACTAGAAGATAGTCATTCATGTAATGATGGCCACCTCCGGCGATTCCGGAGGAAATCTTTGGTAAGGGGTCCTTTTTAGTTTTTTTTTTTGTTGGGCCCAGGGGTTCAATTCAGCTGAAGAAAGAATCTTCAAGGAGTCTTCAGGGATTCTTCGGTGAAGATTTTGGCGCCAATACGAAGACTATCATTTTCTCAAACTAGAGCATAGTCATTCATATAATGATGGCCACCTCCGGCGATTCCGGAGGAATCTTTGGTAAGGGGTCCTTTTTTTTTTTTTTTTTTTTGTGGGGCCCAGGGGTCCAGTTCAGCTGAAGACAGAATCTTCAAGGAGTCTTCAGGGATTCTTCGGTGAAGATTTTGGCTCCAATACGAAGACTATCATTTTCTCACACTAGAGCATAGTCATTCATGTAATGATGGCCACCTCCAGCGATTCCGGAGGAAATCTTTGGTAAGGGGTCCTTTTTTGTTTTTTTTTGTGGGGCCCAGGGGTCCAATTCAGCTGAAAAAAGAATCTTCAAGGAGTCTTCAGAGATTCTTCGGTGAAGAATTTGGCGCCAATACGAAGACTATCATTTTCTCAAACTAGAGCTTAGTCATTCATGTAATGATGGCCACGTCCGGCGATTCCGGAGGAAATCTTTGGTAAGGGGTCCTTTTTTGTTTTTTTTTTTTTGTGGGGCCCAGGGGTCCAATTCAGCTGAAGAAAGAATCTTCAAAGAGTCTTCAGGGATTCTTCGGTGAAGATTTTGGAGCCAATACGAAGACTATCATTTTCTCAAACTAGAACATAGTCATTCATGTAATGATGGCCACCTCCGGCGATTCATTAGGAAATCTTTGGTAAGGGGTCCTTTTTTTTTTTTTTTTTTTTTGTGGGGCCCAGGGGTTCAATTCAGCTGAAGAAAGAATCTTCAAGGATTCTTCAGGGATTCTTCGGTGAAGATTTTGGCGCCAATATGAAGACTATCATTTTCTCAAACTAGAGCATAGTCATTCATGTAATGATGGCCACCTCTTGCGATTCCGGAGGAATCTTTGGTAAAGGGTCCTATTTTTTTTTTTTTTTTGTGGGGCTCAGGGGTCCAGTTCAGCTGAAGAAAGAATCTTCAAGGAGTCTTCAGGGATTCTTCGGTGAAGATTTTGGCGCCAATACGAAGAATATCATTTTCTCAAACTAGAGCTTAGTCATTCATGTAATGATGGCCACATCCGGCGATTCCGGAGTAAATCTTTGGTAAGGGGTCCATTGTTGTTTTTTTTTTGTGGGGCCCAGGGGTCCAATTCAGCTGAAGAAAGAATCTTAAAGGAGTCTTCAGGGATTCTTCGGTGAAGATTTTGGAGCCAATACGACGACTATCATTTTCTCAAACTAGAGCTTAGTCATTCATGTAATGAATGCCACCTCCGGCGATTCCGGAGGAAATCTTTTTTAAGGGGTCCTTTTTTGTTTTTTTGTTTTTTTGTGGGGCCCAGGGGTCCAGTTCAGCTGAAGAAAGAATCTTCAAGGAGTCTTCAGGGATTCTTCGGTGAAGATTTTGGCGCCAATACGAAGACTATCATTTTCTCAAACTAGAGCATAGTCATTCATGTAATGATGGCCACCTCCGGCGATTCCGGAGGAAATCTTTGGTAAGGGGTCCTTTTTTTTTTTTTTTTTTTTTTTGGTGGGGCCCAGGGGTCCAGTTCAGCTGAAGAAAGAATCTTCAAGGAGTCTTCAGGGATTCTTCGGTGAAGATTTTGGCACCAATACGAAGACTATCATTTTCTCAAACTAGAGCTTAGTCATTCATGTAATGATGGCCACCTCCGGCGATTCCGGAGGAAATCTTTGGTAATGGGTCCTTTTTTTTTTTTTTTTTTTTTGGTGGGGCCCAGGTGTCCAGTTCAGCTGAAGAAAGAATCTTCAAGGAGTCTTCAGGGATTCTTCGGTGAAGATTTTGGCACCAATACGAAGACTATCATTTTCTCAAACTAGAGCTTAGTCATTCATGTAATGATGGCCACCTCCGGCGATTCCGGAGGAAATCTTTGGTAAGGGGTCCTTTTTTTTTTTTTTGTGGGGCCCAGGGGTCCAATTCAGCTGAAGAAAGAATCTTCAAGGAGTCTTCAGGGATTCTTCCTTGAAGATTTTGGAGCCAATACGAAGACTATCATTTTCTCAAACTAGAGCATAGTCATTCATGTAATGATGGCCACCTCCGGCGATTCCGGAGGAAATCTGTGGTAAGGGGTCCTTTTTTTTTTTTTGTGGGGCCCAGGGGTGCAGTTCAGCTGAAGAAAGAATCTTCAAGGAGTCTTCAGGGATTCTTCGGTGAAGATTTTGGCGCCAATACGAAGACTATCATTTTCTCAAACTAGAGCATAGTCATTCATGTAATGATGGCTACCTCCGGCGATTCCGGAGGAAATCTTTGGAAAGGGGTCATTTTTTTTTTTTTTTTTTTTTTGTGTGGCCCAGGGGTCCAATTCAGCTGAAGAAAGAATCTTCAAGGAGTCTTCAGGGATTCTTCGGTGAAGATTTTGGCGCCAATACTAAGACTATCATTTTCTCAAACTAGAGCATAGTCATAAAGACTACCAGCTATATAAATGGTAGAAATTACCATTGAAATTGAAAAATGACACCTGTTATACTGCTGCAGAAAGAGTCTTCAAGGAGTCTTCAGGGAATCTTGGGTGAGGATTTTGGAGCCAATATGAAGACTATCATTTTCTAAAACTAGAGCATAGTCATTCATGTAATGATGGCCACCTCCAGCGATTCCGGAGGAAATCTTTGGTAAGGGGTCCTTTTTTTGTTTTTTTTTTTTTTTGGTGGGGCCCAGGGGTCCAGTTCAGTTGAAGAAAGAAATTTCAAGGAGTCTTCAGGGATTCTTCGGTGAAGATTTTGGCGCCAATACGAACACTATCATTTTCTCAAACTAGAGCTTCGTCATTCATGTAATGATGGCCACCTCCGGCGATTCCGGAGGAAATGTTTGGTAAGGGGTCCTTATTTTTTTTTTTTTTTTTTGTGGGGCCCAGGGTTCCAATTCAGCTGAAGAAAGAATCTTCAAGGAGTCTTCAGGGATTCTTCAGTGAAGATTTTGGAGCCAATACGAAGACTATCATTTTCTCAAACTACAGCTTAGCCATGCATGTAATGATGGCCACCTCCGGCGATTCCGGAGGAAATCTTTGGTAAGGGGTCCTTTTTTGTTTTTTTTGTGGGGCCCAGGGGTCCAGTTCAGCTGAAGAAAGAATCTTCAAGGAGTCTTCAGGGATTCTTCAGTGAATATTTTGGCGCCAATACGAAAACTATAATTTTCTCAAACTAGAGCATAGTCATTCATGTAATGATGGCCACCTCCGGCGATTCCGGAGGAAATCTTTGGTAAGGGGTCTTTTTTTTTTTTTTTTTTTTTTTTTGCGCCCAGGGGTCCAATTCATCTGAAGAAAGAATCTTCAAGGAGTCTTCAGGGATTCTTCGGTGAAGATTTTGGCGCAAATACTAAGACTATCATTTTCTCAAACTAGAGCATAGTCATAAAGGCTACCAGCTATATAAATGGTAGAAATTACCGTTGAAATTGAAAAATGACACCTGTTATACTGCTGAAGAAAGAGTCTTCAAGGAGTCTTCAGGGAATCTTGGGTGAGGATTTTGGAGCCAATATGAAGACTATCATTTTCTAAAACTAGAGCATAGTCATTCATGTAATGTTGGCCACCTCCGGCGATTCCGGAGGAAATCTTTGGTAAGGGGTCATTTTTTGTTTTTTTTTTGTGGGGCCCAGGGGTCCAATTCAGCTGAAGAAAGAATCTTCAAGGAGTCTTCAGGGATTCTTCGGTGAAGATTTTGGAGCCAATACGAAGACTATCATTTTCTCAAACTAGAGCATAGTTATTCATGCAATGATGGCCACATCTGGCGATTTCGGAGGAAATCTTTGGTAAGGGTTCCTTTTTTTTTTTTTTTCGTGGGGCCCAGGGGTCCAGTTCAGCTGAAGAAAGAATCTTCAAGGAGTCTTCAGGGATTCTTCGGTGAAGATTTTGGCGCCAATACGAAGACTATCATTTTCTCAAACTAGAGCATAGTCATTCATGTAATGATGGCAACCTCCGGCGATTCCTGAGGAAATCTTTAGTAAGGGGTCCTTTTTTGTTTTTTTTTGTGGGGCCCAGGGGTCCAATTCAGCTGAAGAAAGAATCTTCAAGGAGTCTTGAAGGATTCTTCGGTGAAGATTTTGGCGCCATTACTAAGACTATCATTTTCTCAAACTAGAGCATAGTCATAAAGGCTACCAGCTATATAAATGGTAGAAATTACCCTTGAAATTGAAAAATGACACCTGTTATACTGCTGAAGAAAGAGTCTTCAAGGAGTCTTCAGGGAATCTTGGGTGAGGATTTTGGAGCCAATATGAAGACTATCATTTTCTAAAACTAGAGCATAGTCATCCATGTAATGATGGACACCTCCGGCGATTCCGGAGGAAATCTTTGGTAAGGGGTCCTTTTTTGTTTTTTTTTGTGGGGCCCAGGGGTCCAGTTCAGCTGAAGAAAGAATCTTCAAAGAGTCTTCAGGGATTCTTCGGTGAAGATTTTGGAGCCAATACGAAGACTATCATTTTCTCAAACTAGAGCATAGTTATTCATGTAATGATGGCCACCTCCGGCGATTCCGGAGGAAATCTTTGGTAAGGGGTCCATTTTTTTTTTTTTTTTTTGTGGGGCCCAGGGGTCCAGTTCAGCTGAAGAAAGAATCTTCAAGGAGTCTTCAGGGATTCTTCGGTGAAGATTTTGGCACCAATACGAAGACTATCATTTTCTCAAACTAGAGCTTAGTCATTCATGTAATGATGGCCACCTCCGGCGATTCCGGAGGAAATCTTTGGTAAGGGGTCCTTTTTTTTTTTTTGTGGGGCCCAGGGGTCCAATTCAGCTGAAGAAAGAATCTTCAAGGAGTCTTCAGGGATTCTTCCTTGAAGATTTTGGAGCCAATACGAAGACTATCATTTTCTCAAACTAGAGCATAGTCATTCATGTAATGATGGCCACCTCCGGCGATTCCGGAGGAAATCTGTGGTAAGGGGTCCTTTTTTTTTTTTGTGGGGCCCAGGGGTCCAGTTCAGCTGAAGAAAGAATCTTCAAGGAGTCTTCAGGGATTCTTCGGTGAAGATTTTGGCGCCAATACGAAGACTATCATTTTCTCAAACTAGAGCATAGTCATTCATGTAATGATGGCTACCTCCGGCGATTCCGGAGGAAATCTTTGGAAAGGGGTCATTTTTTTTTTTTTTTGTGGGGCCCAGGGGTCCAATTCAGCTGAAGAAAGAATCTTCAAGGAGTCTTCAGGGATTCTTCGGTGAAGATTTTGGCGCCAATACTAAGACTATCATTTTCTCAAACTAGAGCATAGTCATAAAGACTACCAGCTATATAAATGGTAGAAATTACCATTGAAATTGAAAAATGACACCTGTTATACTGCTGCAGAAAGAGTCTTCAAGGAGTCTTCAGGGAATCTTGGGTGAGGATTTTGGAGCCAATATGAAGACTATCATTTTCTAAAACTAGAGCATAGTCATTCATGTAATGATGGCCACCTCCAGCGATTCCGGAGGAAATCTTTGGTAAGGGGTCCTTTTTTTTTTTTTTTTTTTTTTTTGGTGGGGCCCAGGGGTCCAGTTCAGTTGAAGAAAGAAATTTCAAGGAGTCTTCAGGGATTCTTCGGTGAAGATTTTGGCGCCAATACGAACACTATCATTTTCTCAAACTAGAGCTTCGTCATTCATGTAATGATGGCCACCTCCGGCGATTCCGGAGGAAATGTTTGGTAAGGGGTCCTTATTTGTTTTTTTTTTTTTTTTGTGGGGCCCAGGGGTCCAATTCAGCTGAAGAAAGAATCTTCAAGGAGTCTTCAGGGATTCTTCAGTGAAGATTTTGGAGCCAATACGAAGACTATCATTTTCTCAAACTACAGCTTAGCCATGCATGTAATGATGGCCACCTCCGGCGATTCCGGAGGAAATCTTTGGTAAGGGGTCCTTTTTTGTTTTTTTTTGTGGGGCCCAGGGGTCCAGTTCAGCTGAAGAAAGAATCTTCAAGGAGTCTTCAGGGATTCTTCAGTGAATATTTTGGCGCCAATACGAAAACTATAATTTTCTCAAACTAGAGCATAGTCATTCATGTAATGATGGCCACCTCCGGCGATTCCGGAGGAAATCTTTGGTAAGGGGTCTTTTTTTTTTTTTTTTTTTTTTTTTTTGCGCCCAGGGGTCCAATTCATCTGAAGAAAGAATCTTCAAGGAGTCTTCAGGGATTCTTCGGTGAAGATTTTGGCGCAAATACTAAGACTATCATTTTCTCAAACTAGAGCATAGTCATAAAGGCTACCAGCTATATAAATGGTAGAAATTACCGTTGAAATTGAAAAATGACACCTGTTATACTGCTGAAGAAAGAGTCTTCAAGGAGTCTTCAGGGAATCTTGGGTGAGGATTTTGGAGCCAATATGAAGACTATCATTTTCTAAAACTAGAGCATAGTCATTCATGTAATGTTGGCCACCTCCGGCGATTCCGGAGGAAATCTTTGGTAAGGGGTCATTTTTTGTTTTTTTTTTGTGGGGCCCAGGGGTCCAATTCAGCTGAAGAAAGAATCTTCAAGGAGTCTTCAGGGATTCTTCGGTGAAGATTTTGGAGCCAATACGAAGACTATCATTTTCTCAAACTAGAGCATAGTTATTCATGCAATGATGGCCACATCTGGCGATTTCGGAGGAAATCTTTGGTAAGGGTTCCTTTTTTTTTTTTTTTCGTGGGGCCCAGGGGTCCAGTTCAGCTGAAGAAAGAATCTTCAAGGAGTCTTTAGGGATTCTTCGGTGAAGATTTTGGCGCCAATACGAAGACTATCATTTTCTCAAACTAGAGCATAGTCATTCATGTAATGATGGCAACCTCCGGCGATTCCTGAGGAAATCTTTAGTAAGGGGTCCTTTTTTGTTTTTTTTTGTGGGGCCCAGGGGTCCAATTCAGCTGAAGAAAGAATCTTCAAGGAGTCTTGAAGGATTCTTCGGTGAAGATTTTGGCGCCATTACTAAGACTATCATTTTCTCAAACTAGAGCATAGTCATAAAGGCTACCAGCTATATAAATGGTAGAAATTACCCTTGAAATTGAAAAATGACACCTGTTATACTGCTGAAGAAAGAGTCTTCAAGGAGTCTTCAGGGAATCTTGGGTGAGGATTTTGGAGCCAATATGAAGACTATCATTTTCTAAAACTAGAGCATAGTCATCCATGTAATGATGGACACCTCCGGCGATTCCGGAGGAAATCTTTGGTAAGGGGTCCTTTTTTGTTTTTTTTTGTGGGGCCCAGGGGTCCAGTTCAGCTGAAGAAAGAATCTTCAAAGAGTCTTCAGGGATTCTTCGGTGAAGATTTTGGAGCCAATACGAAGACTATCATTTTCTCAAACTAGAGCATAGTTATTCATGTAATGATGGCCACCTCCGGCGATTCCGGAGGAAATCTTTGGTAAGGGGTCCATTTTTTTTTTTTTTTTTTGTGGGGCCCAGGGGTCTAGTTCAGCTGAAGAAAGAATCTTCAAGGAGTCTTCAGGGATTCTTCGGTGAAGATTTTGGCACCAATACGAAGACTATCATTTTCTCAAACTAGAGCTTAGTCATTCATGTAATGATGGCCACCTCCGGCGATTCCGGAGGAAATCTTTGGTAAGGGGTCCTTTTTTTTTTTTTGTGGGGCCCAGGGGTCCAATTCAGCTGAAGAAAGAATCTTCAAGGAGTCTTCAGGGATTCTTCCTTGAAGATTTTGGAGCCAATACGAAGACTATCATTTTCTCAAACTAGAGCATAGTCATTCATGTAATGATGGCCACCTCCGGCGATTCCGGAGGAAATCTGTGGTAAGGGGTCCTTTTTTTTTTTTGTGGGGCCCAGGGGTCCAGTTCAGCTGAAGAAAGAATCTTCAAGGAGTCTTCAGGGATTCTTCGGTGAAGATTTTGGCGCCAATACGAAGACTATCATTTTCTCAAACTAGAGCATAGTCATTCATGTAATGATGGCTACCTCCGGCGATTCCGGAGGAAATCTTTGGAAAGGGGTCATTTTTTTTTTTTTTTGTGGGGCCCAGGGGTCCAATTCAGCTGAAGAAAGAATCTTCAAGGAGTCTTCAGGGATTCTTCGGTGAAGATTTTGGCGCCAATACTAAGACTATCATTTTCTCAAACTAGAGCATAGTCATAAAGACTACCAGCTATATAAATGGTAGAAATTACCATTGAAATTGAAAAATGACACCTGTTATACTGCTGCAGAAAGAGTCTTCAAGGAGTCTTCAGGGAATCTTGGGTGAGGATTTTGGAGCCAATATGAAGACTATCATTTTCTAAAACTAGAGCATAGTCATTCATGTAATGATGGCCACCTCCAGCGATTCCGGAGGAAATCTTTGGTAAGGGGTCCTTTTTTTTTTTTTTTTTTTTTTTGGTGGGGCCCAGGGGTCCAGTTCAGTTGAAGAAAGAAATTTCAAGGAGTCTTCAGGGATTCTTCGGTGAAGATTTTTTCGCCAATACGAACACTATCATTTTCTCAAACTAGAGCTTCGTCATTCATGTAATGATGGCCACCTCCGGCGATTCCGGAGGAAATGTTTGGTAAGGGGTCCTTATTTGTTTTTTTTTTTTTTTTGTGGGGCCCAGGGGTCCAATTCAGCTGAAGAAAGAATCTTCAAGGAGTCTTCAGGGATTCTTCAGTGAAGATTTTGGAGCCAATACGAAGACTATCATTTTCTCAAACTACAGCTTAGCCATGCATGTAATGATGGCCACCTCCGGCGATTCCGGAGGAAATCTTTGGTAAGGGGTCCTTTTTTGTTTTTTTTTGTGGGGGCCAGGGGTCCAGTTCAGCTGAAGAAAGAATCTTCAAGGAGTCTTCAGGGATTCTTCAGTGAATATTTTGGCGCCAATACGAAAACTATAATTTTCTCAAACTAGAGCATAGTCATTCATGTAATGATGGCCACCTCCGACGATTCCGGAGGAAATCTTTGGTAAGGGGTCTTTTTTTTTTTTTTTTTTTTTTTTTTTGCGCCCAGGGGTCCAATTCATCTGAAGAAAGAATCTTCAAGGAGTCTTCAGGGATTCTTCGGTGAAGATTTTGGCGCAAATACTAAGACTATCATTTTCTCAAACTAGAGCATAGTCATAAAGGCTACCAGCTATATAAATGGTAGAAATTACCGTTGAAATTGAAAAATGACACCTGTTATACTGCTGAAGAAAGAGTCTTCAAGGAGTCTTCAGGGAATCTTGGGTGAGGATTTTGGAGCCAATATGAAGACTATCATTTTCTAAAACTAGAGCATAGTCATTCATGTAATGTTGGCCACCTCCGGCGATTCCGGAGGAAATCTTTGGTAAGGGGTCATTTTTTGTTTTTTTTTTGTGGGGCCCAGGGGTCCAATTCAGCTGAAGAAAGAATCTTCAAGGAGTCTTCAGGGATTCTTCGGTGAAGAATTTGGAGCCAATACGAAGACTATCATTTTCTCAAACTAGAGCATAGTTATTCATGCAATGATGGCCACATCTGGCGATTTCGGAGGAAATCTTTGGTAAGGGTTCCTTTTTTTTTTTTTTTTCGTGGGGCCCAGGGGTCCAGTTCAGCTGAAGAAAGAATCTTCAAGGAGTCTTCAGGGATTCTTCGGTGAAGATTTTGGCGCCAATACGAAGACTATCATTTTCTCAAACTAGAGCATAGTCATTCATGTAATGATGGCAACCTCCGGCGATTCCTGAGGAAATCTTTAGTAAGGGGTCCTTTTTTGTTTTTTTTTGTGGGGCCCAGGGGTCCAATTCAGCTGAAGAAAGAATCTTCAAGGAGTCTTGAAGGATTCTTCGGTGAAGATTTTGGCGCCATTACTAAGACTATCATTTTCTCAAACTAGAGCATAGTCATAAAGGCTACCAGCTATATAAATGGTAGAAATTACCCTTGAAATTGAAAAATGACACCTGTTATACTGCTGAAGAAAGAGTCTTCAAGGAGTCTTCAGGGAATCTTGGGTGAGGATTTTGGAGCCAATATGAAGACTATCATTTTCTAAAACTAGAGCATAGTCATCCATGTAATGATGGACACCTCCGGCGATTCCGGAGGAAATCTTTGGTAAGGGGTCCTTTTTTGTTTTTTTTTTGTGGGGCCCAGGGGTCCAGTTCAGCTGAAGAAAGGATCTTCAAGGAGTCTTCAGGGATTCTTCGGTGAAGATTTTGGCGCCAATACGAAGACTATCATTTTCTCAAACTATCGCATAGTCATTCATGTAATGATGGCCACCTCCGGCGATTCCGGAGGAAATCTTTGGTAAGGGGTCCTTTTTTTTTTTTTTTTTTTGTGGGGCCCAGGGGTCCAATGCAGCTGAAGAAAGAATCTTCAAGGAGTCTTCAGGGATTCTTCGGTGAAGATTTTGGAGCCCATGTAATGATGGCCACCTCCGGCGATTTAGGAGGGAACCTTTGGTAAGGGGTCCTTTTTTTTTTTTTTTTGTGGGGCCCAGGGGTCCAGTTCAGCTGAATAAAGAATCTTCAAGAAGTCTTCACGGATTCTTCGGTGAAGATTTTGGAGCCAATACGAAGACTATCATTTTCTCAAAATAGAGCATAGTCATTCATGTAATGATGGCCACCTCCGGCGATTCCGTAGGAAATCTTTGGTAAAGGGTCTTTTTTTTTTTCGTGGGGCCCAGGGGTCCAGTTCAGCTGAATAAAGAATCTTCAAGGAGTCTTCAGGGATTCTTCGGTGAAGATTTTGGCGCCAATACGAAGACTATCATTTTCTCAAAATAGAGCATAGTCATTCATGTAATGATGGCCACCTCCTGCGATTTCGGAGGAAATCTTTGGTAAGGGGTCCTTTTTTGTTTTTTTTTTGTGGGGCCCAGGGGTCCGATTCAGCTGAAGAAAGAATCTTCAAAGAGTCTTCAGGGATTCTTCGGTGAAGATTTTGGAGCCAATACGAAGACTATCATTTTTTCAAACTAGAGCATAGTTATTCATGTAATGATGGCCACCTCCGGCGATTCCGGAGGAAATCTTTGGTAAGGGGTCCTTTTTTTTTTTTTTTTTTGTGGGGCCCAGGGGTCCAGTTCAGCTGAAGAAAGAATCTTCAAGGAGTCTTCAGCGATTCTTCGGTGAAGATTTTGTAGCCAATACAAAGACTATTATTTTCTCAAACTAGAGCATAGTCATTCATGTAATGATGGCTACCTCCGGCGATTCCGGAGGAAATCTTTGGTAAGGGGTCCTTTTTTTTTTTTTTTCTTTTTTTTTGTGGGGCACAGGGGTCCAATTCAGCTGAAGAAAGAATCTTCAAGGAGTCTTCAGGGATTCTTCGGTGAAGATTTTGGCGCCAATACGAAGACTATCATTTTCTCAAACTAGAGCTTAGTCATTCATGTAATGATGGCTACCTCCGGCGATTCCGGAGGAAATCTTTGGGAAGGGGTCCTTTTTTGTTTTTTTTTTGTGGGGCCCAGGGGTCCAGTTCAGCTGAAGAAAGAATCTTAGAGGAGTCTTCAGGGATTCTTCGGTGAAGATTTTGGAGCCAATACGAAGACTATCATTTTCTCAAAATAGAGCATAGTCATTCATGTAATGATGGCCACCTCCGGCGATTCCGTAGGAAATCTTTGGTAAAGGGTCTTTTTTTTTTTTGTGGGGCCCAGGGGTCCAGTTCAGCTGAATAAAGAATCTTCAAGGAGTCTTCAGGGATTCTTCGGTGAAGATTTTGGCGCCAATACGAAGACTATCATTTTCTCAAAATAGAGCATAGTCATTCATGTAATGATGGCCACCTCAATGCGATTCCGGAGGAAACTTTGGTAAGGGGTCCTTTTTTTTTTTTTTTTTTTTGTATGGCCCAGTGGTCCAATTCTGCTAAAGAAAGAATCTTCAACGATTCTTCAGGGAATCTTCGGTGAAGACTTTCGCGCCAATACTAAGACTATCATTTTCTCAAAGTAGAGCATAGTCATTTATGTAATGATGGCCACCTCCGGCGATTCCGGAGGAATTCTTTGGTAAGGGGTCATTTTTTTTTTTTTTTTGTGGGGCCTAGGGGTCCAATTCAGCTGAAGAAAGAATCTTCAAGGATTCTTCAGGGATTCTTCGGTGAAGATTTTGGCGCCAATACTAAGACTATCATTTTCTCAAACTAGAGCATAGTCATAAAGGCTACCAGCTATATAAATGGTAGAAATTACCCTTGAAATTGAAAAATGACACCTGTTATACTGCTGAAGAAAGAGTCTTCAAGGAGTCTTCAGGGAATCTTGGGTGACGATTTTGGAGCCAATATGAAGACTATCATTTTCTCAAACTAGAGCATAGTCATAGATGTAATGATGGCCACCTCCGGCGATTCCGGAGGAAATCTTTGGTAAGGGGTCCTTTTTTGTTTTTTTTTGTGGGGCCCAGGGGTCCAATTCAGCTGAAGAAAGAATCTTCAAGGAGTCTTCAGGGATTCTTCGGTGAAGATTTTGGAGCCAATACGAAGACTATCATTTTCTCAAACTAGAGCTTAGTCATTCATGTAATGATGGCCACCTTCGGCGATTCCGGAGGAAATCTTTGGTAAGGGGTCCTTTTTTGTTTTTTTTTGTGGGGCCCAGGGATCCAATTCAGCTGAAGAAACAATCTTCAAGAATTCTTCAGGGATTCTTCAGTGAAGGTTTTGGAGCCAATACGAAGACTATCATTTTCTCAAACTAGAGCTTAGTCATTCATGTAATGATGGCCACCTTCGGTGATTCCGGAGGAAATCTTTGGTAAGGGGTCCTTTTTTTTTTTTTGTGGGGCCCAGGGGTCCAATTCAGCTGAAGAAAGAATCTTCAAGGAGTCTTCAGGGATTCTCCGGTGAAGATTTTGGCGCTAATACGAAGACAATCATTTTCTTAAACTAGAGCACAGTCATTCATGTAATGATGGCCACCTCCGGCGATTCCAGAGGAAATCTTTGGTAAGGGGTCCTTTTTTTTTTTTTTTTTTTTGTGGGGCCCAGGGGTCCAATTCAGCTGAAGAAAGAATCTTCAAGGAGTCTTCAGGAATTCTTCGGTGAAGATTTTGGCGCCAAAACGAAGACTATCATTTTCTCAAACTAGAGCTTAGTCATTCATGTAATGATGGCCACCTCCGGCGATTCCGGAGGAAATCTTTGGTAAGGGGTCCTTTTTTGTTTTTTTTTGAGGGGCCCAGGGATCCAATTCAGCTGAAGAAACAATCTTCAAGGAGTCGTCAGGGATTCTTCGGTGAAGATTTTGGAGCCAATATGAAGACTATCATTTTCTCAAACTAGAGCATAGTCATCCATGTAATGATGGCCACTTCCGGCGATTCCGGAGGAAATCTTTGGTAAGGGGTCCTTTTTTGGTTTTTTTTTTGTGGGGCCCAGGGGTCCAATTCAGCTGAAGAAAGAATCTTCAAGGAGTCTTCAGGGATTCTTCGGTGAAGATTTTGGCGCCAATAGGAAGACTATCATTTTCTCAAACTAGAGCATAGTCATTCATGTAATGATGGCCACCTCCGGTGATTCTGGAGGAAATCTTTGGTAAGGGGTCCTTTTTGGGGGGGGGGGGGGTTCCAGGGGTCCAATTCAGCTGAAGAAAGAATCTTCAAGGAGTCTTCAGAGATTCTTCGGTGAAGATTTTGGCGCCAATACGAAGACTATCAATTTCTCAAACTAGAGCATAGTCATTCATGTAATGATGGCCACCTCCGGCGATTCCGGAGGAAATCTTTGGTAAGGGGTCCTTTTTTTTTGTGGGGCCCAGGGGTCCAATTCAGCTGAAGAAAGAATCTTCAAGGAGTCTTTAAGGATTCTTCGGTGAAGATTTTGGAGCCAATACGAAGACTATCATTTTCTCAATCTAGAGCATAGTCATTCATGTAAAGATGGCCACCTCCGGCGATTCCGGAGGAAATCTTTGGTAAGTGGTCCTTTTTTTTTTTTTTTTTTGTGGGTTCCATGGGTCCAATTCAGCTGAAGAAAGAACCTTCAAGGAGTCTTCAGGGATTCTTCGGTGAAGATTTTGGCGCCAATACGAAGACTATCATTTTCTCAAACTAGAGCATAGTCATAAAGGCTTCCAGCTATATAAATGGTAGAAATTACCCTTGAAATTGAAAAATGACACCTGTTATACTGCTGAAGAAAGAGTCTTCAAGGAGTCTTCAAGGAATCTTGGGTGAGCATTTTGGAGCCAATATGAAGACTATCATTTTCTCAAACTAGAGCATAGTCATTCATGTAATGATGGCCACCTCCGGCGATTCCGGAGGAAATCTTTGGTAAGGGGTCCTTTTTTTTTTTTTTTTTTTTTGTTGGGCCCAGGGGTCCAATTCAGCTGAAGAAAGAATCTTCAAGGAGTCTTCAGGGATTCTTCGGTGAAGATTTTTTCGCCAATACGAAGACTATCATTTTCTCAAACTAGAGCATAGTCATTCATGTAATGATGGCCACCTCCGGTGATTCTGGAGGAAATCTTTGGTAAGGGGTCCTTTTTTGGGTTTGTTTGTGGGGCCCAGGGGTCCAATTCAGCTGAAGAAAGAATCTTCAAGGAGTCTTCAGGGATTCTTCGGTGAAGATTTTGGCTCCAATACGAAGGCTATCATTTTCTCAAACTAGAGCATAGTCATTCATGTAATGATGGCCACCTCCGGCGATTCCGGAGGAAATCTTTGGTAAGGGATCCTTTTTTGTTTTTTTTTGTGGGGCCCAGGGGTCCAATTCAGCTGAAGAAAGAATCTTTAAAGATTCTTCAGGGATTCTTCGGTGAAGATTTTGGAGCCAATACGAAGACTATCATTTTCTCAAACTAGAGCATAGTCATTAATGTAATGATGGCCACCTCCGGCGATTCTGGAGGAAATCTTTGGTAAGGAGTCCTTTTTTATTTTATTTTTTTTTTTTGTGGGGCCCAGGGGTCCAATTCAGCTGAAGAAAGAATCTTCAAGGAGTCTTCAGGGATTCTTCGGTGAAGATTATGGCGCCAATATGAAGACAATCATTTTCTCAAACTAGAGTATAGTCATTCATGTAATGATGGCCACCTCCGGCGATTCCGAAGAAAATCTTTGGTAAGGGGTCCTTTTTTGTTTTTTTTTTTTTGTGGGGCCCAGGTGTCCAATTCAGCTGAAGAAAGAATCTTCAAGGAGTCTTCAGGGATTCTTCGGTGAAGATTTTGGAGCCAATACGAAGACTATCATTTTCTCAAACTAGAGCATAGTCATTCATGTAATAATGGCCACCTCCGGTGATTCCGGAGGAAATCTTTTGTAAGGGGTCCTTTTTTTTTTTGTGGGGCCCAGGGGTCCAATTCAGCTAAAGAAAGAATCTTCAAGGAGTCTTCAGGGCTTCGTCGGTGAAGATTTTGGCACCAATACGAAGACTATCATTTTCTCAAACTAGAGCATAGTCATTCATGTAATGATGGCCACCTCCGGCAATTCCGGAGGAAATCTTTGGTAAGGGCTCCTTTTTTTTTTTTGTTTGGGTTCCAGGGGTCCAATTCAGCTGAAGAAAGAACCTTCAAGGAGTCTTCAGGGATTCTTCGGTGAAGATTTTGGCACCAATATGAAGACTATCATTTTCTCAAACTAGAGCATAGTCATTCATGTAATGATGGCCACCTCCGGCGATTTCGGAGAAAATCTTTGGTAAGGGGTCCTTTTTTTTTTTTTTTTTTGTGGGGCCCAGGGGTCCAATTCAGCTGAAGAAAGAATCTTCAAGGATTCTTCAGGGATTCTTCGGTGAAGATATTGGCACCATTACTAAGACTATCATTTTCTCAAACTAGAGCATAGTCATAAAGGCTACCAGCTATATAAATGGTAGAAATTACCCTTGAAATTGAAAAATGACACCTGTTATACTGCTGAAGAAAGAGTCTTCAAGGAGTCTTCAGGGAATCTTGGGTGAGGATTTTGGAGCCAATATGAAGACTATCATTTTCTAAAACTAGAGCATAGTCATCCATGTAATGATGGACACCTCCGGCGATTCCGGAGGAAATCTTTGGTAAGGGGTCCTTTTTTGTTTTTTTTTTTTGTTGGGCCCAGGGGTCCAATTCAGCTGAAGAAAGAATCTTCAAAGAGTCTTCAGGGATTCTTCGGTGAAGATTTTTGAGCCAATACGAAGACTATTATTTTCTCAAACTAGAGCATAGTCATTCATGTAATGATGGCCACCTCCGGCGATTCCTTAGGAAATCTTTGGTAAGGTGTCCTTTTTTGTTTTTTTTTTTCGCGGGGCCCAGGGGTCCAGTTCAGCTGAAGAAAGAATCTTCAAGGAGTCTTCAGGGATTCTTCGGTGAAGATTTTGGCGCCAATACGAAGACTATCATTTTCTCAAACTATCGCATAGTCATTCATGTAATGATGGCCACCTCCGGCGATTCCGGAGGAAATCTTTGGTAAGGGGTCCTTTTTTTTTTTTTTTTTTTTGTGGGGCCCAGGGGTCCAATGCAGCTGAAGAAAGAATCTTCAAGGAGTCTTCAGGGATTCTTCGGTGAAGATTTTGGAGCCAATACGAAAACTATCATTTTCTCAAACTAGAGCATAGTCATTCATGTAATGATGGCCACCTCCGGCGATTTAGGAGGGAACCTTTGGTAAGGGGTCCTTTTTTTTTCTTTTTTTTTGTGGGGCCCAGGGGTCCAGTTCAGCTGAAGAAAGAATCTTCAAGAAGTCTTCACGGATTCTTCGGTGAAGATTTTGGTGCCAATACGAAGACTATCATTTTCTCAAACTAGAGCATAGTCATTCATGTAATGATGACCACCTCCGGCGATTCCGGAGGAAATCTTTGGTAAGGGGTCCTTTTTTGTTTTTTTTTGTGGGGCCCAGGGGTCCAATTCAGCTGAAGAAAGAATCTTCAAGGAGTCTTCAGGGATTCTTCGGTGAAGATTTTGGCGCCAATACGAAGACTATAATTTTCTTAAAGTAGAGCATATTCATTCATGTAATGATGACCACCTCCGGCGATTTCGGAGGAAATCTTTGGTAAGGGGTCCTTTTTTTTTTTTTTATTGTGGGGCCCAGGGGTCCAATTCAGCTGAAGAAAGAATCTTCAAAGAGTCTTCAGGGATTCTTCGGTGAAGATTTTGGAGCCAATACGGAGACTATCATTTTCTCAAACTAGAGCATAGTTATTCATGTAATGATGGCCACCTCCGGCGATTCCGTAGGAAATCTTTGGTAAGGGGTCCTTTTTTTTTTTTTTTTTGTGGGGCCCAGGGGTCCAGTTCAGCTGAAGAAAGAATCTTCAAGGAGTCTTCAGCGATTCTTCGGTGAAGATTTTGTAGCCAATACAAAGACTATTATTTTCTCAAACTAGAGCATAGTCATTCATGTAATGATGGCCTCCTCCGGCGATTCCGGAGGAAATCTTTGGTAAGGGGTACTTTTTTTTTTTTTTTTTTTTTTTGTGGGGCACAGGGGTCCAATTCAGCTGAAGAAAGAATCTTCAAGGAGTCTTCAGGGATTCTTCGGTGAAGATTTTGGCGCCAATACGAAGACTATCATTTTCTCAAACTAGAGCATAGTCATTCATGTAATGATGACCACCTCCGGCGATTTCGGAGGAAATCTTTGGTAAGGGGTCCTTTTTTGTTTTTTTTTTTTGTGGGGCCCAGGGGTCCAATTCAGCTGAAGAAAGAATCTTCAAAGAGTCTTCAGGGATTCTTCGGTGAAGATTTTGGAGCCAATACGAAGACTATCATTTTCTCAAACTAGAGCATAGTTATTCATGTAATGATGGCCACCTCCGGCGATTCCGGAGGAAATCTTTGGTAAGGGGTCCTTTTTTTTTTTTTTTTTGTGGGGCCCAGGGGTCCAGTTCAGCTGAAGAAAGAATCTTCAAGGAGTCTTCAGCGATTCTTCGGTGAAGATTTTGTAGCCAATACAAAGACTATTATTTTCTCAAACTAGAGCATAGTCATTCATGTAATGATGGCCACCTCCGGCGATTCCGGAGGAAATCTTTGGTAAGGGGTACTTTTTTTTTTTTTTTTTTTTTTTGTGGGGCACAGGGGTCCAATTCAGCTGAAGAAAGAATCTTCAAGGAGTCTTCAGGGATTCTTCGGTGAAGATTTTGGCGCCAATACGAAGACTATCATTTTCTCAAACTAGAGCATAGTCATTCATGTAATGATGACCACCTCCGGCGATTTCGGAGGAAATCTTTGGTAAGGGGTCCTTTTTTGTTTTTTTTTTTGTGGGGCCCAGGGGTCCAATTCAGCTGAAGAAAGAATCTTCAAAGAGTCTTCAGGGAATCTTCGGTGAAGATTTTGGAGCCAATACGGAGACTATCATTTTCTCAAACTAGAGCATAGTTATACATGTAATGATGGCCACCTCCGGCGATTCCGGAGGAAATCTTTGGTAAGGGGTCCTTTTTTGTTTTTTTTTTTTTGTGGGGCCCAGGGGTCCAGTTCAGCTGAAGAAAGAATCTTCAAGGAGTCTTCAGCGATTCTTCGGTGAAGATTTTGTAGCCAATACAAAGACTATTATTTTCTCAAACTAGAGCATAGTCATTCATGTAATGATGGCCACCTCCGGCGATTCCGGAGGAAATCTTTGGTAAGGGGTACTTTTTTTTTTTTTTTTTTTGTGGGGCCCAGGGGTCCAATTCAGCTGAAGAAAGAATCTTCAAGGAGTCTTCAGGGATTCTTCGGTGAAGATTTTGGCGCCAATACGAAGACTATCATTTTCTCAAACTAGAGCATAGTCATTCATGTAATGATGACCACCTCCGGCGATTTCGGAGGAAATCTTTGGTAAGGGGTCCTTTTTTGTTTTTTTTTTGTGGGGCCCAGGGGTCCAATTCAGCTGAAGAAAGAATCTTCAAAGAGTCTTCAGGGATTCTTCGGTGAAGATTTTGGAGCCAATACGGAGACTATCATTTTCTCAAACTAGAGCATAGTTATTCATGTAATGATGGCCACCTCCGGTGATTCCGGAGGAAATCTTTGGTAAGGGGTCCTTTTTTTTTTTTTTTGTGGGGCCCAGGGGTCCAGTTCAGCTGAAGAAAGAATCTTCAAGGGGTCTTCAGCGATTCTTCGGTGAAGATTTTGGCGCCAATACGAAGACTATCATTTTCTCAAACTAGAGCTTAGTCATTCATGTAATGATGGCCACCTCCGGCGATTCCGGAGGAAATCTTTGGTAAGGGGTCCTTTCTTGTTTTTTTTTGTGGGGCCCAGGGATCCAATTCAGCTGAAGAAACAATCTTCAAGGAGTCGTCAGGGATTCTTCGGTGAAGATTTTGGAGCCAATACGAAGACTATCATTTTCTCGAACTAGAGCATAGTCATCCATGTAATGATGGCCACTTCCGGCGATTCCGGAGGAAATCTTTGGTAAGGGGTCCTTTTTTGTTTTTTTTTTGTGGGGCCCAGGTGTCCAATTCAGCTGAAGAAAGAATCTTCAAGGAGTCTTCAGGGATTCTTCGGTGAAGATTTTGGAGCCAATACGAAGACTATCATTTTCTCAAACTAGAGCATAGTTATTCATGTAATGATGGCCACATCTGGCGATTTCGGAGGAAATCTTTGGTAAGGGTTCCTTTTTTTTTTTTTTTCGTGGGGCCCAGGGGTCCAGTTCAGCTGAAGAAAGAATCTTCAAGGAGTCTTCAGGGATTCTTCGGTGAAGATTTTGGCGCCAATACGAAGACTATCATTTTCTCAAACTAGAGCATAGTCATTCATGTAATGATGGCAACCTCCGGCGATTCCTGAGGAAATCTTTAGTAAGGGGTCCTTTTTAGTTTTTTTTTGTGGGGCCCAGGGGTCCAATTCAGCTGAAGAAAGAATCTTCAAGGAGTCTTGAAGGATTCTTCGGTGAAGATTTTGGCGCCATTACTAAGACTATCATTTTCTCAAACTAGAGCATAGTCATAAAGGCTACCAGCTATATAAATGGTAGAAATTACCCTTGAAATTGAAAAATGACACCTGTTATACTGCTGAAGAAAGAGTCTTCAAGGAGTCTTCAGGGAATCTTGGGTGAGGATTTTGGAGCCAATATGAAGACTATCATTTTCTAAAACTAGAGCATAGTCATTCATGTAATGATGGCCACCTCCGGCGATTCCGGAGGAAATCTTTGGTAAAGGGTCCTTTTTTTTTTTTTTTTGTTGGGCCCAGGGGTCCAATTCAGCTGAAGAAAGAATCTTCAAGGAGTCTTCAGGGATTCTTCGGTGAAGAATTTGGCGCCAATACGAAGATTATCATTTTCTCAAACTAGAGCATAGTCATTCATGTAATGATGGCCACCTCCGGCGATTCCGAAGGAAATCTTTGGTAAGGGGTCCTTTTTTTTTTTTTTTTTTTTTTTGTGGGGCCCAGGGGTCCAATTCAGCTGAAGAAAGAATCTTCAAGGATTCTTCAGGGATTCTTCGGTGAAGATATTGGCACCAATACTAAGACTATCATTTTCTCAAACTAGAGCATAGTCATAAAGGCTACCAGCTATATAAATGGTAGAAATTACCCTTGAAATTGAAAAATGACACCTGTTATACTGCTGAAGAAAGA
This sequence comes from Macrobrachium rosenbergii, assembly GCA_039081455.1. Taxonomy (NCBI): domain Eukaryota; kingdom Metazoa; phylum Arthropoda; class Malacostraca; order Decapoda; family Palaemonidae; genus Macrobrachium; species Macrobrachium rosenbergii. Next base: position 239,710 of record JANJGK010000465.1, read on the forward strand.
GTCTTCAAGGAGTCTTCAGGGAATCTTGGGTGAGGATTTTGGAGCCAATATGAAGACTATCATTTTCTAAAACTAGAGCATAGTCATCCATGTAATGATGGACACCTCCGGCGATTCCGGAGGAAATCTTTGGTAAGGGGTCCTTTTTTGTTTTTTGTTTTTTTTTGTTGGGCCCAGGGGTCCAATTCAGCTGAAGAAAGAATCTTCAGAGTCTTCAGGGATTCTTCGGTGAAGATTTTGGAGCCAATACGAAGACTATTATTTTCTCAAACTAGAGCATAGTCATTCATGTAATGATGGCCACCTCCGGCGATTCCTTAGGAAATCTTTGGTAAGGTGTCCTTTTTTTGTTTTTTTTTCGCGGGGCCCAGGGGTCCAGTTCAGCTGAAGAAAGAATCTTCAAGGAGTCTTCAGGGATTCTTCGGTGAAGATTTTGGCGCCAATACGAAGACTATCATTTTCTCAAACTATCGCATAGTCATTCATGTAATGATGGCCACCTCCGGCGATTCCGGAGGAAATCATTGGTAAGGGGTCCTTTTTTTTTTTTTTTTTGTGGGGCCCAGGGGTCCAATGCAGCTGAAGAAAGAATCTTCAAGGAGTCTTCAGGGATTCTTCGGTGAAGATTTTGGAGCCAATACGAAAACTATCATTTTCTCAAACTAGAGCATAGTCATTCATGTAATGATGGCCACCTCCGGCGATTTAGGAGGGAACCTTTGGTAAGGGGTCCTTTTTTTTTTTTTTTTTTGTGGGGCCCAGGGGTCCAGTTCAGCTGAAGAAAGAATCTTCAAGAAGTCTTCACGGATTCTTCGGTGAAGATTTTGGCGCCAATACGAAGGCTATCATTTTCTCAAACTAGAGCATAGTCATTCATGTAATGATGACCACCTCCGGCGATTCCGGAGGAAATCTTTGGTAAGGGGTCCTTTTTTGTTTTTTTTTGTGGGGCCCAGGGGTCCAATTCAGCTGAAGAAAGAATCTTCAAGGAGTCTTCAGGGATTCTTCGGTGAAGATTTTGGTGCCAATACGAAAACTATCATTTTCTCAATCTAGAGCATAGTCATTCATGTAATGAAGGCCACCTCCGGCGATTTAGGAGGGAACCTTTGGTAAGGGGTCCTTTTTTTTTTTTTTTTTTTGTGGGGCCCAGGGGTCCAGTTCAGCTGAAGAAAAAATCTTCAAGAAGTCTTCACGGATTCTTCGGTGAAGATTTTGGCGCCAATACGAAGACTATAATTTTCTTAAACTAGAGCATAGTCATTCATGTAATGATGGCCACCTCCGGCGATTTCGGAGGAAATTTTTGGTAAGGGGTCCTTTTTTTTTTTTTTTTGTGGGGCCCAGGGGTCCGATTCAGCTGAAGAAAGAATCTTCAAAGAGTCTTCAGGGATTCTTCGGTGAAGATTTTGGAGCCAATACGAAGACTATCATTTTCTCAAACTAGAGCATAGTCATTCATGTAATGATGACCACCTCCGGCGATTCCGGAGGAAATCTTTGGTAAGGGGTCCTTTTTTGTTTTTTTTTTGTGGGGCCCAGGGGTCCAATTCAGCTGAAGAAAGAATCTTCAAGGAGTCTTCAGGGATTCTTCGGTGAAGATTTTGGCGCCAATACGAAGACTATCATTTTCTCAAACTAGAGCATAGTCATTCATGTAATGATGACCACCTCCGGCGATTTCGGAGGAAATCTTTGGTAAGGGGTCCTTTTTTGTTTTTTTTTTGTGGGGCCCAGGGGTCCAATTCAGCTGAAGAAAGAATCTTCAAAGAGTCTTCAGGGATTCTTCGGTGAAGATTTTGGAGCCAATACGGAGACTATCATTTTCTCAAACTAGAGCATAGTTATTCATGTAATGATGGCCACCTCCGGTGATTCCGGAGGAAATCTTTGGTAAGGGGTCCTTTTTTTTTTTTTTTTGTGGGGCCCAGGGGTCCAGTTCAGCTGAAGAAAGAATCTTCAAGGGGTCTTCAGCGATTCTTCGGTGAAGATTTTGGCGCCAATACGAAGACTATCATTTTCTCAAACTAGAGCTTAGTCATTCATGTAATGATGGCCACCTCCGGCGATTCCGGAGGAAATCTTTGGTAAGGGGTCCTTTCTTGTTTTTTTTTGTGGGGCCCAGGGATCCAATTCAGCTGAAGAAACAATCTTCAAGGAGTCGTCAGGGATTCTTCGGTGAAGATTTTGGAGCCAATACGAAGACTATCATTTTCTCAAACTAGAGCATAGTCATCCATGTAATGATGGCCACTTCCGGCGATTCCGGAGGAAATCTTTGGTAAGGGGTCCTTTTTTGTTTTTTTTTTGTGGGGCCCAGGTGTCCAATTCAGCTGAAGAAAGAATCTTCAAGGAGTCTTCAGGGATTCTTCGGTGAAGATTTTGGAGCCAATACGAAGACTATCATTTTCTCAAACTAGAGCATAGTTATTCATGTAATGATGGCCACATCTGGCGATTTCGGAGGAAATCTTTGGTAAGGGTTCCTTTTTTTTTTTTTTTCGTGGGGCCCAGGGGTCCAGTTCAGCTGAAGAAAGAATCTTCAAGGAGTCTTCAGGGATTCTTCGGTGAAGATTTTGGCGCCAATACGAAGACTATCATTTTCTCAAACTAGAGCATAGTCATTCATGTAATGATGGCAACCTCCGGCGATTCCTGAGGAAATCTTTAGTAAGGGGTCCTTTTTAGTTTTTTTTTGTGGGGCCCAGGGGTCCAATTCAGCTGAAGAAAGAATCTTCAAGGAGTCTTGAAGGATTCTTCGGTGAAGATTTTGGCGCCATTACTAAGACTATCATTTTCTCAAACTAGAGCATAGTCATAAAGGCTACCAGCTATATAAATGGTAGAAATTACCCTTGAAATTGAAAAATGACACCTGTTATACTGCTGAAGAAAGAGTCTTCAAGGAGTCTTCAGGGAATCTTGGGTGAGGATTTTGGAGCCAATATGAAGACTATCATTTTCTAAAACTAGAGCATAGTCATTCATGTAATGATGGCCACCTCCGGCGATTCCGGAGGAAATCTTTGGTAAGGGGTCCTTTTTTTTTTTTTTTTTGTTGGGCCCAGGGGTCCAATTCAGCTGAAGAAAGAATCTTCAAGGAGTCTTCAGGGATTCTTCGGTGAAGAATTTGGCGCCAATACGAAGATTATCATTTTCTCAAACTAGAGCATAGTCATTCATGTAATGATGGCCACCTCCGGCGATTCCGAAGGAAATCTTTGGTAAGGGGTCCTTTTTTTTTTTTTTTTTTTTTTTTGTGGGGCCCAGGGGTCCAATTCAGCTGAAGAAAGAATCTTCAAGGATTCTTCAGGGATTCTTCGGTGAAGATATTGGCACCAATACTAAGACTATCATTTTCTCAAACTAGAGCATAGTCATAAAGGCTACCAGCTATATAAATGGTAGAAATTACCCTTGAAATTGAAAAATGACACCTGTTATACTGCTGAAGAAAGAGTCTTCAAGGAGTCTTCAGGGAATCTTGGGTGAGGATTTTGGAGCCAATATGAAGACTATCATTTTCTAAAACTAGAGCATAGTCATCCATGTAATGATGGACACCTCCGGCGATTCCGGAGGAAATCTTTGGTAAGGGGTCCTTTTTTGTTTTTTGTTTTTTTTTGTTGGGCCCAGGGGTCCAATTCAGCTGAAGAAAGAATCTTCAGAGTCTTCAGGGATTCTTCGATGAAGATTTTGGAGCCAATACGAAGACTATTATTTTCTCAAACTAGAGCATAGTCATTCATGTAATGATGGCCACCTCCGGCGATTCCTTAGGAAATCTTTGGTAAGGTGTCCTTTTTTTGTTTTTTTTTCGCGGGGCCCAGGGGTCCAGTTCAGCTGAAGAAAGAATCTTCAAGGAGTCTTCAGGGATTCTTCGGTGAAGATTTTGGCGCCAATACGAAGACTATCATTTTCTCAAACTATCGCATAGTCATTCATGTAATGATGGCCACCTCCGGCGATTCCGGAGGAAATCATTGGTAAGGGGTCCTTTTTTTTTTTTTTTTTTGTGGGGCCCAGGGGTCCAATGCAGCTGAAGAAAGAATCTTCAAGGAGTCTTCAGGGATTCTTCGGTGAAGATTTTGGAGCCAATACGAAAACTATCATTTTCTCAAACTAGAGCATAGTCATTCATGTAATGATGGCCACCTCCGGCGATTTAGGAGGGAACCTTTGGTAAGGGGTCCTTTTTTTTTTTTTTTTTGTGGGGCCCAGGGGTCCAGTTCAGCTGAAGAAAGAATCTTCAAGAAGTCTTCACGGATTCTTCGGTGAAGATTTTGGCGCCAATACGAAGGCTATCATTTTCTCAAACTAGAGCATAGTCATTCATGTAATGATGACCACCTCCGGCGATTCCGGAGGAAATCTTTGGTAAGGGGTCCTTTTTTGTTTTTTTTTGTGGGGCCCAGGGGTCCAATTCAGCTGAAGAAAGAATCTTCAAGGAGTCTTCAGGGATTCTTCGGTGAAGATTTTGGAGCCAATACGAAAACTATCATTTTCTCAATCTAGAGCATAGTCATTCATGTAATGAAGGCCACCTCCGGCGATTTAGGAGGGAACCTTTGGTAAGGGGTCCTTTTTTTTTTTTTTTTTTGTGGGGCCCAGGGGTCCAGTTCAGCTGAAGAAAAAATCTTCAAGAAGTCTTCACGGATTCTTCGGTGAAGATTTTGGCGCCAATACGAAGACTATAATTTTCTTAAACTAGAGCATAGTCATTCATGTAATGATGGCCACCTCCGGCGATTTCGGAGGAAATTTTTGGTAAGGGGTCCTTTTTTTTTTTTTTTTGTGGGGCCCAGGGGTCCGATTCAGCTGAAGAAAGAATCTTCAAAGAGTCTTCAGGGATTCTTCGGTGAAGATTTTGGAGCCAATACGAAGACTATCATTTTCTCAAACTAGAGCATAGTCATTCATGTAATGATGACCACCTCCGGCGATTCCGGAGGAAATCTTTGGTAAGGGGTCCTTTTTTGTTTTTTTTTTGTGGGGCACAGGGGTCCAATTCAGCTGAAGAAAGAATCTTCAAGGAGTCTTCAGGGATTCTTCGGTGAAGATTTTGGCGCCAATACGAAGACTATCATTTTCTCAAACTAGAGCTTAGTCATTCATGTAATGATGGCCACCTCCGGCGATTCCGGAGGAAATCTTTGGGAAGGGGTCCTTTTTTGTTTTTTTTTTGTGGGGCCCAGGGGTCCAGTTCAGCTGAAGAAAGAATCTTAGAGGAGTCTTCAGGGATTCTTCGGTGAAGATTTTGGAGCCAATTCGAAGACTATCATTTTCTCAAAATAGAGCATAGTCATTCATGTAATGATGGCCACCTCCGGCGATTCCGTAGGAAATCTTTGGTAAAGGGTCTTTTTTTTTTTCGTGGGGCCCAGGGGTCCAGTTCAGCTGAATAAAGAATCTTCAAGGAGTCTTCAGGGATTCTTCGGTGAAGATTTTGGCGCCAATACAAAGACTATCATTTTCTCAAAATAGAGCATAGTCATTCATGTAATGATGGCCACCTCAATGCGATTCCAGAGGAAACTTTGGTAAGGGGTCCTTTTTTGTTTTTTTTTTTTTTTGTATGGCCCAGTGGTCCAATTCAGCTAAAGAAAGAATCTTCAACGATTCTTCAGGGAATCTTCGGTGAAGACTTTCGCGCCAATACTAAGACTATCATTTTCTCAAACTAGAGCATAGTCATTTATGTAATGATGGCCACCTCCGGCGATTCCGGAGGAATTCTTTGGTAAGGGGTCATTTTTTTTTTTTTTTTTTTTGTGGGGCCCAGGGGTCCAATTCAGCTGAAGAAAGAATCTTCAAGGATTCTTCAGGGATTCTTCTGTGAAGATTTTGGCGCCAATACTAAGACTATCATTTTCTCAAACTAGAGCATAGTCATAAAGGCTACCAGCTATATAAATGGTAGAAATTACCCTTGAAATTGAAAAATGACACCTGTTATACTGCTGAAGAAAGAGTCTTCAAGGAGTCTTCAGGGAATCTTGGGTGACGATTTTGGAGCCAATATGAAGACTATCATTTTCTCAAACTAGAGCATAGTCATAGATGTAATGATGGCCACCTCCGGCGATTCCGGAGGAAATCTTTGGTAAGGGGTCCTTTTTTGTTTTTTTTTGTGGGGCCCAGGGATCCAATTCAGCTGAAGAAACAATCTTCAAGGAGTCTTCAGGGATTCTTCAGTGAAGGTTTTGGAGCCAATACGAAGACTATCATTTTCTCAAACTAGAGCTTAGTCATTCATGTAATGATGGCCACCTTCGGTGATTCCGGAGGAAATCTTTGGTAAGGGGTCCTTTTTTGTTTTTTTTTTTGTGGGGCCCAGGGGTCCAATTCAGCTGAAGAAAGAATCTTCAAGGAGTCTTCAGGGATTCTCCGGTGAAGATTTTGGCGCCAATACGAAGACAATCATTTTCTCAAACTAGAGCATAGTCATTCATGTAATAATGGCCACCTCCGGCGATTCCAGAGGAAATCTTTGGTAAGGGGTCCTTTTTTGTTTTTTGTTTTTTTTTTTTGTGGGGCCCAGGGGTCCAATTCAGCTGAAGAAAGAATCTTCAAGGAGTCTTCAGGGATTCTTCGGTGAAGACTTTCGCGCCAATACGAAGACTATCATTTTCTCAAACTAGAGCTTAGTCATTCATGTAATGATGGCCACCTCCGGCGATTCCGGAGGAAATCTTTGGTAAGGGGTCCTTTTTTGTTTTTTTTTGTGGGGCCCAGGGATCCAATTCAGCTGAAGAAACAATCTTCAAGGAGTTGTCAGGGATTCTTCGGTGAAGATTTTGGAGCCAATACGAAGACTATCATTTTCTCAAACTAGAGCATAGTCATCCATGTAATGATGGCCACTTCCGGCGATTCCGGAGGAAATCTTTGGTAAGAGGTCCTTTTTTGTTTTTTTTTTGTGGGGCCCAGGGGTCCAATTCACCTGAAGAAAGAATCTTCAAGGAGTCTTCAGGGATTCTTCGGTGAAGATTTTGGCGCCAATAGGAAGACTATCATTTTCTCAAACTAGAGCATAGTCATTCATGTAATGATGGCCACCTCCGGTGATTCCGGAGGAAATCTTTGGTAAGGGGTCCTTTTTTGGGGGGGGGGGTTCCAGGGGTCAAATTCAGCTGAAGAAAGAATCTTCAAGGAGTCTTCAGAGATTCTTCGGTGAAGATTTTGGCGCCAATACGAAGACTATCATTTTCTGAAACTAGAGCATAGTCGTTCATGTAATGATGGCCACCTCCGGCGATTCCGGAGGAAATCTTTGGTAAGGGGTCCTTTTTTTTTTGTGGGGCCCAGGGGTCCAATTCAGCTGAAGAAAGAATCTTCAAGGAGTCTTTAGGGATTCTTCGGTGAAGATTTTGGAGCCAATACAAAGACTATCATTTTCTCAATCTAGAGCATAGTCATTCATGTAAAGATGGCCACCTCCGGCGATTCCGGAGGAAATCTTTGGTAAGTGGTCCTTTTTTTTTTTTTTTTTTTGTGGGTTCCAGGTGTCCAATTCAGCTGAAGAAAGAACCTTCAAGGAGTCTTCAGGGATTCTTCGGTGAAGATTTTGGCGCCAATACGAACACTATCATTTTCTCAAACTAGAGCATAGTCATAAAGGCTACCAGCTATATAAATGGTAGAAATTACCCTTGAAATTGAAAAATGACACCTGTTATACTGCTGAAGAAAGAGTCTTCAAGGAGTCTTCAAGGAATCTTGGGTGAGCATTTTGGAGCCAATATGAAGACTATCATTTTCTCAAACTAGAGCATAGTCATTCATGTAATGATGGCCACCTCCGGCGATTCCGGAGGAAATCTTTGGTAAGGGGTCCTTTTTTTTTTTTTTTTTTTTTTTGGGCCCAGGGGTCCAATTCAGCTGAAGAAAGAATCTTCAAAGAGTCTTCAGGGATTCTTCGGTGAAGATTTTTTCGCCAATACGAAGACTATCATTTTCTCAAACTAGAGCTTCGTCATTCATGTAATGATGGCCACCTCCGGTGATTCTGGAGGAAATCTTTGGTAAGGGGTCCTTTTTTGGGTTTGTTTGTGGGGCCCAGGGGTCCAATTCAGCTGAAGAAAGAATCTTCAAGGAGTCTTCAGGGATTCTTCGGTGAAGATTTTGGCGCCAATACGAAGACTATCATTTTCTCAAACTAGAGCATAGTCATTCATGTAATGATGGCCACCTCCGGCGATTCCGGAGGAAATCTTTGGTAAGGTGTCCTTTTTTGTTTTTTTTTGTGGGGCCCAGGGGTCCAATTCAGCTGAAGAAAGAATCTTTAAAGATTCTTCAGGGATTCTTTGGTGAAGATTTTGGCGCCAATACGAAGACTATCATTTTCTCAAACTAGAGCATAGTCATTAATGTAATTATGGCCACCTCCGAGATTCTGGAGGAAATCTTTGGTAAGGAGTCCTTTTTTATTTTATTTTTTTTTTTTTGTGGGGCCCAGGTGTCCAATTCAGCTGAAGAAAGAATCTTCAAGGAGTCTTCAGGGATTCTTCGGTGAAGATTTTGGAGCCAATACGAAGACTATCATTTTCTCAAACTAGAGCATAGTCATTCATGTAATAATGGCCACCTCCGGCGATTCCGGAGGAAATCTTTTGTAAGGGGTCCTTTTTTTTTTTTTTTTTTTGTGGGGCCCAGGGGTCCAATTCAGCTGAAGAAAGAATCTTCAAGGAGTCTTCAGGGATTCTTCAGTGAAGATTTTGTCGTCAATACGAAGACTATCATTTTCTCAAACTAGAGCATAGTCATTCATGTAATGATGGCCACCTCCGGTGATTCCGGAGGAAATCTTTTGTAAGGGGTCCTTTTTTTTTTTGTGGGGCCCAGGGGTCCAATTCAGCTAAAGAAAGAATCTTCAAGGAGTCTTCAGGGCTTCTTCGGTGAAGATTTTGGCACCAATACGAAGACTATCATTTTCTCAAACTAGAGCATAGTCATTCATGTAATGATGGCCACCTCCCGCAATTCCGGAGGAAATCTTTGGTAAGGGCTCCTTTTTTTTTTGGGGGGGGGGGGTTCCAGGGGTCCAATTCAGCTGAAGAAAGAACCTTCAAGGAGTCTTCAGGGATTCTTCGGTGAAGATTTTGGCACCAATACGAAGACTATCATTTTCTCAAACTAGAGCATAGTCATTCATGTAATGATGGCCACCTCCGGCGATTCCGGAGGAAATCTTTGGTAATCGGTCCTTTTTTTTTTTTTTTTTTTTTGTGGTGCCCAGGGGTCCAATTCAGCTGAAGAAAGAATCTTCAAGGATTCTTCAGGGATTCTTCGGTGAAGATATTGGCACCAATACTAAGACTATCATTTTCTCAAACTAGAGCATAGTCATAAAGGCTACCAGCTATATAAATGGTAGAAATTACCCTTGAAATTGAAAAATGACACCTGTTATACTGCTGAAGAAAGAGTCTTCAAGGATTCTTCAGGGAATCTTGGGTGAGGATTTTGGAGCCAATATGAAGACTATCATTTTCTAAAACTAGAGCATAGTCATCCATGTAATGATGGACACCTCCGGCGATTCCGGAGGAAATCTTTGGTAAGGGGTCTTTTTTTTTTTTTTTTTTTTTTGGTTGGGCCCAGGGGTCCAGTTCAGCTGAAGAAAGAATCTTCAAAGAGTCTTCAGGGATTCTTCGGTGAAGATTTTGGAGCCAATACGAAGACTATTATTTTCTCAAACTAGAGCATAGTCATTCATGTAATGATGGCCACCTCCGGCGATTCCTTAGGAAATCTTTGGTAAGGTGTCCTTTTTTGTTTTTTTTTTCGCGGGGCCCAGGGGTCCAGTTCAGCTGAAGTTTGAATCTTCAAGGAGTCTTCAGGGATTCTTCGGTGAAGATTTTGGCGCCAATACGAAGACTATCATTTTCTCAAACTATCGCATAGTCATTCATGTAATGATGGCCACCTCCGGCGATTCCGGAGGAAATCTTTGGTAAGGGGTCCTTTTTTTTTTTTTTTTTTTTTGTGGGGCCCAGAGGTCCAATGCAGCTGAAGAAAGAATCTTCAAGGAGTCTTCAAGGATTCTTCGGTGAAGATTTTGGAGCCAATACGAAAACTATCATTTTCTCAAACTAGAGCATAGTCATTCATGTAATGATGGCCACCTCCGGCGATTTAGGAGGGAACCTTTGGTAAGGGGTCCTTTTTTTTTTTTTTTTTGTGGGGCCCAGGGGTCCAGTTCAGCTGAAGAAAGAATCTTCAAAAAGTCTTCACGGATTCTTCGGTGAAGATTTTGGCGCCAATACGAAGACTATCATTTTCTCAAACTAGAGCATAGTCATTCATGTAATGATGACCACCTCCGGCGATTCCGGAGGAAATCTTTGGTAAGGGGTCCTTTTTTGTTTTTTTTTGTGGGGCCCAGGGATCCAATTCAGCTGAAGAAAGAATCTTCAAGGAGTCTTCAGGGATTCTTCGGTGAAGATTTTGGCGCCAATACGAAGACTATAATTTTCTTAAACTAGAGCATAGTCATTCATGTAATGATGGCCACCTCCGGCGATTTCGGAGGAAATCTTTGGTAAGGGGTCCTTTTTTGTTTTTTTTTTGTGGGGCCCAGGGGTCCAATTCAGCTGAAGAAAGAATCTTCAAAGAGTCTTCAGGGATTCTTCGGTGAAGATTTTGGAGCCAATACGAAGACTACCACTTTCTCAAACTAGAGCATAGTTATTCATGTAATGATGGCCACCTCCGGCGATGCCGGAGGAATTCTTTGGTAAGGGGTCCTTTTTTTTTTTTTTTGTGGGGCCCAGGGGTCCAGTTCAGCTGAAGAAAGAATCTTCAAGGAGTCTTCAGCGATTCTTCGGTGAAGATTTTGTAGCCAATACAAAGACTATTATTTTCTCAAACTAGAGCATAGTCATTCATGTAATGATGGCCACCTCCGGCGATTCCGGAGGAAATCTTTGGTAAGGGGTCCTTTTTTTTTTTTTTTTTTTTGTGGGGCACAGGGGTTCAATTCAGCTGAAGAAAAAATCTTCAAGGAGTCTTCAGGGATTCTTCGGTGAAGATTTTGGCGCCAATACGAAGACTATAATTTTCTCAAAATAGAGCATAGTCATTCATGTAATGATGGCCACCTCGGGCGATTCCGTAGGAAATCTTTGGTAAAGGGTCCTTTTTTTTTTTTGTAGGGCACAGGGGTCCAGTTCAGCTGAATAAAGAATCTTCAAGGAGTCTTCAGGGATTCTTCGGTGAAGATTTTGGCGCCAATACGAAGACTATCATTTTCTCAAAATAGAGCATAGTCATTCATGTAATGATGGCCACCTCAATGCGATTCCGGAGGAAACTTTGGTAAGGGGTCCTTTTTTGTTTTTTTTTTTTTTTGTATGGCCCAGTGGTCCAATTCAGCTAAAGAAAGAATCTTCAACGATTCTTCAGGGATTCTTCGGTGAAGACTTTCGCGCCAATACTAAGACTATCATTTTCTCAAACTAGAGCATAGTCATTTATGTAATGATGGCCACCTCCGGCGATTCCGGAGGAATTCTTTGGTAAGGGGTCATTTTTTTTTTTTTTTTGTGGGGCCCAGGGGTCCAATTCAGCTGAAGAAAGAATCTTCAAGGATTCTTCAGGGATTCTTCGGTGAAAATTTTGGCGCCAATACTAAGACTATCATTTTCTCAAACTAGAGCATAGTCATAAAGGCTTCCAGCTTTATAAATGGTAGAAATTACCCTTGAAATTGAAAAATGACACCTGTTATACTGCTGAAGAAAGAGTCTTCAAGGAGTCTTCAGGGAATCTTGGGTGACGATTTTGGAGCCAATATGAAGACTATCATTTTCTCAAACTAGAGCATAGTCATAGATGTAACGATGGCCACCTCCGGCGATTCCGGAGGAAATCTTTGGTAAGGGGTCCTTTTTTGTTTTTTTTTGTGGGGCCCAGGGGTCCAATTCAGCTGAAGAAAGAATCTTCAAGGAGTCTTCAGGGATTCTTCGGTGAAGATTTTGGCGCCAATACGAAGACTATCATTTTCTCAAACTAGAGCTTAGTCATTCATGTAATGATGGCCACCTCCGGCGATTCCGGAGGAAATCTTTGGTAAGGGGTCCTTTTTTGTTTCTTTTTGTGGGGCCCAGGGATCCAATTCAGCTGAAGAAACAATCTTCAAGGAGTCTTCAGGGATTCTTCAGTGAAGGTTTTGGAGCCAATACGAAGACTATCATTTTCTCAAACTAGAGCTTAGTCATTCATGTAATGATGGCCACCTCCGGTGATTCCGGAGGAAATCTTTGGTAAGGGGTCCTTTTTTGTTTTTTGTTTTGTGGGGACCAGGGGTCCAATTCAGCTGAAGAAAGAATCTTCAAGGAGTCTTCAGGGATTCTCCGGTGAAGATTTTGGCGCCAATACGAAGACAATCATTTTCTCAAACTAGAGCATAGTCATTCATGTAATGATGGCCACCTCCGGCGATTCCAGAGGAAATCTTTGGTAAGGGGTCCTTTTTTGTTTTTTTTTGTTTTTTTGTGGGGCCCAGGGGTCCAATTCAGCTGAAGAAAGAATCTTCAAGGAGTCTTCAGGGATTCTTCGGTGAAGATTTTGGTGCCAATACGAAGACTTTCATTTTCTCAAACTAGAGCTTAGTCATTCATGTAATGATGGCCACCTCCGGCGATTCCGGAGGAAATCTTTGGTAAGGGGTCCTTTTTTGTTTTTTTTTGTGGGGCCCAGGGATCCAATTCAGCTGAAGAAACAATCTTCAAGGAGTCTTCAGGGATTCTTCGGTGAAGATTTTGGAGCCAATACGAAGACTATCATTTTCTCAAACTAGAGCATAGTCATCCATGTAATGATGGCCACTTCCGGCGATTCCGGAGGAAATCTTTGGTAAGGGGTCCTTTTTTGTTTTTTTTTTGTGGGGCCCAGGGGTCCAATTCAGCTGAAGAAAGAATCTTCAAGGAGTCTTCTGGGATTCTTCGGTGAAGATTTTGGCGCCAATAGGAAGACTATCATTTTCTCAAACTAGAGCATAGTCAATCATGTAATGATGGCCACCTCCGGTGATTCCGGAGGAAATCTTTGGTAAGGGGTCCTTTTTTTTGGGGGGGAGTTCCAGGGGTCCAATTCAGCTGAAGAAAGAATCTTCAAGGAGTCTTCAGAAATTCTTCGGTGAAGATTTTGGCGCCAATACGAAGACTATCATTTTCTCAAACTAGAGGATAGTCGTTCATATAATGATGGCCACCTCCGGCGATTCCGGAGGAAATCTTTGGTAAGGGGTCCTTTTTTTTTTGTGGGGCCCAGGGGTCCAATTCAGCTGAAGAAAGAATCTTCAAGGAGTCTTTAGGGATTCTTCGGTGAAGAATTTGGAGCCAATACGAAGACTATCATTTTCTCAATCTAGAGCATAGTCATTCATGTAAAGATGGCCACCTCCGGCGATTCCGGAGGAAATCTTTGGTAAGTGGTCCTTTTTTTTTTTTTTTTTGTGGATTCCAGGGGTCCAATTCAGCTGAAGAAAGCATCTTCAAGGAGTCTTCAGGGATTCTTCGGTGAAGATTTTGGAGCCAATACGAAGACTATCATTTTCTCAAACTACAGCTTAGCCATTCATGTAATGATGGCCACCTCCGGCGATTCCGGAGGAAATCTTTGGTAAGGGGTCCTTTTTTGTTTTTTTTTTTTGTGGGGCCCAGGGGTCCAGTTCAGCTGAAGAAAGAATCTTCAAGGAGTCTTCAGGGATTCTTCAGTGAATATTTTGGCGCCAATACGAAAACTATAATTTTCTCAAACTAGAGCATAGTCAATCATGTAATGATGGCCACCTCCGGCGATTCCGGAGGAAATCTTTGGTAAGGGGTCCTTTTTTTTTTTTTTTTTTTTTTGCGCCCAGGGGTCCAATTCAGCTGAAGAAAGAATCTTCAAGGAGTCTTCAGGGATTCTTCGGTGAAGATTTTGGCGCAAATACTAAGACTATCATTTTCTCAAACTAGAGCATAGTCATAAAGGCTACCAGCTATATAAATGGTAGAAATTACCGTTGAAATTGAAAAATGACACCTGTTATACTGCTGAAGAAAGAGTCTTCAAGGAGTCTTCAGGGAATCTTGGGTGAGGATTTTGGAGCCAATATGAAGACTATCATTTTCTAAAACTAGAGCATAGTCATTCATGTAATGATGGCCACCTCCGGCGATTCCGGAGGAAATCTTTGGTAAGGGGTCCTTTTTTGTTTTTTTTTTGTGGGGCCCAGGGGTCCAATTCAGCTGAAGAAAGAATCTTCAAGGAGTCTTCAGGGATTCTTCGGTGAAGATTTTGGAGCCAATACGAAGACTATCATTTTCTCAAACTAGAGCATAGTTATTCATGTAATGATGGCCACATCTGGCGATTTCGGAGGAAATCTTTGGTAAGGGTTCCTTTTTTTTTTTTTTCGTGGGGCCCAGGGGACCAGTTCAGCTGAAGAAAGAATCTTCAAGGAGTCTTCAGGGATTCTTCGGTTAAGATTTTGGCGCCAATACGAAGACTATCATTTTCTCAAACTAGAGCATAGTCATTCATGTAATGATGGCAACCTCCGGCGATTCCTGAGGAAATCTTTAGTAAGGGGTCCTTTTTTGTTTTTTTTTGGGGGGCCCAGGGGTCCAATTCAGCTGAAGAAAGAATCTTCAAGGAGTCTTGAAGGATTCTTCGGTGAAGATTTTGGCGCCATTACTAAGACTATCATTTTCTCAAACTAGAGCATAGTCATAAAGGCTACCAGCTATATAAATGGTAGAAATTACCCTTGAAATTGAAAAATGACACCTGTTATACTGCTGAAGAAAGAGTCTTCAAGGAGTCTTCAGGGAATCTTGGGTGAGGATTTTGGAGCCAATATGAAGACTATCATTTTCTAAAACTAGAGCATAGTCATTCATGTAATGATGGCCACCTCTGGCGATTCCGGAGGAAATCTTTGGTAAGGGGTCCTTTTTTGTTTTTTTTTGTGGGGCCCAGGGGTCCAATTAAGCTGAAGAAAGAATCTTCAAGGAGTCTTAAGGGATTCTTCGGTGAAGAATTTGGCGCCAGTACGAAGATTATAATTTTCTCATACTAGAGCATAGTCATTCATGTAATGATGGCCACCTCCGGCGATTCCGGAGGAAATCTTTGGTAAGGGGTCCTTTTTTTTTTTTTTTTTTTTTGTGGGGCCCAGGGGTCCAATTCAGCTGAAGAAAGAATCTTCAAGGATTCTTCAGGGATTCTTCGGTGAAGATATTGGCACCAATACTAAGACTATCATTTTCTCAAACTAGAGCATAGTCATAAAGGCTACCAGCTATATAAATGGTAGAAATTACCCTTGAAATTGAAAAATGACACCTGTTATACTGCTGAAGAAAGAGTCTTCAAGGAGTCTTCAGGGAATCTTGGGTGAGGATTATGGAGCCAATATGAAGAGTATCATTTTCTAAAACTAGAGCATAGTCATCCATGTAATGATGGACACCTCCGGCGATTCCGGAGGAAATCTTTGGTAAGGGGTCCTTTTTTGTTTTTTTTTTTTTGTTGGGCCCAAGGGTCCAATTCAGCTGAAGAAAGAATCTTCAGAGTCTTCAGGGATTCTTCGGTGAAGATTTTGGAGCCAATACGAAGACTATTATTTTCTCAAACTAGAGCATAGTCATTCATGTAATGATGGCCACCTCCGGCGATTCCTTAGGAAATCTTTGGTAAGGTGTCCTTTTTTGTTTTTTTTTTTCGCGGGGCCCAGGGGTCCTGTTCAGCTGAAGAAAGAATCTTCAAGGAGTCTTCAGGGATTCTTCGGTGAAGATTTTGGCGCCAATACGAAGACTATCATTTTCTCAAATTATGGCATAGTCATTCATGTAATGATGGCCACCTCCGGCGATTCCGGAGGAAATCTTTGGTAAGGGGTCCTTTTTTTTTTTTTTTTTTTGTGGGGCCCAGGGGTCCAATGCAGCTGAAGAAAGAATCTTCAAGGAGTCTTCAGGGATTGTTCGGTGAAGATTTTGGAGCCAATACGAAAACTATCATTTTCTCAAACTAGAGCATAGTCATTCATGTAATGATGGCCACCTCCGGCGATTTAGGAGGGAACCTTTGGTAAGGGGTCCTTTTTTTTTTTTTTTTTTTTGTGGGGCCCAGGGGTCCAGTTCAGCTGAAGAAAGAATCTTCAAGAAGTCTTCACGGATTCTTTGGTGAAGATTTTGGCGCCAATACGAAGACTATCATTTTCTCAAACTAGAGCATAGTCATTCATGTAATGATGACCACCTCCGGCGATTCCGGAGGAAATCTTTGGTAAGGGGTCCTTTTTTTTTTTTTTTTTTGTGGGGCCCAGGGGTCCAATTCAGCTGAAGAAAGAATCTTCAAGGAGTCTTCAGGGATTCTTCGGTGAAGATTTTGGCGCCAATACGAAGACTATAATTTTCTTAAACTAGAGCATACTCATTCATGTAATGATGGCCACCTCCGGCGATTCCGGAGGAAATCTTTGGTAAGGGGTCCTTTTTTTTTTTTTTTTTGTGGGGCCCAGGGGTCCAGTTCAGCTGAAGAAAGAATCTTCAAGGAGTCTTCAGGGATTCTTCGGTGAAGATTTTTGAGCCAATACGAAGACTATCATTTTCTCAAACTAGAGCATAGTTATTCATGTAATGATGGCCACCTCCGGCGATTCCGGAGGAAATCTTTGGTAAGGGGTCCTTTTTTTTTTTTTTTTGTGGGGCCCAGGGGTCCAGTTCAGCTGAAGAAAGAATCTTCAAGGAGTCTTCAGCGATTTTTCGGTGAAGATTTTGTAGCCAATACAAAGACTATTATTTTCTCAAACTAGAGCATAGTCATTCATGTAATGATGGCCACCTCCGGCGATTCCGGAGGAAATCTTTGGTAAGGGGTCCTTTTTTTTTTTTTTTTTTGTGGGGCACAGGGGTCCAATTCAGCTGAAGAAAGAATCTTCAAGGAGTCTTCAGGGATTCTTCGGTGAAGATTTTGGCGCCAATACGAAGACTATCATTTTCTCAAACTAGAGCTTAGTCATTCATGTAATGATGGCCACCTCCGGCGATTCCGGAGAAAATCTTTGGGAAGGGGTACTTTTTTGTTTTTTTTTTGTGGGGACCAGGGGTCCAATTCAGCTGAAGAAAGAATCTTCAAGGAGTCTTCAGGGATTCTTCGGTGAAGATTTTGGCGCCAATACGAAGACTATAATTTTCTTAAACTAGAGCATAGTCATTCATGTAATGATGGCCACCTCCGGCGATTCCGGAGGAAATCTTTGGTAAGGGGTCCTTTTTTTTTTTTTTTTTGTGGGGCCCAGGGGTTCGATTCAGCTGAAGAAAGAATCTTCAAGGAGTCTTCAGGGATTCTTCGGTGAAGATTTTGGAGCCAATACGAAGACTATCATTTTCTCAAACTAGAGCATAGTTATTCATGTAATGATGGCCACCTCCGGCGATTCCGGAGGAAATCTTTGGTAAGGGGTCCTTTTTTTTTTTTTTTTTTTGTGGGGTACAGGGGTCCAGTTCAGCTGAAGAAAGAATCTTCAAGGAGTCTTCAGCGATTCTTCGGTGAAGATTTTGTAGCCAATACAAAGACTATTATTTTCTCAAACTAGAGCATAGTCATTCATGTAATGATGGCCACCTCCGGCGATTCCGGAGGAAATCTTTGGTAAGGGGTCCTTTTTTTTTTTTTTTTTTTTGTGGGGCACAGGGGTCCAATTCAGCTGAAGAAAGAATCTTCAAGGAGTCTTCAGGGATTCTTCGGTGAAGATTTTGGCGCCAATACGAAGACTATCATTTTCTCAAACTAGAGCTTAGTCATTCATGTAATGATGGCCACCTCCGGCGATTCCGGAGGAAATCTTTGGGAAGGGGTCCTTTTTTGTTTTTTTTTTGTGGGGCCCAGGGGTCCAATTCAGCTGAAGAAAGAATCTTCAAGGAGTCTTCAGGGATTCTTCGGTGAAGATTTTGGCGCCAATACGAAGACTATAATTTTCTTAAACTAGAGCATAGTCATTCATGTAATGATGGCCACCTCCGGCGATTCCGGAGGAAATCTTTGGTAAGGGGTCCTTTTTTTTTTTTTTTTTTTTTGTGGGGCCCAGGGGTCCGATTCAGCTGAAGAAACAATCTTCAAGGAGTCTTCAGGGATTCTTCGGTGAAGATTTTGGAGCCAATACGAAGACTATCATTTTCTCAAACTAGAGCATAGTTATTCATGTAATGATGGCCACCTCCGGCGATTCCGGAGGAAATCTTTGGTGAGGGGTCTTTTTTTTTTTTTTTTTGTGGGGCCCAGGGGTCCAGTTCAGCTGAAGAAAGAATCTTCAAGGAGTCTTCAGCGATTCTTCGGTGAAGATTTTGTAGCCAATACAAAGACTATTATTTTCTCAAACTAGAGCATAGTCATTCATGTAATGATGGCCACCTCCGGCGATTCCGGAGGAAATCTTTGGTAAGGGGTCCTTTTTTTTTTTTTTTTTTTGTGGGGCACAGGGGTCCAATTCAGCTGAAGAAAGAATCTTCAAGGAGTCTTCAGGGATTCTTCGGTGAAGATTTTGGCGCCAATACGAAGACTATCATTTTCTCAAACTAGAGCTTAGTCATTCATGTAATGATGGCCACCTCCGGCGATTCCGGAGGAAATCTTTGGGAAGGGGTCCTTTTTTGTTTTTTTTTTGTGGGGCCCAGGGGTCCAGTTCAGCTGAAGAAAGAATCTTAGAGGAGTCTTCAGGGATTCTTCGGTGAAGATTTTGGAGCCAATACGAAGACTATCATTTTCTCAAAATAGAGCATAGTCATTCATGTAATGATGGCCACCTCATTGCGATTCCGGAGGAAACTTTGGTAAGGGGTCCTTTTTTTTTTTTTTTTTTTTGTATGGCCCAGTGGTCCAATTCAGCTAAAGAAAGAATCTTCAACGATTCTTCAGGGAATCTTCGGTGAAGACTTTCGCGCCAATACTAAGACTATCATTTTCTCAAACTAGAGCATAGTCATTTATGTAATGATGGCCACCTCCGGCGATTCCGGAGGAATTCTTTGGTAAGGGGTCATTTTTTTTTTTTTTTTTTTTGTGGGGCCCAGGGGTCCAATTCAGCTGAAGAAAGAATCTTCAAGGATTCTTCAGGGATTCTTCGGTGAAGATTTTGGCGCCAATACTAAGACTATCATTTTCTCAAACTAGAGCATAGTCATAAAGGCTACCAGCTATATAAATGGTAGAAATTACCCTTGAAATTGAAAAATGACACCTGTTATACTGCTGAAGAAAGAGTCTTTAAGGAGTCTTCAGGGAATCTTGGGTGACGATTTTGGAGCCAATATGAAGACTATCATTTTCTCAAACTAGAGCATAGTCATAGATGTAATGATGGCCACCTCCGGCGATTCCGGAGGAAATCTTTGGTAAGGGGTCCTTTTTTGTTTTTTTTTTGGGGCCCAGGGGTCCAATTCAGCTGAAGAAAGAATCTTCAAGGAGTCTTCAGGGATTCTTCGGTGAAGATTTTGGCGCCAATACGAAGACTATCATTTTCTCAAACTAGAGCTTAGTCATTCATGTAATGATGGCCACCTCCGGCGATTCCAGAGGAAATCTTTGGTAAGGGGTCCTTTTTTTTTTTTTTTTTTTTTTTGTGGGGCCCAGGGGTCCAATTCAGCTGAAGAAAGAATCTTCAAGGAGTCTTCAGGGATTCTTCGGTGAAGATTTTGGCGCCAATACGAAGACTATCATTTTCTCAAACTAGAGCTTAGTCATTCATGTAATGATGGCCACCTCCGGCGATTCCGGAGGAAATCTTTGGTAAGGGGTCCTTTCTTGTTTTTTTTTGTGGGGCCCAGGGATCCAATTCAGCTGAAGAAACAATCTTCAAGGAGTCGTCAGGGATTCTTCGGTGAAGATTTTGGAGCCAATACGAAGACTATCATTTTCTCAAACTAGAGCATAGTCATCCATGTAATGATGGCCACTTCCGGCGATTCCGGAGGAAATCTTTGGTAAGGGGTCCTTTTTTGTTTTTTTTTGTGGGGCCCAGGGGTCCAATTCAGCTGAAGAAAGAATCTTCAAGGAGTCTTCAGGGATTCTTCGGTGAAGATTTTGGCGCCAATACGAAGACTATCATTTTCTCAAACTAGAGCATAGTCATTCATGTAATAATGGCCACCTCCGGTGATTCCGGAGGAAATCTTTGGTAAGGGGTCCTTTTTTTGGGGGGGGGGGGTTCCAGGGGTCCAATTCAGCTGAAGAAAGAATCTTCAAGGAGTCTTCAGAGATTCTTCGGTGAAGATTTTGGCGCCAATACGAAGACTATCATTTTCTCAAACTAGAGCATAGTCGTTCACGTAATGATGGCCACCTCCGGCGATTCCGGAGGAAATCTTTGGTAAGAGGTCCTTTTTTTTTTGTGGGGCCCAGGGGTCCAATTCAGCTGAAGAAAGAATCTTCAAGGAGTCTTTAGGGATTCTTCGGTGAAGATTTTGGAGCCAATACGAAGACTATCATTTTCTCAATCTAAAGCATAGTCATTCATGTAAAGATGGCCACCTCCGGCAATTCCGGAGGAAATCTTTGGTAAGGGGTCCTTTTTTGTTTTGTTTTTTTTGTGGGGCCCAGGGGTCCAATTCAGTTGAAGAGAGAATCTTCAAGGAGTCTTCAGGGATTCTTCGGTGAAGATTTTGGCGCCAATACGAAGAGTATCATTTTCTCAAACTAGAGCATAGTCGTTCATGTAATGATGGCCACCTCCGGCGATTCCGGAGGAAATCTTTGGTAAGAGGTCCTTTTTTTTTTGTGGGGCCCAGGGGTCCAATTCAGCTGAAGAAAGAATCTTCAAGGAGTCTTCAAGGAATCTTGGGTGAGCATTTTGGAGCCAATATGAAGACTATCATTTTCTCAAACTAGAGCATAGTCATTCATGTAATGATGGCCACCTCCGGCGATTCCGGAGGAAATCTTTGGTAAGGGGTCCTTTTTTGTTTTGTTTTTTTTGTGGGGCCCAGGGGTCCAATTCAGTTGAAGAGAGAATCTTCAAGGAGTCTTCAGGGATTCTTCAGTGAAGATTTTTTCGCCAATACGAAGACTATCATTTTCTTAAACTAGAGCATAGTCATTCATGTAATAATGGCCACCTCCGGCGATTCAGGAGGAAATCTTTGGTAAGGGGTCCTTTTTTATTTTTTTTTTTTTTTGTGGGGCCCAGGGGTCCAATTCAGCTGAAGAAAGAATCTTCAAGGAGTCTTCAGGGATTCTTCAATGAAGATTTTTTCGCCAATACGAAGACTATCATTTTCTCAAACTAGAGCATAGTCATTCATGTAATAAAGGCCACCTCCGGCGATTCCGGAGGAAATCTTTGGTAAGGGGTCCTTTTTTTTTGTTTTTTTTTTTGTGGGGCCCAGGGGTCCAATTCAGCTGAAGAAAGAATCTTCAAGGAGTCTTCAGGGATTCTTCGGTGAAGATTTTGGAGCCAATACGAAGACTATCATTTTCTCAAAATAGAGCATAGTCATTCAAGTAATAATGGCCACGTCCGGCGATTCCGGAGGAAATCTTTGGTAAGGGGTCCTTTTTTTTTTTTTTTTTTTTGTGGGGCCCAGGGGTCCAATTCAGCTGAAGAAAGAATCTTAAAGGAGTCTTCAGGGATTCTTCGGTGAAGATTTTGGAGCCAATACGAAGACTATCATTTTCTCAAACTAGAGCATAGTCATGCCTGTAATAATGGCCACCTTCGGCGATTCCGGAGGAAATCTTTGGTAAGGGGACCTTTTTTGTTTTTTGTTTTTTTGTGGGGCCCAGGGGTCCAATTCAGCTGAAGAAAGAATCTTCAAGGAGTCTTCAGGGATTCTTCAGTGAAGATTTTGGCGCCAATACGAAGACTATCATTTTCTCAAACTAGAGCATAGTCATTCATGTAATGATGGCCACCTCCGGCGATTCCGGAGGAAATCTTTGGTAAGGGTCCTTTTTTTTTTTTTTTTTTTTGTGGGGCCCAGGGATCCAATTCAGGTGAAGTAAGAATCTTCAAGGAGTCTTCAGGGATTCTTCGGTGAAGGTTTTTTCACCAATACGAAGACTATAATTTTCTCAAACTAGAGCATAGTCATTCATGTAATGATGGCCACATCCGGCGATTCCGGAGGAAATCTTTGGTAAAGGGTCCTTTTTTGTTTTTTTTTTGTGGGGCCCAGGGGTCCAATTCAGCTGAAGAAAGAATCTTCAAGGAGTCTTCAGGGATTCTTCGGTGAAGATTTTGGCACCAATACGAAGACTATCATTTTCTCAAACTAGAGCATAGTCATTCATGTAATGATGGCCACCTCCGGCGATTCCGGAGGAAATCTTTGGTAAGGGGTCCTTTTTTGGGTTTGTTTGTAGGGCCCAGGGGTCCAATTCAGCTGAAGAAAGAATCTTCAAGGAGTCTTCAGGGATTCTTCGGTGAAGATTTTGGGGCCAATACGAAGACTATCATTTTCTCAAACTAGAGCATAGTCATTCATGTAATGATGGCCACCTCCAGCGATTCCGGAAGAAATCTTTGGTAAGGGGTCCTTTTTTTTTTTTTTTTTTTTTGTGGGGCCCAAGGGTCCAATTCAGCTGAAGAAAGAATCTTCAAAGAGGCTTCAGGGATTCTTCGGTGAAGATTTTGGAGCCAATACGAAGACTATCATTTTCTCAAACTAGAGCATTGTCATTCATGTAATGATGGCCACCTCCGGCGATTCTGGAGGAAATCTTTGGTAAGGGGTCCTTTTTTTTTTTTTTTTTTTTGTGGGCCCAGGGGTCCAATTCAGCTGAAGAAAGAATCTTCAAGGAGTCTTCAGGGATTCTTCGGTGAAGATTTTGGAGCCAATACGAAGACTATCATTTTCTCAAACTAGAGCATAGTCATTCATGTAATGATGGACACCTCCGGCGATTCCTGAGGAAATCTTTGGTAAGGGGTCCTTTTTTTTTTTTTTTTTTTGTGGGGACCAGGGGTCCAATTCAGCTGAAGAAAGAATCTTCAAGGAGTCTTCAGGGATTCTTCGGTGAAGATTTTTTCGCCAATACGAAGACTATCATTTTCTCAAACTAGAGCATAGCCATTCATGTAATGATAGCCACCTCCGGCGATTCCGGAGGAAATCTTTGTTAAGGGTTCCTTTTTTTTTTTTTTTTTTTTTAGGGCCCAGGGGTCCAATTCAGCTGAAGAAAGAATCTTCAAGGAGTCTTCAGGGATTCTTCGGTGAAGAATTTTTCGCCAATACGAAGACTATCATTTTCTCAAACTAGAGCATAGTCATTCATGTAATGATGGCCACCTCCGGCGATTCCGGAGGAAATCTTTGGTAAGGGGTCCTTTTTTTTTTTTTTTTTTTTGTGGGGCCCAGGGGTCCAATTCAGCTGAAGAAAGAATGTTCAAGGAGTCTTCAGGGATTCTTCGGAGAAGATTTTGGCGCCAATACGAAGACTATCATTTTCTCAAACTAGAGCATAGTCAATCATGTAATGATGGACACCTCCGGCGATTCCGGAGGAAATCTTTGGTAAGGGGTCCTTTTTTTTTTTTTTTTTTTTTTGTTGGGCCCAGGGGTCCAATTCAGCTGAAGAAAGAATCTTCAAGGAGTCTTCAGGGATTCTTCGGAGAAGATTTTGGCGCCAATACGAAGACTATCATTTTCTCAAACTAGAGCATAGTCAATCATGTAATGATGGACACCTCCGGCGATTCCGGAGGAAATCTTTGGTAAGGGGTCCTTTTTTTTTTTTTTTTTTTTTGTCGGGACCAGGGGAAAAGTCCGTTTGAGCCCCAAAAAGCACACAAGGCTCTACCCTTTCTGTTTGGGCCATTTGGGCCACCTCTGCTATTTGGCTGAATTAAATGATTGTGGCCATTTTCTATTCAGAATGATCAATTGCTTGCCCTTAGACTGCATTTTTCTCAGTTTGTGGCAAAATTTAGTTTGAGCCCCAACAAGCACATAAGGCTATACCCATACCGTTCGGGCTATTTGGGGCCACCCTTGCAACATGGCCGAATTGCAAGATTGTGGCCATTTTCCATGCAGAGTGATCAATTGCTTGCCATTCGGCTACATTTTTGTCAGTTTGCGGCAAAAGTCTGTTTGAGCCCCAAAAACACACAATACCATACCCTCACCATTCGGGCATCTTGGGGCCACCCCTGCAACATGGCCGAATTGCATGATTTTAGCCATTTTCCATGCAGAGTGATCAATTGCTTGCCCTTAGACTGCATTTTTCTCAGTTTGGGGGAAAAGTCCGTTTGAGCCCCAAAAAGCACACAAGGCTATACCCTAAGGGTTCGGTCCATTTAGGGTCACCGCTGCAACATTGCTGTATTGCATGATTGTGGCTATTTTCCATGCAGAGTGATCAATTCCTTGCCATTCGGCTGCATTTTTATCAGTTTGGGGCAAAAGTCCGTTTGAGCCCCAAAAAGCACACAAGGCTCTACCCTTTCTGTTTGGGCCATTTGGGCCACCTCTGCTGTTTGGCTGAATTGAATGATTGTGGCCATTTTCCATGCGGAATGATCAATTGCTTGCCCTTAGACTGCATTTTTCTCAGTTTGTGGCAAAATTCCGTTTGAGCCCCAACAAGCGCACAAGGCTATACCCATACCGTTCGGGCTATTTGGGGCCACCCCTGCAACATGGCTGAATTGCACGATTGTGGCCATTTTCCATGCAGAATAATCAATTGCTTGACCTTACACTGCATTTTTCTCAGTTTAGGGCAAAAGTCCATTTGAGCCCCAAAAAGCGCATAAGGCTATAATGTCTTTACTGTTCGGGCCAATAAGGGCCACCCCTACAACATGGCTGAATTGCATGATTGTGGCCATTTTCCATGAAAAGTGAACACTTGCTTGCCATTCGGCTGCATTTTTCTCAGTTTGGGGCAAAAGTCCGTTTGAACCCAAAAAGGACAAAAGACTATACGTTTACCGTTCGTGCCATTTGGGGCCACCCTTGCAACAAGGCTGAATTGCATGATTGTGGCCATTTTCCATGCAGTGATCAATTGCTTGCCATTCGGCTACATTTTTGTCAGTTTGCGGCAAAAGTCGGTTTGAGCCCCAAAAACCACACAAGGCTGTACCCTTACCGCTCAGGCAATTTAGGGCCACCCCTGCTATTTGGCTGAATTGCATGATTGTGGCCATATTCCATGCAGAATGATTAATTGCTTGCCCTTAAACTGCATTTTTCTCAGTTTGAGGAAAAAGTCAAATTGAGCCCCAAAAAGCGCCCAAGGCTATAATACCCTTACTGTTCAGCCCATTTGGAGCCACCCCTGCAACATGGCTGAATTGCATGATTGTGGCCATTTTCCATGTAGAGTGATCAATTGCTTGCCATTCGACTGCATTTCTTTCAGTTTGATGCAAAAGTCCTTTTGAGCCCCTAAAAGCACACAAGGCTATACCCATCCCGTTCTGGCCATTAGGGGCCACCCCTGCAACATGTCTGAATTGCATGATTGTGGCCATTTTCCATGCAGAGTGATCAATTGCTTGCCATTCGGCTACATTTTTTGTCAGTTTGCGGCAAAAGTCTGTTTGAGCCCCAAAAAGCACACTAGGCTATACCCTTACCTCTCGGGCAATTTGGTCCACCCCTGCTATTTGGCTTAATTGCATGATTGTGGCCATATTCCATGCAGAATGATCAATTGCTTGCCCTTAGACTTCATTTCTTTCAGTTTGAGGCAAAAGTCCGTTTGAGCCCCAAAAAGCACACAATGCTATACCCTTCCCGTTCGGGCCATTTGGGGCCACCCTTGCAACAATTCTGAATTGCATGATTGTGGCCATTTTCTATGCAGAGTGATAACTTGCTTGCCATTCGGCTTAATTTTTCTCAGTTTGGGGCAAAAGTCCTTTTCAGCACAAAAAAGCACACTATACTATACCCTCACCGTTCGGGCATCTTGGGGCCACCCCTGCAACATGTCCGAATTGCATGATTGTTGCCATTTTCCATGCAGAGTGATCAATTGCTTGCCCTTAGGCTACTTTTTTCTCAGTTTAAGGCAAAAGTGTATTTGAGCCGCAAAAAGCCCAATATACTATACCCTCACCTTTCGAGCATCTTCGGGCCACAGCTGCAACATGGCTGAATTACATGATTGTGGCCATTTTCCATGCAGAGTGATCAATTGCTTGTGCTTAGGCTGCATTTTTCTCAGTTTGGGGCAAAAGTTCGTTTGAGCCCCAAAAAGCGCAAAAGACTATATTCTTACCGTTCGGGCAATTTGAGGCCACCCCTGCAGCATGTCTGAATTGTATGGTTGTAGCTATTTTCCATGCAGAGTGATCAATTGCTTGCCATTCGGCTATATTTTTCTCATTTTAGGGAAAAAGTCCGTTTGAGACCCAAAACGTGAACAAGGCTATAGCCATACAGTTCCCGATATTCTGCGTCACCCCTGCAACATGGCTGAATTGCAGGATTGTGGTCATTTTCCATGCAGTGTGATCAATTGCATGCCCTTAGGCTGCATTTTTCTCAGTTTGGGGCAACAGTCTGTTTGAGCCCTAAAAAGCGCACAAGGCTATACCCTAACCACTCGGGCCATTTAGGGCCATCCCTGCAACATGGCTGAATTGCATGGTTGTGGCCATTTTCCATGCAGAGTGATTAATTTCTTGCCATTCAGCTGCATTTTTCTCAGTTTGGGGCAAAAGTGAGTTGGAGCCTCAAAAAGCACACAAAGCTATACCCTAACTGTTCGGGCAATTTAGGGCCATCCCTGCAACATGGCTGAATTGCATGGTTGTGGCCATTTTCCATGCAGAGTGATAAATTTCTTGCCATTCGGCTGCATTCTTGTCAGTTTGGGGCAAAAGTCGGTTTGAGCCCCAAAAAGCACACAAGGCATATATCCTTACAGCTCGGGCAATTTGGGTCCACCCCTGCTATTTGGCTGAATTGCATGATTGTGGCCATTTTCCATGCAGAGTGATCAATTGCTTGCCATTCGACTGCATTTCCTTCAGTTTGAGGCAAAAGTCCGTTTGAGCCCCAAAAAGCACACAAGGCTATACCCGTCCCCTACAGGCCATTAGGGGCCACCCCTAGAACATGGCTGAATTGCATGATTGTGGCCATTTTCCATGCAGAGTGATCAATATGTTGCCATTCAACTACATTTCTTTCAGTTTGAGGCAAAAGTACGTTTGAGCCCCAAAAAGCACACAACCCTATACCCTAACCGTTCGGGCCATTAGAGGCCACCCCTGCAACATGGTTGAATTGCATGATTGTGGCCATTTTCCATGCAGATGATCAATTGCTTGCCATTCGGCTACATTTTTGTCAGTTTGCGGCAAAAGTCGGTTGGAGCCCGAATTGCATGATTGTGGCCATATTCCATGCAGAGTGATCAATTGCTTGCCATTCGATTGCATTTCATTCAGTTTGAGGCAAAATTCCGTTTGAGCCCCAAAAAGCACACAAGGCTATACCCATCCCGTTTTGGCCATTAGGGGCCACCCCTGCAACAAGTCTGATTTGCATGATTGTGGCCATTTTCCATGCAGAGTGATCAATTGCTTGCCATTCGGCTACATTTTTGTCAGTTTGTGGCAAAAGTCGGTTTGAGCCCCAAAAAGCACACAAGGCTATACCCTTACCACTCAGGCAATGGGCCACCCCTGCTATTTGGCTGAATTGCATGATTGTGGCCATATTCCATGCAGAATGATTAATTGCTTGCCCTTAAACTGCATTTTTCTCAGTTTGGGGAAAAAGTCAAATTGAGCCCCAAAAAGCGCCCAAGGCTATAATAACCTTATTGTTCAGCCCATTTGGAGCCACCCCTGCAACATGGCTGAATTGCATGATTGTGGACATTTTCCATGTAGAGTGATCAATTGCTTGCCATTCGGCTACATTTTTTGTCAGTTTGCGGCAAAAGTCTGTTTGAGCCCCAAAAAGCACACAAGGCTATACCCTTACCGCTCAGGCAATTTGGGGCCACCCCTGCTATTTGGCTGAATTGCATGATTGTGGCCACATTCCATGCAGAATGATTAATTGCTTACCCTTAGACTGCATTTTTCTCAGTTTGGGGAAAAAGTCCAATTGAGCCCCAAAAAGCGCCCAAGGCTATAATACCCTTACTGTTCAGCCTATTTGGGGCCACCTATGCAACATGGCTGAATTGCATGATTGTGGCTATTTTCCATGCAGAGTGATCAATTGCTTGCCATTCGACTGCATTTCTTGCAGCTTGAGGCAAATGTCCGTTTGAGCCGCAAAAAGCACACAAGGCTATACCCTTCCCGTTCAGGCCATTAGGGGACACCCCTGCAACATGGCTGAATTGCATGATTGTGGCCATTTTCCATGCAGAGTGATCAATTGCTTGCCATTCGGCTATATTTTTATCAGTTTGTATCAAAAGTCGGTTTGAGCCCAAAAAAAGCACACTAGGCTACACCCTTACCGCTCTTGCAATTTTGGGCCACCCCTGCTTTTTGGCTGAATTGCATGATTGTGGCCATATTCCATGCAGAATGATCAATTTCTTGCCCTTAGACTCCATTTTTCTCATTTTGTGGGTAAAGACCGTTTGAGCACCAAAAAGAGCACAAGGGTATGTGCATACCGTCTGGGCTATTTGGGGCCACCCCTGCAACATGGCCGAATTGCATGATTGTGGCCATTTTCCATGTAGAATGATCAATTGCTTGACCTTAGACTGCATTTTTCTGAGTTTGGGGAATGTGTCCAATTGAGCCCCAAAGAGCGCCCAACGCTATAATACCCTTACTGTTCAGCCCATTTGGGGCCACATCTGCAACATGGCTGAATTACATAATTGTGGCCATTTTCCATGCAGAGTGATCAATAGCTTGCCATTCAACTGCATTTCTTTCAGTTTGTTGCAAAAGTCCGTTTGAGCCCCAAAAAGCACACAAGGCTATACCCTTCCCGTTCGGGCCATTTGGGGCCACCCTTGCAACAACTCTGAATGGCATGATTGTGGCCTTTTTCCATGCAGAGTAATCAATTGCTTGTCATTCAGCTACATTTTTCTCAATTTGGGAAAAAGTCCGTTTGAGCCTCAAAAAGCACACAATGCTATATCCTTACCATCTGGGCCACTTGAGGCCACCCCTGCAACATTGCCGAAGTGCATGATTGTGGCCATTTTCCATGCATAGTGAACAATTGCTTGCCCTTAGGCCACTTTTTTCTCAGTTTGGGGCAAAAGTCCCTTTGAGCCCCAAAAAGCACATAAGGCTATACCCTTCCCGTTAAGGAGATTTGGGGCCACCCCTGCAACATGGCTGAATTGCATGATTATGGCCATTTTCTATGCAGAGTGATAACTTGCTTGCCATTAGGCTTAATTTTTCTCAGTTTGGGGCAAAAGTCCGTTTCAGCCCAAAAAAGCACACTATACTATACCCTCACCGTTCGGGCATCTTGGGGCCACCCCTGCAACATGGCCGAATTGCATGATTGTTTCCATTTTCCATGCAGAGTGATCAATTGCTTGCCCTTAGGCTACTTTTTTCTCAGTTTAAGGCAAAAGTGTATTTGAGCCCCAAAAAGCCCATTATACTATACCCTCACCTTTCGAGCATATTCGGGCCACAGCTGCAACATAGCTGAATTGTATGATTGTGGCCATTTTCCATGCAGAGTGATCAATTGCTTGCGCTTAGGCTGCATTTTTCTCAGTTTGGGGCAAAAGTTCATTTGAGCCCCAAAAAGCGCAAAAGACTATATTCTTACCGTTCGGGCAATTTGAGGCCACCCCTGCAGCATGTCTGAATTGTATGGTTGTAGCTATTTTCCATGCAGAGTGATCAATTGCTTGCCATTCGGCTATATTTTTCTCATTTTAGGGCAAAAGTCCGTTTGAGCCCCAAAACGTGAACAAGGCTATAGCCATACCGTTCCCAATATTTTGGGTCACCCCTGCAACATGGCTGAATTGCAGGATTGTGGTCATTTTCCATGTAGTGTGATCAATTGCTTTTCCTTAGGCTGCATTTTTCTCAGTTTGGGGCAAAAGTCTGTTAGAGCCCCAAAAAGCGCACAAGGCTATCCCCTAACTGCTCGGGCCATTTAGGGCCATCCCTGCAACATGGCTGAATTGCATGGTTGTGGCCATTTTCCATGCAGAGTGATTAATTTCTTGCCATTCAGCTGCAGTTTTCTCAGTTTGGGGCAAAAGTCAGTTGGAGCCTCAAAAAGCACACAAAGCTATACCCTAACCGTTCGGGCCATTTAGGGCCATCCCTGCAACATGGCTGAATTGCATGGTTGTGGCCATTTTCCATGCAGAGTGATAAATTTCTTGCCATTCGGTGCATTTTTGTCAGTTTGTGGCAAAAGTCGGTTTGAGCCCCAAAAAGCACACCAGGCTATACCCTTACCGCTCGGGCAATTTGGGTCCACCCCTGCTATTTGGCTGAATTGCATGATTGTGGCTATATTCCATGCAGGATGATCAATTGCTTGCCCTTAGACTGCATTTTTCTCAGTTTGGGGAAAAAGTCCAATTGAGCCCCAAAAAGCGCCCAAGGCTTATAATACCCTTACTGTTCAGCCCATTTGGGGCCACCCCTGCAACATGGCTGAATTGCATGATTGTGGCCATTTTCTATGCAGATGATCAATTGCTTGCCATTCGGCTACAGTTTTGTCAGTTTGCGGCAAAAGTCGGTTTGAGCCCAAAAAAGCACATAAGGCTATACCCTTACCGCTCAGGCAATTTGGGGCCACCAGTGCTATTTGGCCGAATTACATGATTTTGGCCATATTCCATGCAGAGTGATCAATTGCTTGCCATTCTGCAACATTTTTGTCATTTTGCGGCAAAAGTCGGTTTGAGCCCAAAAAAGCACACCCTTGCCACTCAGGAAATTTGGGGCCACCCCTGCTATTTGGCTGAATTGCATGATTGGGGCCATATTCCATGCAGAATGATTAATTGCTTGCTCTTAGACTGTATTTTTCTCAGTTTGGGGAAAAAGTCCAATTGAGCCCCAAAAAGCGCCCAAGGCTATAATACCCTTACTGTTCAGCCCATTTGGGGCCACCCCTGCAACATGGCTGAATTGCATGATTGTGGCCATTTTCCATGCAGAGTGATCAATTGCTTACCATTCGGCTACATTTTTGTCAGTTTGCGGCAAAAGTCTGTTTGAGCCCCAAAAACACACAATACCATACACTCACCATTCGGGCATCTTGGGGCCACCTCTACAACATGGCCGAATTGTATGATTTTAGCCATTTTCCGTGTAGAGTGATCAATTGCTTGCCCTTAGACTGCATTTTTCTCAGTTTGGGCAAAAGTCCGTTTCAGCGTCAAAAAGCGCACTAGGCAATACCCTTACTGTTCGGGCAATTTGAGGCCACCCTTGCAACATGTCTGAACTGTATGATTGTGTCTATTTTCAATGGAGAGTGGTTAATTGCTCGCCATTCGGCTGCATTTTTCTCAGTTTGGGGCAAAAGTCCATTTGAGCAACAAAAAGCACAGAAGGCTATACCCTGATGGTTCGGTCCATTTAGGGTCACCGCTGCAACATGGCTGAATTGCATGATTGTGGCTATTTTCCATGCAGAGTGATGAATTGCTTGCCATTCGGCTGCATTTTTATCAGTTTGGGGCAAAAGTCCGTTTGAGCCCCAAAAAGCACACAAGGCTCTACCCTTTCTGTTTTGGCCACTTGGGCCACCTCTGCTATTTGGCTGAATTGAATGATTGTGGCCATTTTCCATGCAAAATGATCAATTGCTTGCCGTTAGACTGCATTTTTCTCAGTTTGTGGCAAAATTTCGTTTGAGCCCCAACAAGCGCACAAGGCTATACCCATACCATTCGGGCTATTTGGGGCCACCCGTGCAACATGGCCGAAATGCACGATTGTGGCCATTTTCCATGCAGAATAATCAATTGCTTGACCTTACACTGCATTTTTCTCAGTTTAGGGCAAAAGTCCATTTGAGCCCCAAAAAGTGCATAAGGCTATAATGTCTTTATTGTTCGGGCCATTAGGGGCCACCCCTGCAACATGGCTGAATTGCATGATTGTGGCCATTTTCCATGCAAAGTGATCAATTGCTTGCCATTCGGCTGCATTTTTCTCAGTTTGGGGCAAAAGTCTGTTTGAACCCAAAAAGGACAAAAGACTATACCCTTACCGTTCGTGCCATTTGGGGCCACCCTTGCAACAAGGCTCAATTGCATGATTGTGGCCATTTTCCATGCAGAGTGATCAATTGCTTGCCATTCGGCTACATTTTTGTCAGTTTGCGGCAAAAGTCGGTTTGAGCCCAAAAAGCACACAAGGCTGTACCCTTACTGCTCAGGAAATTTAGGGCCATCCCTGCTATTTGCCTGAATTGCATGATTTTGGCCATATTCCATGCAGAATGATTAATTGCTTGCCCTTAAACTGCATTTTTCTCAGTTTGGGGAAAAAGTCAAATTGAGCCCCAAAAAGCGCCCAAGGTTATAATACCCTTCCTGTTCAACCCATTTGGAGCCACCCCTGCAACATGGCTGAATTGCATGATTGTGGCCATTTTCCATGTATTTCTTTCAGTTTGATGCAAAAGGCCTTTTGAGCCCCTTAAAGCACACAAGGCTATACCCATCCCGTTCTGGCCATTAGAGGCCACCCCTGCAACATGTCTGAATTGCATGATTGTGGCCATTTTCCATGCAGAGTGATCAATTGCTTGCCATTCGGCTACATTTTTTGTCAGTTTGCGGCAAAAGTCTGTTTGAGCCCCAAAAAGCACACAAGGCTATAACCTTACCGCTCAGGCAATTTAGGGCCATCCCTGCTATTTGCCTGAATTGCATGATTTTGGCCACATTCCATGCAGAATGATTAATTGCTTGCCCTTAGACTGCATTTCTCACAGTTTGGGGAAAAAGTCCAATTGAGCCCCAAAAAGCGCCCAAGGCTATAATACCCTTACTGCTCATCCCATTTGGGGCCGCCCCTGCAACATGGCTGAATTGCATGATTGTGGCCATTTTCCATGCAGAGTGATCAATTGCTTGCCACTCGACTGCATTTCTTTCAGTTTGATGCAAAAGTCCATTTGAGCCACAAAAAGCACACAAGGCTATGCCCTTCCCGTTCGGGCCATTTGGGGCCACCCCTGCAACATGGCTGAATTGCATTGTTGTGGCCATTTTCCATGCAGAGTGATCAATTGCTTGCCATTCGGCTACATTTTTGTCAGTTTGCGGCAAAAGTCTGTTTGAGCCCCAAAAAGCACACAATACCGTACTCTCACCATTGGGGCATCTTGGGGCCACCCCTGCAACATGGCCGAATTGCATGATTTAATCCATTTTCCATGCAGAGTGATCAATTGCTTGCCCTTAGACTGCATTTTTCTCAGTTTGGGGTAAAAGTCTATTTCAGCCTCAAAAAGCGCACAAGGCTATACCCTTACTTTTCGGGCAATTTGAGGCCACCCCTGCAACATGTCTGAACTGTATGATTGTGGCTATTTTCCATGCAGAGTGATCAATTGCTTGCCATTCGGCTGCATTTTTATCAGTTTAGGGCAAAAGTCCGTTTGAGCCCCAAAGAGCACACAAGGCTTATACCCTTACTGTTTGGGCCATTTGGGCCACCTCTGCTATTTGGCTGAATTGAATGATTGTGGCCATTTTCCATGCAGAATGATCAATTGCTTGAACTTAGACTGCATTTTTCTCAGTTTCTAGCAAAATTCAGTTTGAGCCCCAACAAGCGCACAAGGCTATACCCATACCGTTCGGGCTATTTGGGGCCACACCTGCAACATGGCTGAATTGCACGATTGTGGCCATTTTCCATGCAGAATAATCAATTGCTTGACCTTACACTGCATTTTTCTCAGTTTAGGGCAAAAGTCCATTTGAGCCCCAAAAAGCGTATAAGGCTATAATGTCTTTAATGTTCGGGCCATTAGGGGCCACCCCTGCAACATGGCTGAATTGCATGATTGTGGCCATTTTCCACGCAAAGTGATCAATTACTTGCCATTCGGCTGCATTTTTCTAAGTTTTGGGGGAACAGTCCGTTTTAACCCAAAAAGGACAAAAGACTATACCCTTACCGTTCGTGCCATTTGGGGCCACCCTTGCAACAAGGCTGAATTGCATGGTTGTGGCCATTTTCCATGCAGAGTGATCAATTGCTTGCCATTTGGCTACATTTTTGTCAGTTTGCGGCAAAAGTCAATTTGAGCCCCAAAAAGCACACAAGGCTATACCCTTACTGCTCAGGCAATTTGGGGCCACCCCTGCTATTTGGCTGAATTGCATGATTGTGGCCATATTCCATGCAGAATGATCAATTGCTTGCCCTTAGACTGCATTTTTCTCATTTTGTGGGTAAAGACCTTTTGAGCCACAAAAATACCACAAGGCTATACCCATACCGTCTGGGCCATTTGGGGCCACCCCTGCAACATGGCCGAATTGTATGATTGTGGCCATTTTCCATGTAGAATGATCAATTGCTTGACCTTAGACTGCATTTTTCTCAGTTTGGGGAATGTGTCCAATTGAGCCCCAAAAAGCGCCCAAGGCTATAATACCCTTACTGTTCAGCCCATTTGGGGCCACCCCTGCAACATGGCTGAATTGCATGATTGTGGCCATTTTACATGCAGAGTGATCAATAGCTTACCATTCGACTGCATTTCTTTCAGTTTGAGGCAAAAGTCCGTTTGAGCCCCAAACAGCACACAAGACTATACCCTTCCCGTTCGGGCCATTTTGGGCCACCCTTGCAACAACTCTGAATTGCATGATTGTGGCCATTTTCGATGTAGAGTAATCAATTGCTTGCTATTCGGCCAGATTTTTCTCAGTTTGGGAAAAAGTCCGTTTGAGCCCCAAAAAGCACACAATGCTATACCCTTACCATCTGGGCCACTTGAGGCCACCCCTGCAACATTGCCGAAGTGCATGATTGTAGCCATTTTCCATGCATAGTGAACAATTGCTGGCCCTTAGGCCACTTTTTTCTCTGTTTGGGGCAAAAGTCCCTTTGAGCCCCAAAAAGCACATAGGGCTATACCCTTCCCGTTAAGGAGATTTGGGGCCACCCCTGCAACATGGCTGAATTGCATGATTATGGCCATTTTCTATGCAGAGTGATAACTTGCTTGCCATTCGGCTTAATTTTTCTCAGTTTGGGGCAAAAGTCCGTTTCAGCCCAAAAAAGCACACTATACTAAACCCTCACCGTTCGGGCATCTTGGGGCCACCCATGCAACATGGCCGAATTGCATGATTGTTGCCATTTTCCATGCAGAGTGATCAATTGCTTGCCCTTAGGCTACTTTTTTCTCAGTTTAAGGCAAAAGTGTATTTGAGCCCCAAAAAGCCCATTATACTATACCCTCACCTTTCGAGCATCTTCGGGCTACAGCTGCAACATGGCTGAATTGCATGATTGTGGCCATTTTCCATGCAGAGTGATCAATTGCTTGCGCTTAGGCTGCATTTTTCTCAGTTTGGGGCAAAAGTCTGTTTGAGCCCCAAAAAGCGCAC
Organism: Macrobrachium rosenbergii; assembly: GCA_039081455.1. Lineage (NCBI taxonomy): Eukaryota > Metazoa > Arthropoda > Malacostraca > Decapoda > Palaemonidae > Macrobrachium > Macrobrachium rosenbergii. Next base: position 275,230 of record JANJGK010000465.1, read on the forward strand.
AAGGCTATACCCTAACCGCTCGAGCCATTTAGGGCCATCCCTGCAACATGGCTGAATTGCATGGTTGTGGCCATTTTCCATGCAGAGTGATTAATTTCTTGCCATTCAGCTGCATTTTTCTCAGTTCGGGGCAAAAGTCAGTTGGAGCCTCAAAAAGCACACAAAGCTATACCCTAACCGTTCGGGCCATTTAGGGCCACCCCTGCAACATGGCTGAATTGCATGGTTGTGGCCATTTTCCATGCAGAGTGATAAATTTCTTGCCATTCGGCTGCATTTTTGTCAGTTTGGGGCAAATGTCGGTTTGAGCCCCAAAAAGCACATAAGGCTATATCCGTACCGCTCGGGAATTTGGGGCCACCCGTGCTATTTGGCTGAATTACATGATTGTGGCCATATTTTATGCAGAATGATCAATTGCTTGCCCTTAGACTGCATTTTTCTCAGTTTGTGGGTAAAGACCTTTTGAGCCCCAAAAATCGCACAAGACTATACACATACCGTTTGGGCCATTTGGGACCACCCCTGCAACATGGCCGAATTGCATGATTGTGGCCATTTTCCATGTAGAATGATCAATTGCTTGACCTTAGACTACATTTTCCTCAGTTTGGGGAAAAAGTCCAATTAAGCCATAAAAAGCGCCAAATGCGATAATACCCTTACTGTTCATCCCCTTTAGGACCACCCCTGCAACATGGCCGAATTGCATGATTGTTGCCATTTTCCATGGAGAGTGATCAATTGCTTGCCCTTAGGCTACTTTTTTCTCATTTTAAGGCAAAACTGTATTTGAGCCCAAAAAAGCCCATTATACTATACCCTCACCTTTCGAGCATCTTCGGGCCACAACTACAACATGGCTGAATTGCATGATTGTGGCCATTTTCCATGCAGAGTGATCAATTGCTTGCGCTTAGGCTGCATTTTTCTCAGTTTGGGGCAAAAGTTCGTTTGAGCCCCAAAAAGCGCAAAAGACTATATTCTTACAGTTCGGGCAAATTGAGGCTACCCCTGCAGCATGTCTGAATTGTATGGTTGTGGCTATATTCCATGCAGAGTGATCAATTGCTTGCCATTCGGCTATATTTTTCTCATTTTAGGGCAAATGTCCGTTTGAGCGCCAAAACGTGAACAAGGCTATAGCCATACCGTTCCCGATATTTTGGGTCACCCCTGCAACATGGCTGAATTGCAGGATTGTGGTAATTTTCCATGCAGTGTGATCAATTGCTTACCCTTAGGCTGCATTTTTCTCAGTTTGGGTTAAAAGTCTGTTTGAGCCCCAAAAAGCGCACAAGGCTATACCCTAACCGCTCGGGCCATTTAGGGCCATCCCTGCGACATGGCTGAATTGCATGGTTGTGGCCATTTTTCATGCAGAGTGATTAACTTCTTGCCATTCAGCTGCATTTTTCTCAGTTTGGGCAAAAGTCAGTTGGAGCCTCAAAAAGCACACAAATTTATACCCTAACCGTTCGTGTCATTTAGGGCCATCCCTGCAACATGGCTGAATTGCATGGTTGTGGCCATTTTCCATGCAGAATGATAAATTTCTTGCCATTCGGCTGCATTCTTGTCAGTTTGGGGCAAAAGTCGGTTTGAGCCCCAAAAAGCACACAAGGCTATACCCTTACCGCTCGGGCAATTTGGGTCCACCCTTGCTATTTGGCTGAATTGCATGATTGTGGCCATATTCCATGCAGAATGATCAATTGCTTGCCCTTAGACTGCATTTTTCTCAGTTTGTGGAAAAAGTCCAATTGAGCCCCAAAAAGTGCCCAAGGCTATAATACACTTACTTTTCAGCCCATTTGGGGCCACCCCTGCAACATGGCTGAATTGCATGATTGTGGCCATTTTCCATGCAGAGTGTTCAATATGTTGCTATTCGACAGAATTTCTTTCAGTTTGAGGCAAAAGTCCGTTTGAGCCCCAAAAAGCACACAAGGCTATACCCTAACCGTTCGGGCCATTTGTGGCCACCCATGGAACATGGCTGAACTGCATGATTGTGGCCATTTTCCATGCAGAAAGATCAATTGCTTGCCATTCGGCTACATTTTTGTCAGTTTGCGGCAAAAGTCTGTTTGAGCCCCAAAAACACACAATACCAATCCCTCACCATTCGGGCATCTTGGGGCCACCCCTGCAACATGGCCGAATTGCATGAGTTTAGCCATTTTCCATGCAGAGTGATCAATTGCTTGCCCTTAGACTGCATTTTTCTCAGTTTGGGGCAAAAGTCCGTGTCAGCCTCAAAAAGCGTACAAGGCTATACCCTTACTGTTCGGGCAATTTGAGGCCACCCTTGCAACATGTCTGAACTGTATGATTGTGGCTATTTTCCATGCAGAGTGATCAATTTCTTGCCATTCGGCTGCATTTTTATCAGTTTGGGGCAAAAGTCCGTTTGAGCCCCAAAAAGCACACAAGGCTCTACCCTTTCTGTTTGGGCCATTTGGGCCACCTCTGCTATTTGGCTGAATTAAATGGTTGTGGCCAATTTCCATGCAGAATGATCAATTGCTTGCCCTTAGACTGCATTTTTCTCAGTTTGTGGCAAAATTCCGTTTGAGCCACAACAAGCGCACAAGGCTATACCCATACCGTTTGGGCTATTTGGGGCCACCCCTGCAACATGGCCGAATTGCACGATTGTGGCCATTTTCAATGCAGAATAATCAATTGCTTGACCTTACACTGCTTTTTTCTCAGTTTAGGGCAAAAGTCCATTTGAGCCCCAAAAAGCGCATAAGACTATAATGTCTTTACTGTTCGGGCAATTTGAGGCCACCCCTGCAACATGAATTGCATGATTGTGGCTATTTTCCATGCAGAGTGATCAATTGCTTGCCATTCGGCTGCATATTTCTCAGTTTGGGGTAAAAGTCCGTTAGAGACCAAAAAGCGCATAGGGCTATACCCTAACCTTTCGAGCAATTTGGGGCCACCGCTGCAACATGGCTGAATTGCATAATTGTGGCCATTTTCGATGCAGAGTGATCAATTGCTTGCCATTTGGCTGCAATTTTCTCTGTTTGGGGCAAAAGTCTGTTTGAGCCCCAAAAAGCACACAAGCCTATAACCTTCCCGTTCGGGCCATTTGGAGCCACCCCTGCAACATGGCTGAATTGCATGATTGTGGCCATTTTCCATGCAGAGTGATCAATTTCTTTCCATGCGGGTACTTTTTTCACAGTTTAAGGCAAAAGTCTATTTGAGCCCCAAAAGCCCACAATACTATACCCTAACCGTTCGGGCATCTTTGGGCTACATCTGCAACATGGCTGAATTGCATGATTGTGGCCAATTTCCATGCAGAGTGTTCAATTGCTTGCCCTTAGGCTACATTTTTCTCAGTTTGCGGCAAAAGTTCGTTTGAGCCCCAAAATGCGCAAAAGACTATATTCTTACCGATCGGGCAATTTGAGGCCACCCCTGCAGCATGTCAGGATTGTATGGTTGTAGCTATTTTCCATGCAGAGTGATCAATTGCTTGCCATTCGGATATATTTTTCTCAGTTTATGGCAAAAGTCCGTTTGAGATCCAAAACGTGCACAAGGATATACCCATACCGTTCCCGATATTTTGGGTCAAACCTGCAACATGGCCGAATTGCAGGATTGTGGACATTTTCCCTGCAGTGTGATCAATTGGTTGCCCTTAGGCTGCATTTTCTCAGTTTGGGGGAAAAGTCTGTTTGAGCCCCAAAAAGCGCACAAGGCTATACCCTAACCGTTATAGCAATTTGGGGCCACACCTACAATATGTCTGAATTGAATGTTTGTGGCCATTTTCCATGCTGAGTGATCAATTGCTTGCCATTCGGCTGCATTTTTCTCAGTTTGGGGCAAAAGTCGGTTGGAGCCCCAAAAAGCACAAATGGCTATACCCTGACCGTTAGCGCCATTTAGGGCCATCCCTGCAACATGGCTGAATTGCATGGTTGTGGCCATTTTCCATGCAGAGTGATAAATTTCTTGCCATTTGGCTGCATTTTTCTCAGTTTGGGGCAAAAGTCTGTTTGAGCCCCAAAAAGCACACAAGGCTATACCCTTACCGCTCGGGCAATTTGGGGCCACCCCTGCTTTTTGGCTGAATTGCATGATTGTGGCCATATTCCATGCAGAATGATCAATTGCTTGCCCTTAGACTGCATCTTTCTCAGTTTGGGGAAAAAGTCCAATTGAGCCCCAAAAAGTGCCCAAGGCTATAATACACTTACTTTTCAGCCCATTTGGGGCCACCCCTGCAACATGGCTGAATTGCATGATTGTGGCCATTTTCCATGCAGAGTGATCAATTGCTTGCCATTCGACTGCATTTCTTTCAGTTTGAGGCAAAAGTCCGTTTGAGCCCCAAAAAGCACACAAGGCTATACCCGTCCCCTTCAGGCCATTAGGGGCCACCCCTAGAACATGGCTGAATTGCATGATTGTGGCCATTTTCCATGTAGAGTGTTCAATATGTTGCCATTCGACAGCATTTCTTTCAGTTTGAGGCTATACCCTAACCGTTCGGGCCATTAGAGGCCACCCCTGCAACATGGTTGAATTGCATGATTGTGGCCATTTTCCATGCAGATGATCAATTGCGTGCCATTCGGCTACATTTTTGTCAGTTTGCGGCAAAAGTCGGTTTGAGCCCCAAAAAGCACATAAGGCTATACCCTTACCGCTCAGGCAACTTGGGGCCACCCGGGCTATTTGGCCGAATTGCATGATTGTGGCCATATTCCATGCAGAGTGATCAATTGCTTGCCATTCGGCTACATTTTTGTCAGTTTGCGGCAAAAGTCGGTTTGAGCCCCAAAAAGCACACAAGGCTATACCCTTACCACTCATTCAATTTGGGGCCACCACTACTATTTGGCTGAATTGTATGGTTGTGGCCATATTCCATGCAGAATGATTAATTGCTTGCCATTAAACTGCATTTTTCTCAGTTTGGGGAAAAAGTCCAATTGAGCCCCAAAAATCGCCCAAGGCTATAATACCCTTACTGTTCAGCCCATTTGGGGCCACCCCTGCAACATGGCTGAATTGCATGATTGTGGCCATTTTCCATGCAGAGTGATCAATTGCTTACCATTCGACTGCAATTTTTTTAGTTTGATGCAAAAGTCCTTTTGAGCCCCAAAAAGCACAAAAGGCTATGACCTTCCCGTTCGGGCCATTTGGGGCCACCCCTGCAACATGGCTGAACTGCATGATTGTGGCCATTTTCCATGCAGAAAGATCAATTGCTTGCCATTCGGCTACATTTTTGTCAGTTTGCGGCAAAAGTCTGTTTGAGACCCAAAAACACATAATACCAAGCCCTCACCATTCGGGCATCTTGGGGCCACCCCTGCAACATGGCCGAATTGCATGATTTTAGCCATTGTCCATGCAGAGTGATCAATTGCTTGCCCTTAGACTGCATTTTTCTCAGTTTGGGGCAAAAGTCCGTTTCAACCTCAAAAAGCGCACAGGGCTATACCCTTACTGTTCAGGCAATTTGAGGCCACCCCAGCAACATGCCTGAACTGTATGATTGTGGCTATTTTCCATGGAGAGTGATTAATTGCTCGCCATTCGGCTGCATTTTTCTCAGTTTGGGGCAAAAGTCCATTTGAGCCCCAAAAAGCACACAAGGTTATACCATAACGGTTCGGTCCATTTAGGGTCACCGCTGCAACGTGGCTGAATTGCATGATTGTGGCTATTTTCCATGCAGAGTGATCAATTGCTTGCCATTCGGCTGCATTTTTATCAGTTTGGGGCAAAAGTCCGTTTGAGCCCCAAAAAGCACACAAGGCTATACCCATCCCGTTTTGGCCATTAGGGGCCACCCCTGCAACATGTCTGAATTGCATGATTGTGGCCATTTTCCATGCAGAGTGAACAATTGCTTGCCATTCGGCTACATTTTTGTCAGTTTGCGGCAAAAGTCCGTTTGAACCCAAAAAGGACAAAAGACTATACGCTTACCGTTCGTGCCATTTGGGGCCACCCTTGCAACAAGGCTGAATTGCATGATTGTGGCCATTTTCCATGCAGAGTGATCAATTGCTTACCATTCGACTGCAATTTTTTTAGTTTGATGCAAAAGTCCTTTTGAGCCCCAAAAAGCACAAAAGGCTATGACCTTCCCGTTCGGGCCATTTGGGGCCACCCCTGCAACATGGCTGAACTGCATGATTGTGGCCATTTTCCATGCAGAAAGATCAATTGCTTGCCATTCGGCTACATTTTTGTCAGTTTGCGGCAAAAGTCTGTTTGAGACCCAAAAACACATAATACCAAACCCTCACCATTCGGGCATCTTGGGGCCACCCCTGCAACATGGCCGAATTGCATGATTTTAGCCATTGTCCATGCAGAGTGATCAATTGCTTGCCCTTAGACTGCATTTTTCTCAGTTTGGGGCAAAAGTCCGTTTCAGCCTCAAAAAGCGCACAAGGCTATACCCTTACTGTTCGGGCAATTTGAGGCCACCCCTGCAACATGCCTGAACTGTATGATTGTGGCTATTTTCCATGCAGAGTGATCAATAGCTTGCCATTCTACTGCATTTTTTTCAGTTTGAGGCAAAAGTCCGTTTGAGCCCCAAAAAGCACACAAGGCTATACCCTTCCCGTTCGGGCCATTTGGGGCCATCCTTGCAACAACTCTGAATTGCATGATTGTGGCCATTTTCGATGCAGAGTAATCAATTGCTTGCCATTCGGCTACATTTTTCTCAGTTTGGGAAAAAGTCCGTTTGAGCCTCAAAAAGCACACAATGCTATACCCTCACCATCTGGGCCACTTGAGGCCACCCCTGCAACATTGCCGAAGTGCATGATTGTGGCCATTTTCCATGCAGAGTGAACAATTGCTTGCCCTTAGGCCACTTTTTTCTCAGTTTGGGGTAAAAGTCCCTTTGAGCCCCAAAAAGCACAGAAGGCTATACCCTTCCCGTTAAGGACATTTGGGGCCACCCCTGCAACATGGCTGAATTGCATGATTATGGATATTTTCTATGCAGAGTGATATCTTGCTTGCCATTCGGCTTAATTTTTCTCAGTTTGGGGCAAAAGTCCGTTTCAGCCCAAAAAAGCACACTATACTATACCCTCACCGTTTGGGCATCTTGGGGCCACCCCTGCAACATGGCCGAATTGCATGATTGTTTCCATTTTCCATGCAGAGTGATCAATTGCTTGCCCTTAGGCTACTTTTTTCTCAGTTTAAGGCAAAAGTGTATTTGAGCCCCAAAAAGCCCATTATACTATACCCTCAACTTTCGAGTATCTTCGGGCCACAGCTGAAACATGGCTGAATTGCATGATTGTGGCCATTTTCCATGCAGAGTGATCAATTGCTTGCGCTTAGGCTGCATTTTTCTCAGTTTGGGGCAAAAGTTCGCTTGAGCCCCAAAAAGCGCAAAAGACTATATTCTTACCGTTCGGGCAATTTGAGGCCACCCCTGCAGCATGTCTGAAATGTATGGTTGTAGCTATTTTTCATGCAGAGTGATCAATTGCTTACCATTCGGCTATATTTTTCTCATTTTAGGGCAAAAGTCCGTTTGAGCCCCAAAACGTGAACAAGGCTATAGCCATACATTTCCCGATATTTTGGGTCACCCATGCAACATGGCTGAATTGCAGGATTGTGGTCATTTTCCATGCAGTGTGATCAATTGCTTGCCCTTAGGCTGCATTTTTCTCAGTTTGGGGCAAAAGTCTGTTTGAGCCCCAAAAAGCGCACAAGGCTATACCCTAACCGCTTGGGCCATTTAGGGCCATCCCTGCAACATGGCTGAATTGCATGGTTGTGGCCATTTTCCATGCAGAGTGATTAATTTCTTGCCATTCAGCTGCATTTTTCTCAGTTTGGGGCAAAAGTCAGTTGGAGCCTCAAAAAGCACACAAAGCTATACCCTAACCGTTCGGGCCATTTAGGGCCATCAATGCAACATGGCTGAATTGCATGGTTGTGGCCATTTTCCATGCAGAGTGATAAATTCCTTGCCATTCGGCTGCATTTTTGTCAGTTTGGGGTAAAAGTCGGTTTGAGCCCCAAAAAGCACACAAGGCTATACCCTTACCGCTCGGGCAATTTGGGTCTACCCGTGCTATTTGGCTGAATTGCATGATTGTGGCCATATTCCATGCAGAATGATCAATTGCTTGCCCTTAGACTGCATTTTTCTCAGTTTGGGGAAAAAGTCCAATTCAGCCGCAAAAAGTGCCCAAGGCTATAATACACTTACTTTTCATCCCATTTGGGGCCACCCCTGCAACATGGCTGAATTGCATGATTGTAGCCATTTTCCATGCAGAGTGATCAATTGCTTGCCATTCGACTGCATTTCCTTCAGTTTGAGGCAAAAGTCCGTTTGAGCCCCAAAAAGCACACAAGGCTATACCCGTCCCCTTCAGGCCATTAGGGGCCACCCCTAGAACATGCCTGAATTGCATGATTGTGGCCATTTTCCATGCAGAGTGTTCAATATGTTGCCATTCGACAGCATTTCTTTCAGTTTGAGGCAAAAGTCTGTTTGAGCCCCAAAAAGCACACAAGGCTATACCCTAACCGTTCGGGCCATTAGAGGCCACCCCTGCAACATGGTTGAATTGCATGATTGTGGCCATTTTCCATGCAGATGATCATTTGCTTGCCATTCGGCTACATTTTTGTCAGTTTGCGGCAAAAGTCGGTTTGAGCCCCAAAAAGCACATAAGGCTATACCCTTACCGCTCGGGCAATTTGGGGCCACCCGTGCTATTTGGCCGAATTGCATGATTGTGGCCATATTCCATGCAGAGTGATCAATTGCTTGCCATTCGACTGCATTTCATTCAGTTTGTGGCAAAAGTCCGTTTGAGCCCCAAAAAGCACACAAGGCTATACCCATCCCGTTTTGGCCATTAGGGGCCACCCCTGCAACATGTATGAATTGCATGATTGTGGCCATTTTCCACGCAGAGTGATCAATTGCTTGCCATTCGGCTACATTTTTGTCAGTTTGCGGCAAAAGTTGGTTTGAGCCCCAAAAAGCACACAAGGCTATACCCTTACCTCTCAGGCAATTTGGGGCCACCCCTGCTATTTGGCTGAATTGCATGATTGTGGCCATATTCCATGCAGAATGATTAATTGCTTGTCCTTAAACTGCATTTTTCTCAGTTTGGGGAAAAAGTCCAATTGAGCCCCAAAAAGCGCCCAAGTCTATAATACCCTTACTGTTCAGCCCATTTGGGGCCACCCCTGCAACATGGCTGAATTGCATGATTGTGGCCATTTTCCATGCAGAGTGATCAATTGCTTACCTTTCGACTGCATTTTTTTCAGTTTGATGCAAAAGTCCTTTTGAGCCCCAAAAAGCACAAAAGGCTAAGACCTTCCCGTTGGGGCCATTTGTGGCCACCCCTGCAACATGGCTGAACTGCATGATTGTGGCCATTTTCCATGCAGAAAGATCAATTGCTTGCCATTCGGCTACATTTTTGTCAGTTTGCGGCAAAAGTCTGTTTGAGCCCCAAAAACACACAATACCCAACCCTCACCATTCGGGCATCTTGGGGCCACCCCTGCAACATGGCCGAATTGCATGATTTTAGCCATTTTCCATGCAGAGTGATCAATTGCTTGCCCTCAGACTGCATTTTTCTCAGTTTGGGGCAAAAGTCTGTTTCAGCCTCAAAAAGCGCACAAGGCTATACCCTTACTGTTCGGGCAATTTGAGGCCACCCTTGCAACATGCCTGAACTGTATGATTGTGGCTATTTTCCATGGAGAGTGATTAATTGCTCGCCATTCAGCTGTATTTTTCTCAGTTTGGGGCAAAAGTCCATGTGAGCCCCAAAAAGCACACAAGGCTATACCCTAACGGTTCGGTCCATTTAGGGTCACCATTGCAACGTGGCTGAATTGCATGATTGTGGCTATTTTCCATGCAGAGTGATCAATAGCTTGCCATTCGGCTGCATTTTTATCATTTTGGGGCAAAATTCCGTTTGAGCACCAAAAAGCACACAAGGCTCTACCCTTTCTGTTTGGGCAATTTGGGCCACCTCTGCTATTTGGCTGAATTGAATGATTGTGGCCATTTTCCATGCAAAATGATGAATTGCTTGCCCTTAGACTGCATTTTTCTCAGTTTGTGGCAAAATTCCGTTTGAGCCCCAACAAGCGCACAAGGCTATACCCATACCGTTCGGGCTATTTGGGGCCACCCCTGCAACATGGCCGAATTGCACGATTGTGGCCATTTTCCATGCAGAATAATCAATTGCTTGACCTTACACTGCATTTTTCTCAGTTTAGGGCAAAAGTCCATTTGAGCCCCAAAAAGCTCATAAGGCTATAATGTCTTAACTGTTCGGGCCATTAGGGGCCACCCCTGCAACATGGCTGAATTGCATGATTGTGGCCATTTTCCATGCAAAGTGATCAATTGCTTGCCATTCTGCTGCATTTTTCTCAGTTTGGGGCAAAAGTCCGTTTGAACCCAAAAAGGACAAAAGACTATACCCTTACCGTTCGTGCCCTTTGGGGCCACCCTTGCAACAAGGCTGAATTGCATGATTGTGGCCATTTTCCATGCAGAGTGATCAATTGTTTGCCATTCGGATACATTTTTGTCAGTTTGCGGCAAAAGTCGGTTTGAGCCCCAAAAAGCACACAAGGCTATACCCTTACCACTCAGGCAATTTGGGGCCACCCCTGCTATTTGGCTGAATTGCATGATTGTGGCCATATTCCATGCAGAATGATTAATTGCTTGCCCTTAAACTGCATTTTTCTCAGTTTGGGGAAAAAGTCCAATTGAGCCCCAAAAAGCGACCAAGGCTATAATACACTTACTGTTCAGCCCATTTGGTGCCACCCCTGCAACATGGCTGAATTGCATGATTGTGGCCATTTTCGATGTAGAGTAATCAATTGCTTGCCATTCGGCTACATTTTTCTCAGTTTCGGGAAAAAGTCCGTTTCAGCCACAAAAAGCACACAATGCTATACCCTTACCATGTGGGCCACTTGAGGCCACCCCTGCAACATGGCCGAAGTGCATGATTGTGGCCATATTCCATGCAATGTGATCAATTGCTTGCCCTTAGGCCGCTTTTTTCTCAGTTTGGGGCAAAAGTCCCTTTGAGCCCCAAAAAGCACAAAAGGCTATACCCTTCCCGTTAAGGACATTTGGGGCCACCCCTGCAACGTGGCTGAATTGCATGATTATGGCCATTTTCTATGCAGATTGATCACTTGCTTGCCATTCGGCTACATTTTTCTCAGTTCGGGGCAAAAGTCCGTTTGAGCCCAAAAAAGCACACAATACTATACCCTCACCGTTCGGGCATCTTGGGGCCACCCATGCAACATTTCCGAATTGCATGATTTTAGCCATTTTCCATGCAGAGTGATAAATTGCTTGCCCTTAGGCTGCATTTTTCTCTGTTTGGGGCAAAAGTCCATTTGAGCCCCAAAAAGCACACAAGGCTATACCCTAACGGTTGGGTCCATTTAGGGTCACCGCTGCAACATGGCTGAATTGCATGATTGTGGCTATTTTCCATGCAGAGTGATCAATTGCTTGCCATTCGGCTACATTTTTGTCAGTTTGCGGCAAAAGTCAGTTTGAGCCCCAAAAAGCACACAAGGCTGTACCCTTACCGCTCAGGCAATTTTGGGCCACCCCTGCTATTTGGCTGAATTGCATGATTGCGGCCATATTCAATGCAGAATGATTAATTGCTTGCCCTTAAACTGCATTTTTTCTCAGTTTGGGGAAAAAGTCAAATTGAGCCCCAAAAAGTGCCCAAGGCTATAATACCCTAACTGTTCAGCCCATTTGGAGCCACCCCTGCAACGTGGCTGAATTGCATGATTGTGGCCATTTTCCATGTAGAGTGATCAATTGCTTGCCATTCGACTGCATTTCTTTCAGTTTGATGCAAAAGTCCTTTAGAGCCCCAAAAAGCACACAAGGCTAAACCCATCCCGTTCTGGCCATTAGGGGCCACCCCTGCAACATGTCTGAATTGCATGATTGTGGCCATTTTCCATGCAGAGTGATCAATTGCTTGCCATTCGGCTATATTTTTGTCAATCTGCGGCAAAAGTCGGTTTAAGCCCCAAAAAGCACACAAGGCTATACCCTTACCGCTCAGGCAAATTGGGGCCACCCCTGCTATTTGGCTGAATTGCATGATTGTGGCCATATTCCATGCAGAATGATCAATTGTTTGCCCTTAGACTGCATTTTTCTCATTTTGTGGTAAAGACCTTTTGAGCCACAAAAATCGCACAAGGCTATACCCATACCGTCTGGGCCATTTGGGGCCACCCCTGCAACATGGCCGAATTGCATGATTGTGGCCATTTTCCATGTAGAATGATCAATTGCTTGACCTTAGACTGCATTTTTCTGAGTTTGGGGAATGTGTCTAATTGAGCCCCAAAAAGCTCCCTAATCTATAATACCCTTACTGTTCAGCCCATTTGGGGCCACCCCTGCAACATGGCTGAATTGCATAATTGTGGCCATTTTCCATGCAGAGTGATCAATAGCTTGCCATTCGCCTGCATTTTTTTCAGTTTGAGGCAAAAGTCCGTTTGAACCCCAAAAAGCACACAAGGCTATATCCTTCCCGTTCGGGCCATTTGGGGCCACCCTTGCAACAACTCTGAATTGCATGATTGTGGCCATATTCCATGCAGAATGATCAATTGTTTGCCCTTAGACTGCATTTTTCTCATTTTGTGGGTAAAGACCTTTTGAGCCACAAAAATCGCACAAGGCTATACCCATACCGTCTAGGCCATTTGGGGCCACCCCTGCAACATGGCCGAATTGCATGATTGTGGCCATTTTCCATGTAGAATGATCAATTGCTTGACCTTAGACTGCATTTTTCTGAGTTTGGGGAATGTGTCTAATTGAGCCCCAAAAACCGCCCAAATCTATAATACCCTTACTGTTCAGCCCATTTGGGGCCACCCCTGCAACATGGCTGAATTGCATAATTCTGGCCATTTTCCATGCAGAGTGATCAATACCTTCCCATTCGACTGGATTTCTTTCAGTTTGAGGAAAAAGTCCGTTTGAGCCCCAAAAAGCACACAAGGCTATACCCTTCCCGTTCGGGCCATTTGGGGCCACCCTTGCAACAACTCTGAATTGCATGATTGTGGTCATTTTCGATGCAGAGTAATCAATTGCTTGCCATTCGGCTACATTTTTCTCAGTTGGGGAAAAAGTCCGTTTGAGCCCCAAAAAGCACACAATGCTATACCCTTACCATCTTGGCCACTTGAGGCCACCCCTCAACATTGCCGAAGTGCATGATTGTGGCCATTTTCCATGCAGAGTGAACAATTGCTTGCCCTTAGGCCACTTTTTTCTCTGTTTGGGGCAAAAGTCCCTTTGAGCCCCAAAAAGCACATAAGGCTATACCCTTCCCGTTAAGGACATTTGGGGCCACCCCTGCAACATGGCTGAATAGCATGATTATGGCCATTTTCTATGCAGAGTGATAACTTGCTTGCCATTCGGCTTAATTTTTCTCAGTTTGGGGCAAAAGTCCATTTGAGCCCAAAAAAGCACACTATACTATACCTTCACCGTTCGGGCATCTTGGGGCCACCCCTGCAACATGGCCGAATTGCATGATTGTTGCCATTTTCCATGCAGAGTGATCAATTGCTTGCCCTTAGGCTACTTTTTTCTTTGTTTAAGGCAAAAGTGTATTTGAGCCCCAAAAAGCCCAATATACTATACCCTCACCTTTCGAGCATCTTCGGGCCACAGCTGCAACATTGCTGAATTGCATGATTGTGGCCATTTTCCATGCAGAGTGATCAATTGCTTGTGCTTAGGCTGCATTTTTCTCAGTTTGGGGCAAAAGTTCGTTTGAGCCCCAAAAAGCGCAAAAGACTATATTCTTACCGTTCGGGCAATTTGAGGCCACCCCTGCATCATATCTGAATTGTATGGTTGTAGCTATTTTCCATGCAGAGTGATCAATTGCTTGCCATTCGGCTATATTTTCTCATTTTAGGGCAAAAGTCCGTTTGAGCCCCAAAACGTGAACAAGGCTATAACCATACTGTTCGGGCCATTAGGGGCCACCCCTGCAACATGGCTGAATTGCATGGTTGTGGCCATTTTCCATGCAGAGTGATTAATTTCTTGCCATTTAGCTGCATTTTTCTCAGTTTGGGGCAAAAGTGAGTTGGAGCCTCAAAAAGCACACAAAGCTATACCCTAACCATTCGGGCCATTTAGGGCCATCCCTGCAACATGGCTGAATTGCATGGTTGTGGCCATTTTCCATGCAGAGTGATAAATTTCTTGCCATTCGGCTGCATTTTTGTCAGTTTGGGGCAAAAGTCGGTTTGAGCCCCAAAAAGCACAAAAGGCTATACCCTTACCGCTCGGGCAATTTGGGTCCACCCCTGCTATTTGGCTGAATTGCATGATTGTGGCCATATTCCATGCAGAATAATCAATTGCTTGCCCTTAGACAGCATATTTCTCAGTTTGGGGAAAAAGTCCATTTGAGACCCAAAAAGTGCCCAAGGCTATAATACCCTTACTTTTCAGCCCATTTGGGGCCACCCCTGCAACATGTCTGAACTGTATGATTGTGGCCATTTTCCATGCAGAGTGATTAATTGCTCGCCATTCGGCTGCATTTTTCTCAGTTTGGGGCAAAAGTCCATTTGAGCCCCAAAAAGCACACAAGGCTATACCCTTTCTGTTTGGGCCATTTGGGCCACCTCTGCCATTTGGCTGAATTGAATGATTGTGGCCATTAGCCATGCAGAATGATCAATTGCTTGCCCTTAGACTGCATTTTTCTCAGTTTGTGCCAAATTCCATTTGAGCCCCAACAAGCGCACAAGGCTATACCCTAACCGTTCGGGCCATTAGAGGCCACCCCTGCAACATGGTTGAATTGCATGATTGTGGCCATTTTCCATGCAGATGATCAATTGCTTGCCATTGGGCTACATTTTTGTCAGTTTGCGGCAAAAGTCGGTTTGAGCCCCAAAAAGCACATAAGGCTGAACCCTTACCGCTCGGGCAATTTGGGGCCACCCGTGCTATTTGGCCGAATTACATGATTGTGGCCATATTCCATGCAGAGGGATCAATTGCTTGCCATTCGACTGCATTTCATTCAGTTTGAGGCAAAAGTCCGTTTGACCCCCAAAAAGCACACAAGGCTATACCCATCCCGTTTTGGCCATTAGGGGCCACCCCTGCAACATGTCTGAATTGCATGATTGTGGCCATTTTCCATGCAGAGTGATCAATTGCTTGCCATTCGGCTACATTTTTGTCAGTTTGCGGCAAAAGTCTGTTTGAGCCCCAAAAAGCACACAAGGCTATACCCTTACCACTCAGGCAATTTGGGGCCACCCCTGCTATTTGGCTGAACTGCATGATTGTGGCCATATTCCATGCAGAGTGATTAATTGCTTGCCCTTAGACTGCATTTTTCTCAGTTTGGTGAAAAATTCCAATTGAGCCCCAAAAAGCGCCCAAGGCTATAATACCCTTACTGTTCAGCCCATTTGGTGCCACCCCTGCAACATGGCTGAGTTGCATGATTATGGCCATTTTCTATGCAGATTGATCACTTGCTTGCCATTCGGCTACATTTTTCTCAGTTCGGGGCAAAAGTCCGTTTGAGCCCCAAAAAGCACACAATACTATACCCTCACCGTTCGGGCATCTTGGGGCCACCCATGCAACATTTCCGAATTGCATGATTTTAGCCATTTTCCATGCAGTGTGATCAATTGCTTGCCCTTAGGCTGCATTTTTCTCTGTTTGGGGCAAAAGTCCGTTTCAGCCTCAAAAAGCGCACAAGGCTATATCCTTACCGTTTGGGCAATTTGAGGCCACCCTTGCAACATGTCTGAACTGTATGATTGTGGCTATTTTCCATGCAGAGTGATTAATTGCTCGCCATTCGGCTGCATTTTTCTCAGTTTGGGGCAAAAGTCCTTTTCAGCCCCAAAAAGCACACAAAGCTATACCCTAACGGTTCGGTCCATTTAGGGTCACCGCTGCAACATGGCTGAATTGCATGATTGTGGCTATTTTCCATGCAGAGTGATCAATAGCTTGCCATTCGACTGCATTTCTTTCAGTTTGAGGCAAAAGTCCGTTTGAGCCCCAAAAAGCACACAAGGCTATACCCTTCCCGTTCGGGCCATTTGGGGCCATCTTTGCAACAACTCTGAATTGCGTGATTGTGGCTATTTTCGATGAAGAGTAATCAATTGCTTGCCACTCGGCTACATTTTTCTCAGTTTGGGAAAAAGTCCGTTTGAGCCTCAAAAAGCACACAATGCTATACCCTTACCATCTGGGCCACTTGAGGCCACCCCTGCAACATTGCCGAAGTGCATGATTGTGGCCATTTTCCATGCAGAGTGAACAATTGCTTGCCCTTAGGCCACTTTTTTCTTAGTTTAGGGTAAAAGTCCCTTTGAGCCCCAAAAAGCACAGAAGGCTATACCCTTCCCGTTAAGGACATTTCGGGCCACCCCTGCAACATGGCTGAATTGCATGATTATGGCCATTTTCTATGCAGAGTGATATCTTGCTTACCATTGGGCTTAATTTTTCTCAGTTTGGGGCAAAAGTCCGCTTCAGCCCAAAAAACCACACTATACTATACCCTCACCGTTCGGGCATCTTGGGGCCACCCCTGCAACATGGCCGAATTGCATGATTGTTTCCATTTTCCATGCAGAGTGATCAATTGCTTGCCCTTAGGCTACTTTTTTCTCAGTTTAAGGCAAAAGTGTATTTGAGCCCCAAAAAGCCCATTATACTATACCCTCACCTTTCGAGCATCTTCGGGCCACAGCTGAAACATGGCTGAATTGCATGATTGTGGCCATTTTCCATGCAGAGTGATCAATTGCTTGCACTTAGGCTGCATTTTTCTCAGTTTGGGGCAAAAGTTCGTTTGAGCCCCAAAAAGCGCAAAAGACTATATTCTTACCGTTCGGGCAATTTGAGGCCACCCCTGCAGCATGTCTGAAATGTATGGTTGTAGCTATTTTCCATGCAGAGTGATCAATTGCTTGCCATTCGGCTATATTTTTCTCATTTTAGGGCAAAAGTCCGTTTGAGCCCCAAAACGTGAACAAGGCTATAGCCATACCGTTCCCAATATTTTGGGTCACCCCTGCAACATGGTTGAATTGCAGGATTGTGGTCATTTTCCATGCAGTGTGATCAATTGCTTGCCCTTAGTCTGCATTTTTCTCAGTTTGGGGCAAAAGTCTGTTTGAGCCCCAAAAAGCGCACAAGGCTATACCCTAACCGCTCGGGCCATTTAGGGCCATCCCTGCAACATAGCTGAATTGCATGGTTGTGGCCATTTTCCATGCAGAGTGATTAATTTCTTGCCATTCAGCTGCATTTTTCTCAGTTTGGGGCAAAAGTCAGTTGGAGCCTCAAAAAGCACACAAAGCTATACCCTAACCGTTCGGGCCATTTAGGGCCATCCCTGCAACATGGCTGAATTGCATGGTTGTGGCCATTTTCCATGCAGAGTGATAAATTTCTTGCCATTCGGCTGCATTTTTGTCAGTTTGGGCCAAAAGTCGGTTTGAGCCCCAAAAAGCACACAAGGCTATACCCTTACCGCTCGGGCAATTTGGGTCCACCCCTGCTATTTGGCTGAATTGCATGATTGTGGCCATATTCCATGCAGAATGATCAATTGCTTGCCCTTAGACTGCATTTTTCTCAGTTTGGGGAAAAAGTCCAATTCAGACGCAAAAAGTGCCCAAGGCTATAATACACTTACTTTTCAGCCCAATTGGGGCCACCCCTGCAACATGGCTGAATTGCATGATTGTGGCCATTTTCCATGCAGAGTGATCAATTGCTTGTCATTTGACTGCATTTCCTTCAGTTTGAGGCAAAAGTCCGTTTGAGCCCCAAAAAGCACACAAGGCTATACCCGTCCCCTTCAGGCCATTAGGGGCCACCCCTAGAACATGGCTGAATTGCATGATTGTGGCCATTTTCCATGCAGAGTGTTCAATATGTTGCCATTCGACAGCATTTCTTTCAGTTTGAGGCAAAAGTCCGTTTGAGCCCCAAAAAGCACACAAGGCTATACCCTAACCGTTCGGGCCATTACAGGCCACCCCTGCAACATGGTTGAATTGCATGATTGTGGCCATTTTCCATGCAGATGATCAATTGCTTACCATTCGGCTACATTTTTGTCAGTTTGCGGCAAAAGTCGGTTTGAGCCCTAAAAAGCACATAAGGCTATACCCTTACCGTTCGGGCAATTTGGGGCCACCCGTGATATTTGGCCGAATTGCATGATTGTGGCCATATTCCATGTAGAGTGATCAATTGCTTGCCATTCGACTGCATTTCATTCAGTTTGAGGCAAAAGTCCGTTTGAGCCCCAAAAAGCACACAAGGCTATACCCATCCCGTTTTGGCCATTAGGGGCCACCCCTGCAACATGGCTGAATTGCATGATTGTGGCCATTTTCCATGCAGAGTGATCAATTGCTTGCCATTCGACTGCATTTCTTTCAGTTTGAGGCAAAAGTCCGTTTGAGCCCCAAAAAGCACACAAGGCTATACCCGTCCCCTTCAGGCCATTAGGGGCCACCCCTAGAACATGGCTGAATTGCATGATTGTGGCCATTTTCCATGCAGAGTGATCAATATGTTGCCATTCGACTGCATTTCATTCAGTTTGAGGCAAAAGTCCATTTGAGCCCCAAAAAGCACACAAGGCTATACCCTAACCGTTCGGGCCATTAGAGGCCACCCCTCCAACATGTCTGAATTGCATGATTGTGGCCATTTTCCATACAGAGTGATCAATAGCTTGCCATTCAGCAACATTTTTGTCAGTTTGCGGCAAAAGTCGGTTTGAGCCCTAAAAAGCAAACAAGGCTATACCCTTACCACTCAGGCAATTTGGGGCCACCCCTGCTATTTGGCTGAATTGCATGATTGTAGCCATATTCCACGCAGAATGATTAATTGCTTGCCCTTAGACTGAATTTTTCTCAGTTTGGGGAAAAAGTCCAATTGAGCCCCAAAAAGCGCCCAAGGCTATAATACCCTTGCTGTTCAGCCCATTTAGGGCCACCCCTGCAACATGGCTGAATTGCATGATTGTGGCCATTTTCCATGCAGATTGATCAATTGCTTACCATTCGACTGCATTTCTTTCAGTTTGATGCAAAAGTCCTTTTGAGCCCCAAAAAGCACACAAGGCTATGCCCTTCCCGTTCGGGACATTTGGGTCCACCCCTGCAACATGGCTGAACTGCATGATTGTGGCCATTTTCCATGCAGAGTGATCAATTGCTTGCCATTCGGCTACATTTTTGTCAGTTTGCGGCAAATGTCTGTTTGAGCCCCAAAAACACACAATACCATACCCTCACCATTTGGGCATCTTGGGGCCACCCCTGCAACATGGCCGAATTGCATGAATTTAGCCATTTTCCATGCAGAGTGATCAATTGCTTGCCCTTGGACTGCATTTTTCTCAGTTTGGGGCAAAAGTCCGTTTCAGCCTCAAAAAGCGCACAAGGCTATACCCTAACGGTTCGGTCCATTTAGGGTCACCGCTGCAACGTTGCTGAATTGCATGATTGTGGCTATTTTCCTTGCAGAGTGATCAATTGCTTGCCATTCCACTGCATTTCTTTCAGTTTGATGCAAAAGTCCTTTTGAGCCCCAAAAAGCACACAAGGCTATTCCCTAACGGTTCGGTCCATTTAGGGTCACCGCTGCAACGTTGCTGAATTGCATGATTGTGGCCATATTCCATGTAGAGTGATCAATTGCTTGCCATTCCACTGCATTTCTTTCAGTTTGATGCAAAAGTCCTTTTGAGCCCCAAAAAGCACACAAGGCTATACCCAACCCGTTCTGGCCATTAGGGGCCACCCCTGCAACATGTCTGAATTGCATGATTGTGGCCATTTTCCATGCAGATTGATCAATTGCTTGCCATTCGGCTACATTTTTTGTCAGTTTGCGGCAAAAGTCTGTTTGAGCCCCAAAAAGCACACAAGGCTATACCCTTACCGCTCAGGCAATTTGGGGCCACCCCTGCTATTTGGCTGAATTGCATGATTGTGGCCACATTCCATGCAGAATGATTAATTGCTTACCCTTAGACTGCATTTTTCTCAGTTTGGGGAAAAAGTCCAATTGAGCCCCAAAAAGCGCCCAAGGCTATAATACCCTTACTGTTCAGCCCATTTGGGGCCACCCCTGCAACATGGCTGAATTGCATGATTGTGGCCATTTTCCATGCAGAGTGATCAATTGCTTGCCATTCGACTGCATTTCTTGCAGCTTGAGGCAAATGTCCGTTTGAGCCGCAAAAAGCACACAAGGCTATACCCTTCCCGTTCAGGCCATTAGGGGCCACCCCTGCAACATGGCTGAATTGCATGATTGTGGCCATTTTCCATGCAGAGTGATCAATTGCTTCCCATTCGGCTATATTTTTATCAGTTTGTGCCAAAAGTCGGTTTGACCCCAAAAAAAGCACACTAGGCTACACCCTTACCGCTCGGGCAATTTGGGGCCACCCCTGCTTTTTGGCTGAATTGCATGATTGTGGCCATATTCCATGCAGAATGATCAATTTCTTGCCCTTAGACTCCATTTTTCTCATTTTGTGGGTAAAGACCGTTTGAGCACCAAAAAGAGCACAAGGGTATGTGCATACCGTCTGGGCTATTTGGGGCCACCCCTGCAACATGGCCGAATTGCATGATTGTGGCCATTTTCCATGTAGAATGATCATTTGCTTGACCTTAGACTGCATTTTTCTGAGTTTGGGGAATGTGTCCAATTGAGCCCCAAAAAGCGCCCAACGCTATAATACCCTTACTGTTCAGCCCATTTGGGGCCACATCTGCAACATGGCTGAATTACATAATTATGGCCATTTTCCATGCAGAGTGATCAATAGCTTGCCATTCAACTGCATTTCTTTCAGTTTGTTGCAAAAGTCCGTTTGAGCCCCAAAAAGCACACAAGGCTATACCCTTCCCGTTCGGGCCATTTGGGGCCACCCTTGCAACAACTCTGAATGGCATGATTGTGGCCTTTTTCCATGCAGAGTAATCAATTGCTTGTCATTCGGCTACATTTTTCTCAATTTGGGAAAAAGTCCGTTTGAGCCTCAAAAAGCACACAATGCTATACCCTTACCATCTGGGCCACTTGAGGCCACCCCTGCAACATTGCCGAAGTGCATGATTGTGGCCATTTTCCATGCAAAGTGAACAATTGCTTGCCCTTAGGCCACTTTTTTCTCTGTTTGGGGTAAAAGTCCCTTTGAGCCCCAAAAAGCACAGAAGGCTATACCCTTCCCGTTAAGGACATTTGGGGCCACCCCTGCAACATGGCTGAATTGCATGATTATAGCCATTTTCTATGCAGAGTGATAACTTGCTTGCCTTTCGGCTTAATTTTTCTCAGTTTAGGGCAAAAGTCCGTTTCAGCCCAAAAAAGGACACTATACTATACCCTCACCGTTCGGGCATCTTGGGGCCACCCCTGCAACATGGCCGAATTGCATGATTATTGCCATTTTCCATGCAGAGTGATCAATTGCTTGCCCTTAGGCTACTTTTTTCTCAGTTTAAGGCAAAAGTGTATTTGAGCCCCAAAAAGCCCATTATACTATACCCTCACCTTTCGAGCATCTTCGGGCCACAGCTGCAACATGGCTGAATTACATGATTCTGGCCATTTTCCATGCAGAGTGATCAATTGCTTGTGCTTAAGCTGCATTTTTCTCAGTTTGGGGCAAAAGTTCGTTTGAGCCCCAAAAAGCGCAAAAGACTATATTCTTACCGTTCGGGCAATTTGAGGCCACCCCTGCAGCATGTCTGAATTGTATGGTTGTAGCTATTTTCCATGCAGAGTGATCAATTGCCTGCCATTCGGCTATATTTTTCTCATTTTAGTGCAAAAGTCCTTTTGAGCCCCAAAACGTGAACAAGGCTATAGCCATACAGTTCCCGATATTTTGGGTCACCCCTGCAACATGGCTGAATTGCAGGATTGCGGTCATTTTCCATGCAGTGTGATCAATTGCATGCCCTTAGGCTGCATTTTTCTCAGTTTGGGGGCAAAAGTCTGTTTGAGCCCCAAAAAGCGCACAAGGTTATACCCTAACCGCTTGGGCCATTTAGGGCCATCCCTGCAACATGGCTGAATTGCATGGTTGTGGCCATTTTCCATGCAGAGTGATTAATTTCTTGCCATTCAGCTGAATTTTTCTCAGTTTGGGGCAAAAGTGAGTTGGAGCCTCAAAAAGCACACAAAGCTATACCCTAACCGTTCAGGCCATTTAGGACCATCCCTGCAACATGGCTGAATTGCATGGTTGTGGCCATTTTCCATGCAGAATGATCAATTGCTTGCCATTAGACTGCATTTTTCTCAGTTTGGGGAAAAAGTCCAAATGAACCCCAAAAAGTGCCCAAGGCTATAAAACCCTTACTTTTCAGCCCATTTGGAGCCACTCCTGCAACATGGCTGAATTGCATGATTGTGGCCATTTTCCATACAGAGTGATCAATTGCTTGCCATTCGACTGCATTTCCTTCAGTTTGAGGCAAAAGTCCGTTTGAGCCCCAAAAAGCACACAAGGCTATACCCGTCCCCTTCAGGCCATTAGGGGCCACCCCTAGAACATGGCTGAATTGCATGATTGTGGCCATTTTCCATGCAGAGTGATCAATATGTTGCCATTCAACTGCATTTCTTTCAGTTTGAGGCAAAAGTACGTTTGAGCCCCACAAAGCACACAACCCTATACCCTAACCGTTCGGGCCATTAGAGGCCACCCCTGCAACATTGTGGCCATTTTCCATGCAGATGATCAATTGCTTGCCATTCGGCTACATTTTTGTCAGTTTGCGGCAAAAGTCGGTTTCAGCCCCAAAAAGCACATGAGGCTATACCATTACCGCTCGGGCAATTTGGGGCCACCCGTGCTATTTGGCCGAATTGCATGATTGTGGCCATATTCCATGCAGAGTGATCAATTGCTTGCCATTCGACTGAATTTCATTCAGTTTAAGGCAAAAGTCCGTTTGAGCCTGAAAAAGCACACAAGGATATACCCTAACCGTTCGGGCCATTAGAGGCCACCCCTGCAACATGGTTGAATTGCATGATTGTGGCCATTTTCCATGCAGAGTGATCAATTGCTTGCCATTCGGCTACATTTTTGTCAGTTTGCGGCAAAAGTCAGTTTGAGCCCCAAAAAGCACATAAGGCAATACCCTTACCCCCCGGGGAATTTGGGTCCACCCGTGGTATTTGGCCGAATTGCATGATTGTGGCCATATTCCATGCAGAGTGATCAATTGCTTACCACTCGACTGCATTTCTTTCAGTTTGATGCAAAAGTCCTTTTGAGCCGCAAAAAGCACACAAGGCTATACCCATCCCGTTCTGGCCATTAGGGGCCACCCCTGCAACATGTCTAAATTGCATGATTGTGGCCATTTTCCATGCAGAGTGATCAATTGCTTGCCACTCGACTGCATTTCTTTCAGTTTGATGCAAAAGTCCTTTTGAGCCGCAAAAAGCACACAAGGCTATGCCCTTCCCGTTCGGGCCATTTGGGGCCACCCCTGCAACATGGCCAAATTGCATGATTGTGGCCATTTTCCATGCAGAGTGATCAATTGCTTGCCATTCGGCTACATTTTTGTCAGTTTGCGGCAAAAGTCTGTTTGAGCCCCAAAAAGCACACAATACCATACCCTCACCATTTGGGCATCTTGGGGCCACCCCTACAACATGGCCGAATTGCATGATTTTAGCCATTTTACATGCAGAGTGATCAATTGCTTGCCCTTAGACTGCATTTTTCTCAGTTTGGGGCAAAAGTCCGTTTCAGCCTCAAAAAGCACACAAGGCTATACCCTTACTGTTCGGGCAATTTGAGGCCACCCTTGCAACATGTCTGAACTGTATGATTGTGGCTATTTTCCATGCAGAGTGATCAATTGCTTGCCATTCGGCTACATTTTTATCAGTTTGGGGCAAAAGTCCGTTTGAGCCCCAAAAAGCACACAAGGCTCTACCCTTTCTGTCTGGGCCATTTGGGCCAAATCTGCTATTAGACTGAATTGAATGATTGTGGCCATTTTCCATGCAGAATGATCAATTGCTTGCCCTTAGACTGCATTTTTCTCAATTTGTGGCAAAATTCCGTTTGAGCCCCAACAAGCGCACAATGCTATACCCATACCGTTCGGGCTATTTGGGGCCACCCCTGCAACATGGCCGAATTGCACGATTGCGGCCATTTTCCATGCAGAATAATCAATTGCTTGACCTTACACTGCATTTTTCTCAGTTTAGGGCAAAAGTCCATTTGAGCCCCAAAAAGCGCATAAGGCTATAATGTCTTTACTGTTCGGGCCATTAGGGGCCACCCCTGCAACATTGCTGAATTGCATGATTGTGGCAATTTTCCATGCAAAGTGATGAAGTGCTTGACATTCGGCTGCATTTTTCTCAGTTTGGGGCAAAAGTCCGTTTGAACACAAAAGGGACAAAAGACTATACCCTTACCGTGCATGCCATTTCTGGCCACCCTGGCAACATGGCTGAATTGCATGATTGTGGCCATGTTCGATGCAAAGTAATCAATTGCTTGCCATTCGGCTACATTTTTCTCAGTTTGGGGAAAAAGTCCGTTTGAGCCCCAAAAAGCACACAATGCTATACCCTAACCATCTGGGCCACTTGAGGCCACCCCTGCAACATAACCGAAGTGCATGATTGTGGCCAATTTCCATGCAGAGTGATCAATTGCTTGCCCTTAGGCCGCTTTTTTCTCATTTCGGGGCAAAAGTCTGTTTGAGCCCAAAAAAGCACAAAATACTATACCCTTATCGTTCGGGCATCTTGGGGCTACCCATGCAACATTTCTGAATTGCATGATTGTTGCCATTTTCTATGCAGAGTGATCAATTGCTTCCCCTTAGGCAGCATTTTTCTCAGTTTGGGGCAAAAGTCCGTTTGACCCTCAAAAACCTCAAAAGGCTACACCCTCTCCGTTCGGGCAATTTGAGGCCACCCCTGCAACATGTCTGATTTGTATGATTGTGGCTATTTTCCATGCAGAGTGATCTATTGCTTGCAATTCGGCTGCATTTTTCTCAGTTTGGGGCAAAAGTCCGTTTGAGACCAAAAAGCGCACAAGGCTATACCCTAACCGTTCGAGCAATATGGGGCCACTGCAATATAGCTGAATTGCATGATTGTGGCCATTTTCGATGCAGAGTGATCAATTGCTTGCCATTCGGCTGCAATTTTCTCTGTTTGGGGCAAAAGTCTGTCTGAGCCCCAAAAAGCACACAAGCCTATAACCTTCCCATTCGGGCCATTTGGGGCCAACCCTGCAACATGGCTGAATTTCATGATTGTGGCCATTTTCCATGCAGAGTGATCAATTGCTTTCCATTCGGCTACTTTTTTCTCAGTTTAAGGTAAAAGTCTATTTGAGCCCCAAAATGCCCACAATACTATACCCTCACCGTTCGGGCATCTTGGGCTACAGCTGCAACATGGCTGAATTGCATGATTGTGGCCATTTTCCATGCAGTGTGATCAATTGCTTGCCCTTAGGCTGCATTTTTCTCAGTTTGAGGCAAAAGTCCATTTCAGCCCCAAAAAGCACACATGGCTGTACCCTAACCGTTCGGGCAATTTGGGGCCACACCTACAATATGTCTGAATTGAATGTTTGTGGCCCTTTTCCATGCAGAGTGATCAATTGCCTTCCATTCGGCTGCATTTTTCTCATTTTGGGGCAAAAGTCGGTTGGAGCCTCAAAACACACACAAGGCAATACCCTAACCGTTCGGGCCATTTAGGGCCATCCCTGCAACATGGCTGAATTGCATGGTTGTGGCAATTTTCCATGCAGAGTGATCAATTTCTTCCCATTCGGCTGCATTTTTGTCAGTTTGGGGCAAAAGTCTTTTTGAGCCCCAAAAAGCAGACAAGGCTTAACACTTACCGCTCGGGCAATTTGGGGCCACCCCTGCTAATTGGCTGAATTGCATGATTGTGGCCATATGCCATGCAGAATGATCAATTGCTTGCCCTTAGACTGCATTTTTCTCAGTTTGGGGAAAAAGTAAAATTGAGCCGCAAAAAGCGCCCAAGGCTATAATACCCTTACTGTTCAGCCCATTTGGGGCCACCCCTGTAACATGGCTAAATTGCATGATTATGGCCATTTTCCATGCAGAGTGATCAATTGCTTGCCATTCGACTGCATTTCTTTCAGTTTGAGGCAAAAGTCCGTTTGAGCCCCAAAAAGCACACAAGGCTATACCCTTCCCGTTCAGGCCATTAGGGGCCACCCCTGCAACATGGCTGAATTGCATGATTGTGGCCATTTTCCATGCAGAGTGATCAATAGCTTGCCATTCGGCTATATTTTTGTCATTTTGCGGCAAAAGTCTGTTTGAGCCCCAAAAAGCAGCCAAGGCTATACCCTTACCGCTCGCTCAATTTGGGGCCACCCCTGCTATTTGGCTGAATTGCATGACTGTGGTAATATTCCATGCATAATGATCAATTGCTTACCCTTAGACTGCATTTTTCTCAGTTTGTAGTTAAAGACCTTTTGAGCCCCAAAAATCGCATAAGGCTATACCCATACCGTCTGGGCCATTTGGGGCCACCCCTGCAACATGGCCGAATTGCATGATTGTGGCCATTTTCTATGTAGAATGATCAATTGCTTGACCTTAGACTGCATTTTTCTCAGTTTGGGGAAAAAGTCCAATTGAGTCCTAAAAAGCGCCCAAGGCTATAATACCCTTACTGTTCAGCCCATTTGGGGCCACCCCTGCAACATGGCTGAATTGCATAATTGTGGCCATTTTCCATGCAGAGTGATCAATTGCTTGCCATTCAACTGCACTTCTTTCAGTTTGAGGCAAAAGTCCGTTTGAGCCCCAAAAAGCACACAAGACTATACCCTTCCCGTTCGGGCCATAAAGGGGTCACCCCTGCAACATGGCTGAATTGCATGATTGTGGTCATTTTCCATGCAGAGTGATCAATTGCTTGCCATTCGGCTACATTTTTGTCAGTTTGTTGCAAAATTCTGTTTGAGCCCCAAAAAGCACACAAGGTTATATCCTTACCGCTCTGGCAATTTGGGGCCACCCCTGCAACATAGCTAAATTGCATGATTGTGGCCATTGTCCATGCAGAGTGATCAATTGCTTGCCATTCGACTGCATTTCTTTCAGTTTGAGACAAAAGTCCGTTTGAGCCCCAAAAAGCACAAAAGGGTATACCCTTCCCGTTCGGGCCATTAGGGGCCACCCCTGCAACATGGCTGAATTGCGTGATTTTGGCCATTTTCCATGCAGAGTGATCAATTGCTTGCCATTCGGCTATATTTTACTTAGTTTAGTGCAAAAGTCGGTTTGAGCCCCAAAACGTGCACGAGGCTATACCCATACCGTTCCCGATATTTTGGGTCACCGTTCGGGCAATTTGGGGCCACACCTACAATACTCGAATATCTGAATTGAATGTTTGTGGCCATTTTCCATGCAAAGTGATCAATTGCTTGCCATTCGGCTGCTTTTTTCTCAGTTTGGGTCAAAAGTCGGATGGAGCCTCAAAAAGCACAGAATACTATACCCTCACCATTCGGTCATCTTGGGGCCACCCTGCAACATGGCTGAATTGCATGATTGTGGCCACTTTCTATGCAGAGTGATCAATTGCTTGCCCTTAGGCTGCATTTTTCTCAGTTTGGAGCAAAAATATGTTGGAGCCAGAAAAAGCGCACAAGGCTATTACCTTTACCGTTCGGGCAATTTGAGGCCACCACTGCAACATGTCTGAACTGTATGATTGTAGCTATTTTCCATGCAGAGTGATCAATTGCTCGCCATTCGGCTGCACTTTTCTCAGTTTGGGGCAAAAGTCATTTTGAGCCCCAAAAAGCACAAAAGGCTATACATTAACCGTTCGGTCCATTTAGGGCCACCGCTGCAACATGGCTGAATTGCATGATTGTGGCCATTTTCCATGCAGAGTGATCAATTTCTTGCCATTCGGCTGCATTTTTGTCAGTTTGGGGTAAAAGTTGGTTTGAGCCCCAAAAAGCACACAAGGCTATACCCTTACCGTTCGGGCAATTTGGGGACACCCCTGCTCTTTGGCCGAATTGCATGATTGTGGCCATTTTCCATGCAGAGTGATCAATTGCTTGCCCTTAGGCCACTTTTTTCTCAGTTTGGGGCAAAAGTCCTATTGAGCCTCAAAAAGCGCACAAGGCTATACTCTTACCGTTCGGGCAATTTGAGGCCGCCCCTGCAACTTGTCTGAGTTGTATGATTGTGGCTATTTTCCATGCAGAGTGATCAATTGCTTGCCATTCGGCTACATTTTTCTCAGTTTGGGGCAAAAGTCTGTTTCAGCCCAAAAAAGCACACAATACTACACCCTCACCGTTCGGGCATCTTAGGGCCACCCCTGCAACATAGCCGAATTGCATGATTGTGGCCATTTTCCATGCAGAGTGATCAATTTCTTGCCATTCGGCTGCATTTTTCTCACTCTGGGGCAAAAGTCGGTTTGAGCCCCAAAAAGAAAACAAGGCTATACCCTAACCGTTTGGGCCATTTAGGGCCACCCCTGCAACATGGCTGAATTGCATGATTGTGGCCATTTTCCATGCATAGTTAATTTCTTGCCATTCGGCTGCATTTTTGTCAGTTTGGGGTAAAAGTTGGTTTGAGCCCCAAAAAGCACATAAGGCTGTACCCTTACCGTTCGGGCAATTTGGGGACACCCCTGCTCTTTGGCCGAATTGCATTATTGTGCCATTTTCCATGCAGAATAATCAATTGCTTCCCCTTAGGCCGCTTTTTTCTCAGTTTGGGGCAAAAGTCCTATTGAGCCTCAAAAAGCGCACAAGACTATACTCTTACCGTTTGGGCAATTTGAGGACACCCCTGCAACATGTCTGAATTGTATGATTGTGGCTATTTTCCATGCAGAGTGATCAATTGCTTGCCTTTCGGCTGCATTTTTCTCAGTTTGGGGCAAAAGTCCTTTTGAGCCCCAAAAAGCACACAAGGCTATACCTTAACTGTTTGGGCCATTTGGGGCCACCGCTGCAACATGGCTGAATTGCATGATTGTGGCTATTTTCTATGCAGAGTGATCAATTGCTTGAGATTCGGCTACATTTTTTTCAGTTTGGCGCAAAAGTTCGTTTGAGCCCCACAAAGCACACAATGCTATACCTTTACCATTCAGGCCACTTGGGGCCACCCCTGCACCATGGCCGAAGTGCATCATTGTGTCCATTTTCAATGCAGAGCGATCAATTTTTTGCCCTTAGGCCGAATTTTTCTCAGTTTAGGGCAAAAGTCCGTTTGAGCCCCAAAAAGCACACAAGGCTATACCCTTACTGTTCGGTCAATTTGAGGCCACCCCTGCAATCTGTCTGAATTGTATGATTGTGGCTATTTTCCATGCATAGTGATCAATTGCTTGCCAATCTGCTACATTTTTCTCAGTTTGGTGAAAAAGTCCGTTTGAGCCCCAAAAAATGCACAATGCTATACACATACTGTTCCCGCCATTTGCGGTCACCCTTGCAACATGGCCGAATTACATGACTGTGGCCATTTTCCATGCACTGTGATCAAATGCTTGCCCTTAGGGTACATTTTTCTCAGTTTAGGGGAAAAGTCTATTTGAGCCCCAAAAAGCGCACAAGGCTATAACCTAACCGTTCGTGCAATTTTGGGCCACACTTCCAATATGTCTGAATTGAATGATTGTGGCTATTTTCCATGCAGAGTGATCAATTGCTTGCCATTCAGCTGCATTTTTCTCAGTTTGGGACAAAAGTCCGTTTGAGCCCCAAAAACCACACAAGGGTATTCCCTAACCGTTCGGGCCATTTATGGCCAACTCTGCAACATGGCCGAATTGCATGATTGTGGCCATTTTCCATGCAGAGTGATCAATTTCTTGCCATTCGGCTGCATTTTTCTCAGTCTGGGCCAAAAGTCGGTTTGAGCCCCAATAAGCACACAAAGCTATACCCTTATGATTCGGGCAATTTGGGGCCACCCCTGCTATTTGGCTGAATTGCATGATTGTGGCCATTTTCCCTACAGAATGATCAATTGCATGCCCATAGACTGCATTTTCCTCAGTTTGTTGTTAAAGACCTTTTGAGCCCCAAAAAGCGCACAAGGCTATACCCTTACTGTTTGGGCCATTTGGGGCCACCCTTGCAACATGGCCGAATTGCTTGGTTATGGCCATTTTCCATGTAGAATGATCAATTGCTTGACCTTAGACTGCATTTTTCTCATTTTTGGGGCAAAAGTCAAATTGAGCCCCAAAAAGCGCACAAGACTATAATACCCTTACTGTTCGGGTCATTTCGGGCCACCCATGCAACATGGCTGAATTGCATGGTTGTGGTCATTTTCCATGCAGAGTGATGAAATGCTTGCCATTCGACTGCATTTCTTTCACTTATAGGCAAAAGTACGTTTGAGTCCCAAAAAGTACACAAGGCTATTCCCTTCCCGTTAAGGCCATTTGGGGCCACCCCAACAACATGGCTGAATTGTATGATTGTGGCTATTTTCCATGCAGAGTGATCATTTGCTTGCCATTCGGCTATATTTTTCTCAGTTTGGGGGAAAAGTCCGTTTGAGCCCCAAAAAGTGCAGAAGGCTATACCCATACCGTTCCCGCCATTTGGGGTCACCCCTGAAACATGGCCGAATTGCATGATTGTGGTCATTTTCCATGCAGAGTGATCAATTGCTTAACCTAAGACTGCATTTTTCTCACTCTGGGGCAAAAGTCCGTTTGTGCCCCAAAAAGCGCACAAGGCTATACCCTAACCGTTCCAGTTATTTAGGGCCACCGCTGCAACATGGCTGAATTGCATGATTTTGGATATTTTACATGAAGAGTGATCAATTGCTTGGCATTCGGCTGCATTTTTCTCAGTTTGTGGCAAAAGTCTGTTTGAGCCACAAAAGGCACACAATGCTATACCCTTACCATTCGGGCCACTTGGGGCATCCCCTGCAACATGGACGAAGTGCATGATTGTGGCCATTTTCGATGCAGAGTGATTAATTGCTTGCCCTTAGGCCGCATTTTTCTCAGTTTGGGGCAAAAGTCCGTTTGAGCCCCAAAACACTCACAAGGCTATACCCTTACCGTTCGGGCAATTTGAGGTTACCCCTGCAACCTGTCTGAATTGTATGATTGTGGCTATTTTCTATGCAGAGTAATCAATTGCTTGCCATTCGGCTACATTTTTCTCAGTTTGGGGCAAAATTCCGTATGAGCCCCAAAAAGAGCAATTGGCTATATTCATACCGTTCCCGCCATTTAAGGTAACCCTCGCAACATGGCCGAATTGCATGATTGTTCCATTTTCCATGCAGAGTGATCAAATGCTTGCCCTTAGGCTGCATTTTTCTCAGTTTGGGGCAAATGTCCGGTGAGACCAAAAAGCGCACAAAGCTATAACCTAACCGTTCGAGCAATTTGGGACCACCCCTACAATATGTCTGAATTGTATGATTGTGGCCATTTTCCATGCAGAGTAATCAATTGCTTGCCATTCGGCTGCATTATTCTCAGTTTGGGGCAAAAGTCCGTTTGAGCCCCAAAAAGCACACAAGACTATACCCTTCCCGTTCGGACCATTTCGGGCCACCCCTGCAACATGGCTGAATTGCATGATTGTGGCCCTTTTCCATGCAGAGTGATCAATTGCTTTCCATTCGGTTACTTTTTTCTCAGTTTAGGGCAAAAGTCTATTTGAGCCCCAAAAAGCCCACAATACTATATCCTCACCGTTCGGGCATCTTCGGGCCACCCCTGCAACATGGCTGAATTGCATAATTGTGGCCATTTTCCATGGAGATGGATCCATTGCTTGCCCTTAGGCTGCATTTTTCTCAGTTTGGGGGAAAAGTCCGTTTGAGCCCCAAAAAGCGCAGAAGGCTATATCCTTACCGTTCGGGCAATTTGAGGCCATTCTGCAACATGTCTGAATTGTATTATTGTGGCTATTTTCCATGCAGAGTGATCAATTGCTTGCCATTCGGCTACATTTTTCTCAGTTTAGGGCAAAAGTCCTTTTGAGACCAAAAAGCGCACAAGGCTATACCCTATCCGCTCGAGCAATTTAGGACCACCACTACAAAATGTCTGAATTGTATGATTGTCGCCATTTCCCATGCAGAGTGATCAATTGCTTGCCATTCGGCTGCATTTTTCTCAGTTTGGGGCAAAAGTCCGTTTGAGCCCCAAAAATCATACAAGCCTATACCCTTCCCGCTGGGACGAATTGGGGTCACCCTGCAACATGTCTGAATTGTATGATTGTTGCCATTTTCCATGCAGAGTGATCAATTGGTTACCCTTAGGCTGCATTTTTTTCAGTTTTGGGCAAAAGTCCGTTTGAGCCCCAAAAAGCGCACAATGCTATACCCTAACCCTTAGGGCCATTTGGAGCCAACCCTGCTATTTGGCTGAATTGTATGATTTTGGCCATTTTCCATGCAGAATGATCAAGTGCTTGACCTTAGACTGCATTTTAGTCAGTTTAGGGCAAAAGTTCAATTGAGCCCCAAAAGCGCACAAGGCTATACCTTTACTGTTCGGGCCATTAAAGGCCACCCCTGCAACATGGCTGAATTGCATGAATGTGGCCGTTTTCCATGCAACGTGATCAATTGCTTGCCATTCGACTGCATTATTCTCAGTTTGGGGCAAAAGTCCGTTTGAACCCAAAAAGGACATAAGACTATACCTTTACCGTTATTGCCATTTTGGGCCACATTTGCAACATGGCTGAATTGCATGATTGTGGTAATTTTCGATGCAGAGTGATCATTTGATTGCCATTCGATTACATTTTTCTCAGCTTGAGCAAAAAGTCCGTTTGAGCACAAAAAAGCACGGAATGCTATACTCTTACCGTTCGGGCCACTTGGGGCTACCACTACAACATGGCCGAAGTGCATGATTGTGGCATTTTAAATGCAGAGGGATCTATTGCTTGCCCTTAGGCCGCATTTTTCTCAGTTCGGGGCAAAAATCAGTTTGAGCCCCAAAAACCACACAAGGCTATACCATTACCGTTCAGGCAACATGCGTGAATTGTATGCTTGTGGCTATTTTCCAAGCAGAGTGATTAATTGCTTGCCATTTGGCTACATTTTTCTCAGTTTCGGGCAAAAGTCCGTTTGAGCCCAAAAAGCACACAATGCTATACCCACACCGTTCGGGCATCTTGGGTCCACCCTTGCAACATGGCCGAATTGCTTGGTTATGGCCATTTTCCATGCAGTTTGATCAATTGCTTGCCCTTAGGCTGCATTTTTCTCAGTTTGGGGCAAAAGTCCGTTTGAGGCCAAAAAGGGCACAAGGCTATATCCATACCGTTCCCACTATTTGGGCTCACCCCTGCAACATTGCCGAATTACATGATTGTGGCCATTTTCCATGCAGAGTGATCAATTGCTTGCCCTGAGGCTGCATTTTTCTCAGTTTGGGGCAAAAGTCGGTTTGAGCCCCGAAAAGCGCACAAGGCTATTCCCTAACTGTTCGGGCCATTTAGAGCCACCCCTGCAACATGGCTGAATTGCATGACTGTGGCCATTTTCTATGCAGTGTGATCAATTGCTTGCCATTCGACTGCATTTTTCTCAGTTTGGGGCAAAAGTTCGTTTGAGCCCCAAAAAACACACAAGACTATACCCTTATCGTTCGGTCAATTGGGGGCCACCCCTGCAACATGGCTGAATTGCATGATTGTGGCCATTTTCCATGTAGAATGATCAATTGCTTGACCTTAGACTGCATTTTTCTCTGTTTGGGGCAAAAGTCCAATTGAGCCCCAAAAAGCAAACAAGACTATAATACCCTTACTGTTCAGGCCATTTGGGACCACCCCTGCAACATGGCTGAATTGCATGATTGTGGCCATTTTTTTTATGCAGAGTGATCAATTACTTGCCATTCGACTGCATTTCTTTCAGTTAGGGGCAAAAGTACATTTGAGCAGCAAAAATCACACAAGGCTATACCCTTCCCGTTAACGCTATTTGGGACCACCCCTGCGACATGGCTGAATTGCATGATTGTGGCCATTTTCCATGCAGAGTACTAAATTACTTGCCATTCGGCTACATTTTTCTCAATTTGGGGCAAAAGTCCGCTTGAGCCAAAAAATCACACAATACTATAACCTCACCGTTAGGGCATCTTGGGGCCACCCCTGCAACATGGCCAAATTGCATAATTGTTGCCATTTTCCATGCAGAGTGATTAATTGCTTGCCCTTAGGCTGCATTTTTCTCAGTTTGGGGCAAAAGTCAGTTTGAGCCTCAAAAAGCTCACAAGGCTATACCCTAACCGTTCGGGGCAAATTGGAAGCCACCCTTGTAACATGTCTTAATTGTATGATTGTGGCTATTTTCCATGCAGAGTGATCAATTGCTTGCCATTCGGCTACATTTTTTTCTGTTTGGGGCAAAAGTCCGTTTGAGCCACAAAAAGTGCACAAGGCTCTACCCATACCGTTCCCGCAATTTGGGGTCACCCCTGCAACATGGTTGAATTGCATGATTGTGGCTATTTTCCATGCAGAGTGATCAATTGCTTGCCATTCGGCTGCACAGTTTGAGGCAAAAGTCCGTTTGATCCCCAAAAAGCACACAATGCTATGCCCTTACCGTTTGGACCATTTGCGGCCACCTCTGCTATTTGGCTGAATTGAATGGTTGTGGCCATTTTCCATGCAGAATGATCAATTGCTTGCCCTTAGACTGCATTTTTCTCACTTTGGGGCAAAAGTCCATTTGAGCCCCAAAAAGCACACAAAACTATAATACCTTTACTTTTCGGGCCATTAGGGGCCACCCCAGCAACATAGCTGAATTGCATAATTGTGGCCATTTTCTATGCAAAGTTATCAATTGCTTGCCATTCGGCTGCATTTTTCTCAGTTTGGGATAAAAGTCCGTTTGAGCCTAAAAAGGACACAAGGCTATACCCTTACCACTCGGGCCATTTGGGGCCACCCTTGCAACATGGCTGAATTGCATGATTGTGGCTATTTTCCATGCAGAGTGATCAATTGCTTGCCATTTGGCTACCTTTTTTTCAGGTTGGGGCAAAAGTCCGTTTGAGCCCCAAAAAGCACACAATGCTATACCCTTACCATTCGGGCCACTTGGGGCCACCCCTGCAACATGGCTGAAGTGCATGATTATGGCCATTTTCCATGCAGAGTAATCAATTGCTTGCCAATCGGCTGCACTTTTCTCAGTTTGGGGCAAAAGTCTGTTTGAGCCCCAAAAAGTGCACAAGGCTATATCCTAAACGTTCGGGCACTTTGGGCCTACACCTACAACATGTCTAAATTGAATGATTGTGGCCATTTTCCATGCAGAGTGATCAATTGCTTGCCATTCAGCTGCATTTTTCTCAGTTTGGGGCTAAAGTCCGTTTGAGCCCCTAAAAGCACATAAGGCTATACCCTAACCGTTCTGGCCTTTTAGGGCCACCCCTGCATCATGGCTGAATTGCATGATTGTGGCCATTTTCCATGCAGATGATCAATTTCTTGCCATTCGGCTGCATTTTTCTCAGTTTGGGGAAAAGTCTGTTTGAACCCCAAAAAGCACAAAAGGCTATACCCTTACCGCTCGGGCCATTAGGGGCCACCCTTGCAACGTGGCTGAATTGCATGATTGAGGCCATTTTCCATGCAGAGTGATCAATTGCTTGCCAATCGACTGCATTTCTTTCAGTTTGAGGCAAAAGTCCGTTTGAGCCCCTAAAAACATACAACCCTATACCATTCCCGTTCGGGCCTTTTTGGGCCACCCCTGCAACATGGCTGAATTGGATGATTGTGGCCATTTTCTATGCAGAGTGATCAATTGCTTTCCATTCGGCTACTTTTCTCTCAGTTTAGGGCAAAAGGCTATTTGAGCCCCAAAAAGCCCACATACTATACCCTCACCGTTCGGGCATCTTCGGGCCACCACTGCAACATGGCTGAATTGCATGATTGTGGCCTTTTCCATACAGAGTGATCAATTGCTTGCCCTTAGGCTGCATTTTTCTCAGTTTGGGCCAAAAGTCCGTTTGAGCCCCAAAAGCGCACAAGGCTATATCCTTACCGTTCGGGCAATTTGAGGCCATGCCTGCAACATGTCTGAACTGTATGATTGTGGCTATTTTCCATGCAGAGTGATCAATTGCTGGCCATTCGGCTACATTTTCTTCAGTTTAGGGCAAAAGTCCGTTTGAGGCCCAAAAAGTGCACAAGGCTATACTCATACCGTTGCCGCTGTTTGCGGTCACCCCTGCAATATGGCCGAATTGCATGATTGTGGCCATTTTCCATGCAGTGTGATCAATTGCTTGCCCATAGGCTGCATTTTTCTCAGTTTGGGGCAAAAGTCTGTTTGAGCCCCAAAAAGCACACAAGGCTATATCCTAACCGTTCGGGCAATTTGGGACCACACCTACAATATGTCTGAATTGAATTATTGTGGCCATTTTCCATGCAGAGTGATCAACTGCTTGCCATTCGGCTGCATTTTTCTCAGTTTGGGGCAAAAGTCCTTTTGAGCCCCAAAAAGCACATAAGGCTATACCCTAACTGTAACGGTCCTCTTCCTCCGTTACTAAAAATTAAATAACTTTCTTATCAAGCTCTGTTCACAACCACAAGCTAAGTCCACAGTCAGTGGAATAGCTCTCAAATAATATTAATAGTGCAAAAATCAATTCATGGGGGAAAACGAAACACCACAAAAAACACTTAAGTTTAATACAAAAATTATGCAGATAGAAGTTATTCCTGAACCTCGGAATACAATTATTAATGAACACCAATCAAACTGAAAGATTTATAAACCAGCACACTTACCCAATTAAGACAGAAAAAAGCAAAGATACATCCACAAAGAGAAGGGGGTTCAGGTAGGAGAAGGTATTCGGAAAGTAAGAACAACCTATCAATTACAAACTAATTAATCTAATGATAATTTCCCTCCTCCGAAACACTGGAGCAGTAGCCGTGATCTCCTTAATCATATATTGCTGTCCTCCGTAACACTGGAGTTATAGCCGTGATCTTTTTAGATACTTATATGTCTCTGTGTCCAGAGACAAAAGTGAGGGGGCGAAGTGGTGAAGGCAAATGAATATAATTAGGGTACTCGATAGGACCCATCCAATAGCGATCCTACGTCCACAAGGATGATCCTCCAGGAAACCCGGGACGTCCAAATGAGACCAATCAAAGATCGCCTGACTAATCCAAAAAATATCATTCACTTATACCTTGGCTAAGTGAGAGCCCCTTGACATTTACTGAGCCGAGGGTGAGGCTGGATGAAGTGTAATCCTTTAAGTAATAGTACATCCAAGCAGGCGTTATGTAGCAAATTCAGCAGTCACCAGGAGTAATAAGGCTCAGAGATCAACTGACTCCTTCAGTCGAAAGAATCTCCGACACAGCCATGGTGACAGCACCACTCGCTCACAAATATATGAAAAGACAGAATGGTCATTAGTGACAATTACTAAACAGACAAACCACCGGGGAGGAGGAAAACAAACTAAATGGATAATAATACAGTTCATATGCTTTACAAAAACTAGAATAAAATGACTAATTATAAAATAACACAACAAAGTGACACTAACCGTTCGGGCCATTTAGGGCCACCCCTGCTATTTGGCTGAATTCCATGATTGTGGCCATTTTCCATGCAGAGTGATCAATTACTTGCCATTCGGCTGCATTTTTTCAGTTTGAGGCAAAAGTCAGTTTGAGCCCCAAAAAGCAAACAAGGCTATACCCTTACCGTTCGGGTAATTTAGGGCCCCCTCTGCTATTTGGGTGAATTGCATGATTGTGGCCATATTCCGTGCAGAATGATCAATTGCTTGCACTTAGACTGCATTTTTCCCAGTTTGTGGGTAAAGACCGTTTGAGCCCAAAAAAGCGCACAAGGCTATACCCATACCTTTTGGGCCATTTGGGGCCACCCCTGCAACATGGCTGAATTGCATGATTGTGGCCACTTTCCATGTAGAACGATCAATTGCTTAACTTTAGACTACACTTTTCTCAGTTTGGGGAAAAAGTCCAATTGAGCCCCAAAAAGCGAACAAGGCTATATTACGCTTACTGTTCAGACCATTTAGGGCCACCCATGCAACATGGCCGAATTGCATGATTGTTGCCATTTTCCATGCAGTGATTAATTGCTTGTCCTTAGGTTGCATTTTTCTCAGTTTGGGGCAAAAGTCAGTTTGAGCCTCAAAAAGCTCACAAGGCTAT
The DNA here is from genome assembly GCA_039081455.1 of Macrobrachium rosenbergii. NCBI lineage: Eukaryota > Metazoa > Arthropoda > Malacostraca > Decapoda > Palaemonidae > Macrobrachium > Macrobrachium rosenbergii. The sequence continues at coordinate 313,686 of JANJGK010000465.1, forward strand.
AACCTAACCATTCTGGCAATTTGAGGCCACCCCAGCAACATAGCTGAATTGCATGATTGTGGCTATTTTCCATGCAGAGTGATCAATTGCTTGCCATTCGGCTGCATTTTTCTCAGTTTGAGGCAAAAGTCCGTTTGAGCCCCAAAAAGCACACAAAGCTATACCCTTACCGTTCCGGCCATTTGGGGCCACCCCTGCTATTTAGCTGAATTGAATGATTTTGGCCATTTTATATGCAGAATGATCAATTGCTTGCCCTTAGACTGCTTTTTTCTCACTTTGGGGCAAAAGTCCATTTGAGCCCCAAAAAGCGCACAAGGCGATAATACCTGTACTGTTCGGGCCATTAGGGGCCACCCCTGTAACATGGATGAATTCCATGATTGTGGCCATTTTCCATGCAAAGTTATCAATTGCTTGCCATTGGGCTGCATTTTTCTCAGTTTGGAGCAAAAGTCCGTTTGAGCCTAAAAAGGACACAAGGCTATACCCTTACCGCTTGGGCCATTTGGGTCCACCCTTGCAACATGGCTGAATTGCATGATTGTGGCTATTTCCCATGCAGAGTGATCAATTGCTTGCCATTTGGCTACATTTTTTTCAGTTTGGGGCAAAAGTCCTTTTGAGCCCCAAAAACCACACAATGCTATACTCTTACCGTGCGGGCCACTTGGGGCCACCCCTGCAACATGGCAGAAGTGCATGATTGTGGCCATTTTCCATGCAGAGTGATCAATTGCTTCCCCTTAGGCCGCATTACTTTCAGTTTTGGGGCAAAAGTCCGTTTGAGCCCCATAAAGCGCACAAGGCTATACTCTTAATGTTCGGGCAATTTGAGGCTACCCCTGCAACCTGTCTGAATTGCATGATTGTGGCTATTTCCCATGCAGAGTGATCAATTGCTTGCCATTTGGCTACATTTTTTTCAGTTTGGGGCAAAAGTCCTTTTGAGCCCCAAAAACCACACAATGCTATACTCTTACCGTGCGGGCCACTTGGGGCCACCCCTGCAACATGGCAGAAGTGCATGATTGTGGCCATTTTCCATGCAGAGTGATCAATTGCTTCCCCTTAGGCCGCATTACTTTCAGTTTTGGGGCAAAAGTCCGTTTGAGCCCCATAAAGCGCACAAGGCTATACTCTTAATGTTCGGGCAATTTGAGGCCACCCCTGCAACCTGTCTGAATTGTATGATTGTGGCTATTTTCCAGGCAGAGTAATCAATTGCTTGTCAATCGGCTGCATTTTTCTCAGTTTGGGGGAAAAGTCCGTTTGAGCCCCAAAAAAGTGCACAAGGCTATACCAATACCGTTCCTGTCATTTGGGGTCACCCTTGCAACTTGGCCGAATTGCAGGATTGTGGCCATATTCCATGCAGAATGTTCAATTGCTTTACCTTATACTGCATTTTTGTCAGTTTGTGGAAAAATCCGTTTGAGCCCCAAAAAGCACACAATATTATACCCTCACCATTCGGGCATCTTGGGACCACCCCTGCAACATGGCCGAATTGCATGATTGTGACCATTTTCCATGAAGAGTGATCAATTACTTCCCCTTAGGCTGCATTTTTCTCAGGTTAGGGCAAAAGTCCATTAGAGCCTCAAAAAGCGCACAAAGCTATACCCTTACTGTTCGGGCAATTTCAGGCTACCCCTGCAACATTTGTGAACTGTAGGAGTGTGGCTATTTTCAAAGCAGAGTGATCAATTGCTTGCCATTCGGCTGCATTTTTCTCAGTTTGGGGAAAAAGTCTATTTGAGCCCCAAAAAGCACACAAGGCTATATCCTAACCGTTCGGGCCATTTAGGGCCACCGCTGCAACATGGCTGAATTGCATGATTGTGGCTATTTTCCATGCAGAGTGATCAATAGCTTGCCATTCGACTTCATTTCTTTCAGTTTGAGACAAAAGTCCGTTTGAGCCCCAAAAAGCACACAAGGCTATACCCTTCCCGTTCGGGCCATTTGGGGCCACCCCTGCAACATTGCCGAAGTGCATGATTGTGGCCATTTTCCATGCAGAGTGAACAATTGCTTGCCCTTAGGCTACTTTTTTCTCAGTTTAAGGCAAAAGTGTATTTGAGCCCCAAAAAGCCCATTATACTATATCCTCACCTTTCGAGCATCTTCGGGCCACAGCTGCAACATGGCTGAATTGCATGATTGTGGCCATTTTCCATGCAGAGTGATTAATTTCTTGCCATTCAGCTGTATTTTTCTCAGTTTGGGGCAAAAGTCAGTTGGAGCCTCAAAAAGCACACAAAGCTATACCCTAACCGTTCGGGCCATTTAGGGCCATCCCTGCAACATGGCTGAATTGCATGGTTGTGGCCATTTTCCATGCAGAGTGATAAATCTCTTGCCATTCGGCTGCATTTTTGTCAGTTTGGGGCAAAAGTCGGTTTGAGCCCCAAAAAGCACACAAGGCTATACCCTTACCGCTCGGGCAATTTGGGTCCACCCCTGCTATTTGGCTGAATTGCATGATTGTGGCCATATTCCATGCAGAATGATCAATTGCTTGCCCTTAGACTGCATTTTTCTCAGTTTGGGGAAAAAGTCCAATTGATCCCCCAAAAAGTGCCCAAGGCTATAATACACTTACTTTTCAGCCAATTTGGGGCCACCCCTGCAACATGGCTGAATTGCATGATTGTGGCCATTTTCCATGCAGAGTGTTCAATATGTTGCCATTCGACAGCATTTCTTTCAGTTTGAGGCAAAAGTCCGTTTGAGCCCAAAAAAGCACACAAGGCTATCCCCTTCCCTTTCGGGCCATTAGAGGCCACCCCTGCAACATGTCTGAATTGCATGATTGTGGCCATTTTCCACGCAGAGTGATCAATTGCTTGCCATTCGGCTACATTTTTGTCAGTTTGTGGCAAAAGTCGGTTTGAGCCCCAAAAAGCACACAAGGCTATACCCTTACCACTCAGGCAATTTGGGGCCACCCCTGCTATTTGGCTGAATTGCATGATTGTGGCCATATTCCATGCAGAATGATTAATTGCTTGCCCTTAAACTGCATTTTTCTCAGTTTGGGGAAAAAGTCCAATTGAACCCCAAAAAGCGCCCAAGGCTGTAATACCCTTACTGTTCAGCCCATTTGGGGCCACCCCTGCAACATGGCTGAATTGCATGATTGTGGCCATTTTCCATGCAGAGTGATCAATTGCTTGCCATTCGGCTACATTTTTGTCAGTTTGCGGCAAAAGTCTGTTTGAGCCCCAAAAACACACAATACCATACCCTCACCATTCGGGCATCTTGGGGTCACCCTTGCAACATGGCCGAATTGCATGATTTTAGCCATTTTCCATGCAAAGTGATCAATTGCTTGACCTTTACTGCATTTTTTTCAGTTTGAGGCAAAAGTCCGTTTCAGCCTCATAAAGCGCACAAGGCTATACCCTTACTGTTCGGGCAATTTCAGGCCACCCTTGCAACATGTCTGAACTGTATGATTGTGGCTATTTTCCATGCAGAGTGATTAATTGCTCGCCATTCGGCTGCATTTTTCTCAGTTTGGGGCAAAAGTCCATTTGAGCCCCAAAAAGCACACAAGGCTATAGCCTAACGGTTCGGTCCATTTAGGGTCACCGCTGCAACGTGGCTGAATTGCATGATTGTGGCTATTTTCCATGCAGAGTGATCAATTGCTTGCCATTCGACTGCATTTCTTTCAGCTTGAGGCAAAAGTCCGTTTGAGCCGCAAAAAGCACACAAGGCTATACCCTTCCCGTTGAGGCCATTAGGGGCCACCCCTGCAACATGGCTGAATTGTATGATTGTGGCCATTTTCCATGCAGAGTGATCAATTGCTTACCATTCGGCTATATTTTTGTCAGTTTGCGGCAAAAGTCGGTTTGAGCCCCAAAAAGCACACAAGGCTATACCCTTACCGCTCGGGCAATTTGGGGCCACCCCTGCTTTTTGGCTGAATTGCATTATTGTGGCCATATTCCATGCAGAATGATCAATTGCTTGCCCTAAGACTCCATTTTTCTCATTTTGTGGGTAAAGACCGTTTGAGCACCAAAAAGAGCACAAGGGTATACACATACCGTCTGGGCCATTTGGGGCCACCCCTGCAACATGGCCGAATTGCATGATTATGGCCATTTTCCATTTAGAATGATCAATTGCTTGACTTTAGACTGCATTTTTCTGAGTTTGGGGAATGTGTCCAATTGAGCCCCAAAAAGCGCCCAAGGCTATAATACCCTTACTGTTCAACCCATTTGGGGAAACATCTGCAACATGGCTGAATTGCATAATTGTGGCCATTTTCCATGCAGAGTGATCAATAGCTTACAATTCGACTGCATTTCTTTCAGTTTGAGGCAAAAGTCCGTTTGAGCCCCAAAAAGCACACAAGGCTATACCCTTCCCGTTCGGGCCATTTGGGGCCACCCTAGAAACAACTCTGAATTACATGATTGTGGCCACTTTCGATGCAGAGTAATCAATTGCTTGCCATTCGGCTACATTTTTCTCAGTTTGGGAAAAAGTCTGTTTGAGCCTCAAAAAGCACACAATGCTATACCCTTACCATCTGGGCCACTTGAGGCCACCCCTGCAACATTTCCGAAGTGCATGATTATGGCCATTTTCCATGCAGAGTGATCAATTGCTTGCCCTTAGGTTACTTTTTTTCTCAGTTTAAGGCAAAAGTGTATTTGAGCCCCAAAAAGCCCATTATACTATACCCTCACCTTTCGAGCATCTTCGGGCCACAGCTGCAAGATGGCTGAATTGCAGGATTGTGGCCATTTTCCATGCAGAGTGATCAATTGCTTGCGCTTAGGCTGCATTTTTCTCAGTTTGGGGCAAAAGTTCGTTTGACCCCAAAAAGTGCAAAAGACTATATTCTTACCGTTCGGGCAATTTGAGGCCACCCCTGCAGCATGTCAGAATTGTATGGTTGTAGCTATTTTCCATGCAGAGTGATCAATTGCTTGCCATTCGGCTATATTTTTCTCATTATAGGGCAAAAGTCCGTTTGAGCCCCAAAACGTGAACAAGGCTATAGCCATACCGTTCCCGATATTTTGGGTCACCCCTGCAACATGGCTGAATTGCAGGATTGTGGTCATTTTCCATGCAGTGTGATCAATTGCTTGCCCTTAGGCTGGATTTTTCTCAGTTTGGGGCAAAAGTCTGTTTGAACCCCAAAAAGCGCACAAGGCTATACCCTAACCGCTCGGGCCATTTAGGGCCATCCCTGCAACATGGCTGAATAGCATGGTTGTGGCCATTTTCCATGCAGAGTGATAAATTTCTTGCCATTCGGCTGCATTTTTGTCAGTTTGGGGCAAAAGTCGGTTTGAGCCCCAAAAAGCACACAAGGCTATACCGTTACAGCTCGGGCAATTTTGGTCCAACCCTGCTATTTGGGTGAATTGCATGATTGTGGCCATATTCCATGCAGAATGATCAATTGCTTGCCCTTAGACTGCATTTTTCTCAGTTTGGGGAAAAAGTCCAATTGAGCCCCAAAAAGTGCCCAAGGCTATAATACCCTTACTTTTTCAGCCCATTTGGGCCCACCTCTGCAACATGGCTGAATTGCATGATTGTGGCCATTTTCCATGCAGAGTGATCAATTGCTTGCCATTCGACTGCATTTCCTTCAGTTTGAGGCAAAAGTCCGTTTGAGCCCCAAAAAGCACACAAGGCTATACCCGTCCCCTTCAGGCCATTAGGGGCCACCCCTAGACCATGGCTGAATTGCATGATTGTGGCCATTATCCATGCAGAGTGATCAATATGTTGCCATTCGACTGCATTTCTTTCAGTTTGAGGCAAAAGTACGTTTGAGCCCCAAAAAGCACACAAGGCTATACCCTAACCGTTCGGGCCATTAGAGACCGTTCGGGCCATTAGAGGCCACCCCTGCAACATGGTTGAATTGCATGATTGTGGCCATTTTGCATGCAGATCGTCAATTGCTTGCCATTCGGCTACATTTTTGTCAGTTTGCGGCAAAAGTCGGTTTGAGCCCCAAAAAGCACATAAGGCTATAACCTTACCACTCGGGCAATTTGGGGCCACCCGTGCTATTTGGCCGAATTGCATGATTGTGGCCATATTCCATGCAGAGTGATCAATTGCTTGCCATTCGACTGCATTTCTTTCAGTTTGAGGCAAAAGTCCGTTTGAGCCCAAAAAGCACAGAAGGCTATACCCATCCCGGTTTCGCCATTAGGGGCCACCCCTGCAACATGTCTGAATTGCATGATTTTGGCCATTTTCCATGCAGAGTGATCAATTGCTTGCCCTTAGACTGCATTTTTCTCAGTTTGGGGAAAAAGTCCAATTGACCCCCAAAAAGCGCCCAAGGCTATAATACCCTTACTGTTCAGCCCACTTGGGGTCCCCCTGCAACATGGCTGAATTGTATGATTGTGGCCATTTTCCATGCAGAGTGATCAATTGCTTGCCACTCGACTGCATTTCTTTCAGTTTGATGCAAAAGTCCTTTTGAGCCGCAAAAAGCACACAAGGCTATGCCCTTCCCGTTCGGGCCATTTGGGGCCACCCCTGCAACATGGCTGAATTGCATGATTGTGGCCATTTTCCATGCAGAGTGATCAATTGCTTGCCATTCGGCTACATTTTTGTCAGTTTGCGGCAAAAGACTGTTTGAGCCCCAAAAAGCACACAATACCATACCCTCACCATTTGGGCATCTAGGGGCCACGCCAGCAACATGACCGAATTGCATGATTTTAGCCATTTTCCATGCAGAGTGATCAATTACTTGCCATTAGGCTGCATTTTTCTCTGTTTGGGGCAAAAGTCCGTTTCAGCCTGAAAAAGCGCACGAGGCTATATCCTTACCGTTTGGGCAATTTGAGGCCACCCTTGCAACATGTCTGAACTGTATGATTGTGGCTATTTTCCATGCAGAGTGAATAATTGCTCGCCATTCGGCTGCATTTTTCTCAGTTTGGGGCAAAAGTCCATTTAAGCCCTAAAAAGCACACAAGGCTATACCCTAACGGTTCGGTCCATTTAGGGTCACCGCTGAAACATGGCTGAATTGCATGATTGTGGCCATTTTCCATGCAGAGTGATCAATTGCTTGCCATTCGGCTGCATTTTTATCAGTTTGGGGCAAAAGTCCGCTTGAGCCCAAAAAAGCACACAAGGCTATACCCTTTCTGTTTGGGCCATTTGGGCCACCTCTGCTATTTGGCTGAATTGAATGATTGTGGCCATTTTCCATACAGAATGATCAATTGCTTGCCCTTAGACTGCATTTTTCTCAGTTTGTGGCAAAATTCCGTTTGAGCCCCAAGAAGCGCATAACGCTATACCCGTACTGTTCGGGGTATTTGGGGCCACCCCTGCAACATGGCCGAATTGCACGATTGTGGCCATTTTCCATGCAGAATAATCAATTGCTTGACCTTACACAGCATTTTTCTCAGTTTAGGGCAAAAGTCCATTTGAGCCCCAAAAAGAGCATAAGGCTATAATGTCTTTACTGTTCGGGCCATTAGGGGCCACCCCTGCAACATAGCTGAATTGCATTATTGTGGCCATTTTCCACGCAAAGTGATCAATTGCTTGCCATTCGGCTGCATTTTTCTCAGTTTGGGGCAAATGTCCGTTTGAACCCAAAAAGAACAAAAGACTATACCCTTACTGTTCGTGCCATTTGGGGCTACCCTTGCAACAAGGCTGAATTGCATGATTGTGGCCATTTTCCATGCAGAGTGATCAATTGCTTGCCATTTGGCTACATTTTTGTCTGTTTGCGCCAAAAGTCGGTTTCAGCCCCAAAAAGCACACAAGGCTATACCCTTACCGCTCAGGCAATTTGGGGCCACCCCTGCTATTTGGCTGAATTGCATGATTGTGGCCATATTTCATGCAGAATGATTAATTGCTTGCCCTGAAACTGCATTTTTCTCAGTTTGGGGAAAAAGTCCAATTGAGCCCCAAAAACCCCCCAAGGCTATAATACCCTTACTGTTCAGCTCATTTGCGGCCACCCCTGCAGCATGGCTGAATTGCATGATTGTGGCCATTTTCCATGCAGAGTGATCAATTGCTTGCCATTCAACTGCATTTCTTTCAGTTTGATGCAAAAGTCCTTTTGAACCCCAAAAAGCACACAAGGCTATGCCCTTCCCGTTCGGGCCATTTGGGGCCACCCCTGCAAAATGGCTGAATTGCATGATTGTGGCCATTTTCCATGCAGAGTGATCAATTGCTTGCCATTCGGCTACATTTTTGTCAGTTTGCGGCAAAAGACTGTTTGAGCCCCAAAAAGCACACAATACCATACCCTCTCCATTTGGGCATCTAGGGGCCACGCCTGCAACATGGCCGAATTGCATGATTTTAGCCATTTTCCATGCAGAGTGATCAATTACTTGCCATTAGGCTGCATTTTTCTCTGTTTGGGGCAAAAGTCCTTTTCAGCCTGAAAAAGCGCACAAGGCTATATCCTTACCGTTTGGGCAATTTGAGGCCACCCCTGCAACATGTCTGAACTGTATGATTGTGGCCATTTTCCATGCAGATTGATCAATTGCTTGCCATTCTGCTGCATTTTTATCAGTTTGGGGCAAAAGTCCGTTTGAGCCCCAAAAAGCACACAAGGCTATACCCTTACTGTTTGGGCCATTTGGGCCACCTCTGCTATTTGGCTGAATTGAATGATTGTGGCCATTTTCCATGCAGAATGATCAATTGCTTGCCCTTAGACTGCATTTTTCTCAGTTTGTGGCAAAATTCAGTTTGAGCCATAACAAGCGCATAAGGCTATACCCATACCGTTCTGGTTATTTGGGGCCACCCCTGCAACCTGGCCGAGTTGCACGATTGTGACCATTTTCCATGCAGAATAATCAATTGCTTGACCTTACACTGCATTTTTTCTCAGTTTGGGGCAAAAGTCCATTTGACCCGCAAAAAGCGCATAAGGCTATAATGACTTTACTGTTCGGGCCATTAGGGGCCACCCCTGCAACATTGCTGAATTGCGTGATTGTGGCCATTTTCAATGCAAAGTGATCAATTGCTTGCCATTCGGCTGCATTTTTCTCAGTTTGGGGCAATAGTTCGTTTGAACCCAAAAGGAAAAAAGACTATACCCTTAACGTTCGTGCCATTTGGGGCCACCCTTGCAACGAGGCTGAATTGCATGATTGTGGCTATTTTCGATGCAGAGTAATCAATTGCTTGCCATTCGGCTACATTTTTCTCAGTTTGGGAAAAAAGTCCGTTTCAGCCACAAAAAGCACACAATGCTATACCCTTACCATGTGGGCCACTTGAGGCTACCCCTGCAACATGGCCGAAGTGCATGATTGTGGCCATTTTCCATGCAAAGTGATCAATTGCTTGCCTTTCGACTGCATTTCCTTCAGTTTGAGGCAAAAGTCCGTTTGAGCCCCAAAAGGCACACAAGGCTATACCCGTCCCCTTCAGGCCATTAGGGGCCACCCCTAGAACATGGCTGAATTGCATGATTGTGGCCATTTTCCATGCAGAGTGATCAATATGTTGCCATTCGACTGCATTCCTTTCAGTTTGAGGCAAAAGTACGTTTGAGCCCCAAAAAGCACACAAGGCTATACCCTAACCGTTCGGGCCATTAGAGGCCACCCCTGCAACATGGTTGAATTGCATGATTGTGGCCATTTTCCATGCAGATGATCAATTGCTTGCCATTCGGCTACATTTTTGTCAGTTTGCGGCAAAAGTCGGTTTGAGCCCCAAAAAGCACATAAGGCTATAACCTTATCGCTAGGGCAATTTGGGGCCACCCGTGCTATTTGGCCGAATTGCATGATTGTGGCCATATTCCATGCAGAGTGATCAATTACTTGCCATTCGACTGCATTTCATTCAGTTTGAGGCAAAAGTCCGTTTGAGCCCAAAAAGCACACAAGGCTATACCCATCCCGGTTTCGCCATTAGGGGCCACCCCTGCAACATGTCTGAATTGCATGATTGTGGCCATTTTCCATGCAGAGTGATCAATTGCTTGCCATTCGGCTACATTTTTGTCAGTTTGCGGCAAAAGTCGGTTTGAGCCCCAAAAAGCACACAAGGCTATACCCTTACCACTCAGGCAACATGCGTGAATTGTATGCTTGTGGCTATTTTCCAAGCAGAGTGATTAATTGCTTGCCATTTGGCTACATTTTTCTCAGTTTCGGGCAAAAGTCCGTTTGAGCCCAAAAAGCACACAATGCTATACCCACACCGTTCGGGCATCTTGGGTCCACCCTTGCAACATGGCCGAATTGCTTGGTTATGGCCATTTTCCATGCAGTTTGATCAATTGCTTGCCCTTAGGCTGCATTTTTCTCAGTTTGGGGCAAAAGTCCGTTTGAGGCCAAAAAGGGCACAAGGCTATATCCATACCGTTCCCACTATTTGGGCTCACCCCTGCAACATTGCCGAATTACATGATTGTGGCCATTTTCCATGCAGAGTGATCAATTGCTTGCCCTGAGGCTGCATTTTTCTCAGTTTGGGGCAAAAGTCGGTTTGAGCCCCGAAAAGCGCACAAGGCTATTCCCTAACTGTTCGGGCCATTTAGAGCCACCCCTGCAACATGGCTGAATTGCATGACTGTGGCCATTTTCTATGCAGTGTGATCAATTGCTTGCCATTCGACTGCATTTTTCTCAGTTTGGGGCAAAAGTTCGTTTGAGCCCCAAAAAACACACAAGACTATACCCTTATCGTTCGGTCAATTGGGGGCCACCCCTGCAACATGGCTGAATTGCATGATTGTGGCCATTTTCCATGTAGAATGATCAATTGCTTGACCTTAGACTGCATTTTTCTCTGTTTGGGGCAAAAGTCCAATTGAGCCCCAAAAATCAAACAAGACTATAATACCCTTACTGTTCAGGCCATTTGGGACCACCCCTGCAACATGGCTGAATTGCATGATTGTGGCCATTTTTTTTATGCAGAGTGATCAATTACTTGCCATTCGACTGCATTTCTTTCAGTTAAGGGCAAAAGTACATTTGAGCAGCAAAAATCACACAAGGCTATACCCTTCCCGTTAACGCTATTTGGGACCACCCCTGCGACATGGCTGAATTGCATGATTGTGGCCATTTTCCATGCAGAGTACTAAATTACTTGCCATTCGGCTACATTTTTCTCAATTTGGGGCAAAAGTCCGCTTGATCCAAAAAATCACACAATACTATAACCTCACCGTTAGGGCATCTTGGGGCCACCCCTGCAACATGGCCAAATTGCATAATTGTTGCCATTTTCCATGCAGAGTGATTAATTGCTTGCCCTTAGGCTGCATTTTTCTCAGTTTGGGGCAAAAGTCAGTTTGAGCCTCAAAAAGCTCACAAGGCTATACCCTAACCGTTCGGGGCAAATTGGAAGCCACCCTTGTAACATGTCTTAATTGTATGATTGTGGCTATTTTCCATGCAGAGTGATCAATTGCTTGCCATTCGGCTACATTTTTTTCTGTTTGGGGCAAAAGTCCGTTTGAGCCACAAAAAGTGCACAAGGCTCTACCCATACCGTTCCCGCAATTTGGGGTCACCCCTGCAACATGGTTGAATTGCATGATTGTGGCTATTTTCCATGCAGAGTGATCAATTGCTTGCCATTCGGCTGCACAGTTTGAGGCAAAAGTCCGTTTGATCCCCAAAAAGCACACAATGCTATGCCCTTACCGTTTGGACCATTTGCGGCCACCTCTGCTATTTGGCTGAATTGAATGGTTGTGGCCATTTTCCATGCAGAATGATCAATTGCTTGCCCTTAGACTGCATTTTTCTCACTTTGGGGCAAAAGTCCATTTGAGCCCCAAAAAGCACACAAAACTATAATACCTTTACTTTTCGGGCCATTAGGGGCCACCCCAGCAACATAGCTGAATTGCATAATTGTGGCCATTTTCTATGCAAAGTTATCAATTGCTTGCCATTCGGCTGCATTTTTCTCAGTTTGGGATAAAAGTCCGTTTGAGCCTAAAAAGGACACAAGGCTATACCCTTACCACTCGGGCCATTTGGGGCCACCCTTGCAACATGGCTGAATTGCATGATTGTGGCTATTTTCCATGCAGAGTGATCAATTGCTTGCCATTTGGCTACCTTTTTTTCAGTTTGGGGCAAAAGTCCGTTTGAGCCCCAAAAAGCACACAATGCTATACCCTTACCATTCGGGCCACTTGGGGCCACCCCTGCAACATGGCTGAAGTGCATGATTATGGCCATTTTCCATGCAGAGTAATCAATTGCTTGCCAATCGGCTGCACTTTTCTCAGTTTGGGGCAAAAGTCTGTTTGAGCCCCAAAAAGTGCACAAGGCTATATCCTAAACGTTCGGGCACTTTGGGCCTACACCTACAACATGTCTAAATTGAATGATTGTGGCCATTTTCCATGCAGAGTGATCAATTGCTTGCCATTCAGCTGCATTTTTCTCAGTTTGGGGCTAAAGTCCGTTTGAGCCCCTAAAAGCACATAAGGCTATACCCTAACCGTTCTGGCCTTTTAGGGCCACCCCTGCATCATGGCTGAATTGCATGATTGTGGCCATTTTCCATGCAGATGATCAATTTCTTGCCATTCGGCTGCATTTTTCTCAGTTTGGGGCAAAAGTCTGTTTGAACCCCAAAAAGCACAAAAGGCTATACCCTTACCGCTCGGGCCATTAGGGGCCACCCTTGCAACGTGGCTGAATTGCATGATTGAGGCCATTTTCCATGCAGAGTGATCAATTGCTTGCCAATCGACTGCATTTCTTTCAGTTTGAGGCAAAAGTCCGTTTGAGCCCCTAAAAACATACAACCTTATACCATTCCCGTTCGGGCCTTTTTGGGCCACCCCTGCAACATGGCTGAATTGGATGATTGTGGCCATTTTCTATGCAGAGTGATCAATTGCTTTCCATTCGGCTACTTTTCTCTCAGTTTAGGGCAAAAGGCTATTTGAGCCCCAAAAAGCCCACATACTATACCCTCACCGTTCGGGCATCTTCGGGCCACCACTGCAACATGGCTGAATTGCATGATTGTGGCCTTTTCCATACAGAGTGATCAATTGCTTGCCCTTAGGCTGCATTTTTCTCAGTTTGGGCCAAAAGTCCGTTTGAGCCCCAAAAGCGCACAAGGCTATATCCTTACCGTTCGGGCAATTTGAGGCCATGCCTGCAACATGTCTGAACTGTATGATTGTGGCTATTTTCCATGCAGAGTGATCAATTGCTGGCCATTCGGCTACATTTTCTTCAGTTTAGGGCAAAAGTCCGTTTGAGGCCCAAAAAGTGCACAAGGCTATACTCATACCGTTGCCGCTGTTTGCGGTCACCCCTGCAATATGGCCGAATTGCATGATTGTGGCCATTTTCCATGCAGTGTGATCAATTGCTTGCCCTTAGGCTGCATTTTTCTCAGTTTGGGGCAAAAGTCTGTTTGAGCCCCAAAAAGCACACAAGGCTATATCCTAACCGTTCGGGCAATTTGGGACCACACCTACAATATGTCTGAATTGAATTATTGTGGCCATTTTCCATGCAGAGTGATCAACTGCTTGCCATTCGGCTGCATTTTTCTCAGTTTGGGGCAAAAGTCCTTTTGAGCCCCAAAAAGCACATAAGGCTATACCCTAACTGTAACGGTCCTCTTCCTCCGTTACTAAAAATTAAATAACTTTCTTATCAAGCTCTGTTCACAACCACAAGCTAAGTCCACAGTCAGTGGAATAGCTCTCAAATAATATTAATAGTGCAAAAATCAATTCATGGGGGAAAACGAAACACCACAAAAAACACTTAAATTTAATACAAAAATTATGCAGATAGAAGTTATTCCTGAACCTCGGAATACAATTATTAATGAACACCAATCAAACTGAAAGATTTATAAACCAGCACACTTACCCAATTAAGACAGAAAAAAGCAAAGATACATCCACAAAGAGAAGGGGGTTCAGGTAGGAGAAGGTATTCGGAAAGTAAGAACAACCTATCAATTACAAACTAATTAATCTAATGATAATTTCCCTCCTCCGAAACACTGGAGCAGTAGCCGTGATCTCCTTAATCATATATTGCTGTCCTCCGTAACACTGGAGTTATAGCCGTGATCTTTTTAGATACTTATATGTCTCTGTGTCCAGAGACAAAAGTGAGGGGGCGAAGTGGTGAAGGCAAATGAATATAATTAGGGTACTCGATAGGACCCATCCAATAGCGATCCTACGTCCACAAGGATGATCCTCCAGGAAACCCGGGACGTCCAAATGAGACCAATCAAAGATCGCCTGACTAATCCAAAAAATATCATTCACTTATACCTTGGCTAAGTGAGAGCCCCTTGACATTTACTGAGCCGAGGGTGAGGCTGGATGAAGTGTAATCCTTTAAGTAATAGTACATCCAAGCAGGCGTTATGTAGCAAATTCAGCAGTCACCAGGAGTAATAAGGCTCAGAGATCAACTGACTCCTTCAGTCGAAAGAATCTCCGACACAGCCATGGTGACAGCACCACTCGCTCACAAATATATGAAAAGACAGAATGGTCATTAGTGACAATTACTAAACAGACAAACCACCGGGGAGGAGGAAAACAAACTAAATGGATAATAATACAGTTCATATGCTTTACAAAAACTAGAATAAAATGACTAATTATAAAATAACACAACAAAGTGACACTAACCGTTCGGGCCATTTAGGGCCACCCCTGCTATTTGGCTGAATTCCATGATTGTGGCCATTTTCCATGCAGAGTGATCAATTACTTGCCATTCGGCTGCATTTTTTCAGTTTGAGGCAAAAGTCAGTTTGAGCCCCAAAAAGCACACAAAGCTATACCCTTACCGTTCCGGCCATTTGGGGCCACCCCTGCTATTTAGCTGAATTGAATGATTTTGGCCATTTTATATGCAGAATGATCAATTGCTTGCCCTTAGACTGCTTTTTTCTCACTTTGGGGCAAAAGTCCATTTGAGCCCCAAAAAGCACACAAGGCGATAATACCTGTACTGTTCGGGCCATTAGGGGCCACCCCTGTAACATGGATGAATTCCATGATTGAGCCCATTTTCCATGGAAAGTTATCAATTGCTTGCCATTGGGCTGCATTTTTCTCAGTTTGGAGCAAAAGTCCGTTTGAGCCTAAAAAGGACACAAGGCTATACCCTTACCGCTTGGGCCATTTGGGTCCACCCTTGCAACATGGCTGAATTGCATGATTGTGGCTATTTCCCATGCAGAGTGATCAATTGCTTGCCATTTGGCTACATTTTTTTCAGTTTGGGGCAAAAGTCCTTTTGAGCCCCAAAAACCACACAATGCTATACTTTTACCGTGCGGGCCACTTGGGGCCACCCCTGCAACATGGCAGAAGTGCATGATTGTGGCCATTTTCCATGCAGAGTGATCAATTGCTTCCCCTTAGGCCGCATTACTTTCAGTTTTGGGGCAAAAGTCCGTTTGAGCCCCATAAAGCGCACAAGGCTATACTCTTAATGTTCGGGCAATTTGAGGCCACCCCTGCAACCTGTCTGAATTGTATGATTGTGGCTATTTTCCAGGCAGAGTAATCAATTGCTTGTCAATCGGCTGCATTTTTCTCAGTTTGGGGGAAAAGTCCGTTTGAGCCCCAAAAAAGTGCACTAGGCTATACCAATACCGTTCCTGTCATTTGGGGTCACCCTTGCAACTTGGCCGAATTGCAGGATTGTGGCCATATTCCATGCAGAATGTTCAATTGCTTTACCTTATACTGCATTTTTGTCAGTTTGTGGAAAAATCCGTTTGAGCCCCAAAAAACACACAATATTATACCCTCACCATTCGGGCATCTTGGGACCACCCCTGCAACATGGCCGAATTGCATGATTGTGACCATTTTCCATGCAGAGTGATCAATTACTTCCCCTTAGGCTGCATTTTTCTCAGGTTAGGGCAAAAGTCCATTAGAGCCTCAAAAAGCGCACAAAGCTATACCCTTACTGTTCGGGCAATTTCAGGCTACCCCTGCAACATTTGTGAACTGTAGGAGTGTGGCTATTTTCAAAGCAGAGTGATCAATTGCTTGCCATTCGGCTGCATTTTTCTCAGTTTGGGGAAAAAGTCTATTTGAGCCCCAAAAAGCACACAAGGCTATATCCTAACCGTTCGGGCCATTTAGGGCCACCGCTGCAACATGGCTGAATTGCATGATTGTGGCTATTTTCCATGCAGAGTGATCAATAGCTTGCCATTCGACTTCATTTCTTTCAGTTTGAGACAAAAGTCCGTTTGAGCCCCAAAAAGCACACAAGGCTATACCCTTCCCGTTCGGGCCATTTGGGGCCACCCCTGCAACATTGCCGAAGTGCATGATTGTGGCCATTTTCCATGCAGAGTGAACAATTGCTTGCCCTTAGGCTACTTTTTTCTCAGTTTAAGGCAAAAGTGTATTTGAGCCCCAAAAAGCCCATTATACTATATCCTCACCTTTCGAGCATCTTCGGGCCAGAGCTGCAACATGGCTGAATTGCATGATTGTGGCCATTTTCCATGCAGAGTGATTAATTTCTTGCCATTCAGCTGTATTTTTCTCAGTTTGGGGCAAAAGTCAGTTGGAGCCTCAAAAAGCACACAAAGCTATACCCTAACCGTTCGGGCCATTTAGGGCCATCCCTGCAACATGGCTGAATTGCATGGTTGTGGCCATTTTCCATGCAGATTGATAAATCTCTTGCCATTCGGCTGCATTTTTGTCAGTTTGGGGCAAAAGTCGGTTTGAGCCCCAAAAAGCACACAAGGCTATACCCTTACCGCTCGGGCAATTTGGGTCCACCCCTGCTATTTGGCTGAATTGCATGATTGTGGCCATATTCCATGCAGAATGATCAATTGCTTGCCCTTAGACTGCATTTTTCTCAGTTTGGGGAAAAAGTCCAATTGAGCCCCAAAAAGTGCCCAAGGCTATAATACCCTTACTTTTTCAGCCCATTTGGGCCCACCTCTGCAACATGGCTGAATTGCATGATTGTGGCCATTTTCCATGCAGAGTGATCAATTGCTTGCCATTCGACTGCATTTCCTTCAGTTTGAGGCAAAAGTCCGTTTGAGCCCCAAAAAGCACACAAGGCTATACCCGTCCCCTTCAGGCCATTAGGGGCCACCCCTAGACCATGGCTGAATTGCATGATTGTGGCCATTATCCATGCAGAGTGATCAATATGTTGCCATTCGACTGCATTTCTTTCAGTTTGAGGCAAAAGTACGTTTGAGCCCCAAAAAGCACACAAGGCTATACCCTAACCGTTCGGGCCATTAGAGGCCACCCCTGCAACATGGTTGAATTGCATGATTGTGGCCATTTTGCATGCAGATCGTCAATTGCTTGCCATTCGGCTACATTTTTGTCAGTTTGCGGCAAAAGTCGGTTTGAGCCCCAAAAAGCACATAAGGCTATAACCTTACCGCTCGGGCAATTTGGGGCCACCCATGCTATTTGGCCGAATTGCATGATTGTGGCCATATTCCATGCAGAGTGATCAATTGCTTGCCATTCGACTGCATTTCATTCAGTTTGAGGCAAAAGTCCGTTTGAGCCCAAAAAGCACAGAAGGCTATACCCATCCCGGTTTCGCCATTAGGGGCCACCCCTGCAACATGTCTGAATTGCATGATTGTGGCCATTTTCCATGCAGAGTGATCAATTGCTTGCCCTTAGACTGCATTTTTCTCAGTTTGGGGAAAAAGTCCAATTGAGCCCCAAAAAGCGCCCAAGGCTATAATACCCTTACTGTTCAGCCCACTTGGGGTCCCCCTGCAACATGGCTGAATTGTATGATTGTGGCCATTTTCCATGCAGAGTGATCAATTGCTTACCATTCGACTGCATTTCTTTCAGTTTGATGCAAAAGTCCTTTTGAGCCCCAAAAAGCACACAAGGCTATGCCCTTCCCGTACGGGCCATTTGGGGTCACCCCTGCAACATGGCTGAACTGCATGATTGTGGCCATTTTCCATGCAGAGTGATCAATTGCTTGCCATTCGGCTACATTTTTGTCAGTTTGCGGCAAAAGTCTGTTTGAGCCCCAAAAACACACAATACCATACCCTCACCATTCGGGCATCTTGGGGCCACCCCTGCAACATGGCCAAATTGCATGATTTTAGCCATTTTCCATGCAGAGTGATCAATTGCTGGCCCTTAGACTGCATTTTTCTCTGTTTGGGGCAAAAGTCCGTTTGAACCCAAAAAGGACAAAAGACTATACCCTTACTGTTCGTGCTATTTGGGGCCACCCTTGCAACAATGCTGAATTGCATGATTGTGGCCATTTTCGATGCAGAGTAATCAATTGCTTGCCATTCGGCTACATTTTTCTCAGTTTGGGGAAAAAGAACGTTTCAGCCACAAAAAGCACACAATGCTATACCCTTACCATGTGGGCCACTTGAGGCCACCCCTGCAACATGGCCGAATTGCATGATTTTAGCCATTTTTCACGCAAAGTGATCAATTACTTGCCCTTAGGCCGCTTTTTTCTCAGTTTGGGGCAAAAGTCACTTTGAGCCCCAAAAATCACACAAGGATATACCCTTCCCGTTAAGGATATTTGGGACCACCCCTGCAACATGGCTGAATTGCATGATTATGGCCATTTTCTATGGAGATTGATCACTTGCTTGCCATTCGGCTTAATTTTTCTCAGTTTGGGGCAAAAGTCCGTTTCAGCCCAAATAAGCACACTATACTATACCCTCACCGTTCGGGCATCTTGGGGCCACCCCTGCAACATGGCCGAATTGCATGATTGTTGCCATTTTCCATGCAGAGTGATCAATTGCTTGCCCTTAGGCTACTTTTTTCTCAGTTTAAGGCAAAAGTGTATTTGAGCCCCAAAAAGCCTATTATACTATATCCTCACCTTTCGAGCATCTTCGGGCCACAGCTGCAACATGGCTGAATTGCAGGATTGTGGTCATTTTCCATGCAGTGTGATCAATTGCTTGCCCTTAGGCTGCATTTTTCTCAGTTTGGGGCAAAAGTCCGTTTGAGCCCCAAAAAGCGCACAAGGCTATACCCTAACCGCTCGGGCCATTTAGGGCCATCCCTGCAACATGGCTGAATTGCATGGTTGTGGCCATTTTCCATGCAGAGTGATTAATTTCTTGCCATTCAGCTGCATTTTTCTCAGTTTGGGGCAAAAGTGAGTTGGAGCCTCAAAAAGCACACAAAGCTGTACCCTAACCGTTCGGTCCATTTAGGGCCATCCCTGCAACATGGCTGAATTGCATGGTTGTGGCCATTTTCCATGCAGAGTGATAAATTTCTTGCCATTCGGCTGTATTTTTGTCAGTTTGGGGCAAAAGTCGGTTTGAGCCCCAAAAAGCACACAAGGCTATACCCTTACAGCTCGGGCAATTTGGGTCCACCCCTGCTATTTGGCTGAATTGCATGATTGTGGCCATATTCCATGCAGAATGATCAATTGCTTGCCCTTAGACTGCATTTTTCTCAGTTTGGGGAAAAAGTCCAATTGAGCCCCAAAAAGTGACCAAGGCTATAATACCCTTCCTTTTTCAGCCCATTTGGGGCCACCTCTGCAACATGGCTGAATTGCATGATTGTGGCAATTTTCCATGCAGAGTGATCAATTGCTTGCCATTCGACTGCATTTCCTTCAGTTTGAGGCAAAAGTCCGTTTGAGCCCCAAAAGGCACACAAGGCTATACCCGTCCCCTTCAGGCCATTAGGGGCCACCCCTAGAACATGGCTGAATTGCATGATTGTGGCCATTTTCCATGCAGAGTGATCAATATGTTGCCATTCGACTGCATTCCTTTCAGTTTGAGGCAAAAGTACGTTTGAGCCCCAAAAAGCACACAAGGCTATACCCTAACCGTTCGGGCCATTAGAGGCTACCCCTGCAACATGGTTGAATTGCATGATTGTGGCCATTTTCCATGCAGATGATCAATTGCTTGCCATTCGGCTACATTTTTGTCAGTTTGCGGCAAAAGTCGGTTTGAGCCCCAAAAAGCACATAAGGCTATAACCTTATCGCTCGGGCAATTTGGGGCCACCCGTGCTATTTGGCCGAATTGCATGATTGTGGCCATATTCCATGCAGAGTGATCAATTACTTGCCATTCGACTGCATTTCATTCAGTTTGAGGCAAAAGTCCGTTTGACCCCAAAAAGCACACAAGGCTATACCCATCCCGGTTTCGCCATTAGGGGCCACCCCTGCAACATGTCTGAATTGCATGATTGTGGCCATTTTCCATGCAGAGTGATCAATTGCTTGCCATTCGGCTACATTTTTGTCAGTTTGCGGCAAAAGACTGTTTGAGCCCCAAAAGCACACAAGGCTATACCCTTTCTGTTTGGGCCATTTGGGCCACCTCTGCTATTTGGCTGAATTGAATGATTGTGGCCATTTTCCATACAGAATGATCAATTGCTTGCCCTTAGACTGCATTTTTCTCAGTTTGTGGCAAAATTCCGTTTGAGCCCCAAGAAGCGCATAACGCTATACCCGTACCGTTCGGGCTATTTGGGGCCACCCCTGCAACATGGCCGAATTGCACAATTGTGGCCATTTTCCATGCAGAATAATCAATTGCTTGACCTTACACTGCATTTTTCTCAGTTTAGGGCAAAAGTCCATTTGAGCCCCAAAAAGAGCATAAGGCTATAATGTCTTTACTGTTCGGGCCATTAGGGGCCACCCCTGCAACATAGCTGAATTGCATGATTGTGGCCATTTTCCACGCAAAGTGATCAATTGCTTGCCATTCGGCTGCATTTTTCTCAGTTTGGGGCAAATGTCCGTTTGAACCCAAAAAGAACAAAAGACTATACCCTTACTGTTCGTGCCATTTGGGGCTACCCTTGCAACAAGGCTGAATTGCATGATTGTGGCCATTTTCCATGCAGAGTGATCAATTGCTTGCCATTTGGCTACATTTTTGTCAGTTTGCGCCAAAAGTCGGTTTCAGCCCCAAAAAGCACACAAGGCTATACCCTTACCGCTCAGGCAATTTGGGGCCACCCCTGCTATTTGGCTGAATTGCATGATTGTGGCCATATTTCATGCAGAATGATTAATTGCTTGCCCTGAAACTGCATTTTTCTCAGTTTGGGGAAAAAGTCCAATTGAGCCCCAAAAACCCCCCAAGGCTATAATACCCTTACTATTCAGCTCATTTGCGGCCACCCCTGCAGCATGGCTGAATTGCATGATTGTGGCCATTTTCCATGCAGAGTAATCAATTGCTTGCCATTCAACTGCATTTCGTTCAGTTTGTTGCAAAAGTCCTTTTGAACCCCATAAAGCACACAAGGCTATGCCCTTCCCGTTCGGGCCATTTGGGGCCACCCCTGCAAAATGGCTGAATTGCATGATTGTGGCCATTTTCCATGCAGAGTGATCAATTGCTTGCCATTCGGCTACATTTTTGTCAGTTTGCGGCAAAAGACTGTTTGAGCCCCAAAAAGCACACAATACCATACCCCCACCATTTGGGCATCTAGGGGCCACGCCTGCAACATGGCCGAATTGCATGATTTTAGCCATTTTCCATGCAGAGTGATCAATTACTTGCCATTAGGCTGCATTTTTCTCTGTTTGGGGCAAAAGTCCGTTTCAGCCTGAAAAAGCGCACAAGGCTATATCCTTACCGTTTGGGCAATATGAGGCCACCCCTGCAACATGTCTGAACTGTATGATTGTGGCCATTTTCCATGCAGATTGATCAATTGCTTGCCATTCTGCTGCATTTTTATCAGTTTGGGGCAAAAGTCCGTTTGAGCCCCAAAAAGCACACAAGGCTATACCCTTACTGTTTGGGCCATTTGGGCCACCTCTGCTATTTGGCTGAATTGAATGATTGTGGCCATTTTCCATGCAGAATGATCAATTGCTTGCCCTTAGACTGCATTTTTCTCAGTTTGTGGCAAAATTCAGTTTGAGCCCCAACAAGCGCATAAGGCTACACCCATACCGTTCTGGTTATTTGGGGCCACCCCTGCGACCTGGCCGAATTGCACGATTGTCACCATTTTCCATGCAGAATAATCAATTGCTTGACCTTACACTGCATTTTTCTCAGTTTGGGGCAAAAGTCCATTTGACCCGCAAAAAGCGCATAAGGCTATAATGACTTTACTGTTCGGGCCATTAGGGGCCACCCCTGCAACATGGCTGAATTGCGTGATTGTGGCCATTTTCAATGCAAAGTGATCAATTGCTTGCCATTCGGCTGCATTTTTCTCAGTTTGGGGCAATAGTTCGTTTGAACCCAAAAGGAAAAAAGACTATACCCTTACCGTTCGTGCCATTTCGGGCCACCCTTGCAACGAGGCTGAATTGCATGATTGTGGCCATTTTCGATGCAGAGTAATCAATTGCTTGCCATTCGGCTACATTTTTCTCAGTTTGGGAAAAAAGTCCGTTTCAGCCACAAAAAGCACACAATGCTATACCCTTACCATGTGGGCCACTTGAGGCTACCCCTGCAACATGGCCGAAGTGCATGATTGTGGCCATTTTCCATGCAAAGTGATCAATTGCTTGCCTTTCGACTGCATTTCCTTCAGTTTGAGGCAAAAGTCCGTTTGAGCCCCAAAAGGCACACAAGGCTATACCCGTCCCCTTCAGGCCATTAGGGGCCACCCCTAGAACATGGCTGAATTGCATGATTGTGGCCATTTTCCATGCAGAGTGATCAATATGTTGCCATTCGACTGCATTCCTTTCAGTTTGAGGCAAAAGTACGTTTGAGCCCCAAAAAGCACACAAGGCTATACCCTAACCGTTCGGGCCATTAGAGGCCACCCCTGCAACATGGTTGAATTGCATGATTGTGGCCATTTTCCATGCAGATGATCAATTGCTTGCCATTCGGCTACATTTTTGTCAGTTTGCGGCAAAAGTCGGTTTGAGCCCCAAAAAGCACATAAGGCTATAACCTTATCACTCGGGGAATTTGGGGCCACCCGTGCTATTTGGCCGAATTGCATGATTGTGGCCATATTCCATGCAGAGTGATCAATTACTTGCCATTCGACTGCATTTCATTCAGTTTGAGGCAAAAGTCCGTTTGAGCCCAAAAAGCACACAAGGCTATACCCATCCCGGTTTCGCCATTAGGGGCCACCCCTGCAACATGTCTGAATTGCATGATTGTGGCCATTTTCCATGCAGAATGATCAATTGCTTGCCATTCGGCTACATTTTTGTCAGTTTGCGGCAAAAGTCGGTTTGAGCCCCAAAAAGCACACAAGGCTATACCCTTACCACTCAGGCAATTTGGGGCTACCCAAGCTATTTGGCTGAATTGCATGATTGTGGCCATATTCCATGCAGAATGATTAATTGCTTGCCCTTAGACTGCATTTTTCTCAGTTTGCGGAAAAAGTCCAATTGAGCCCCAAAAACCCCCCAAGGCTATAATACCCTTACTGTTCAGCCCATTTGGGGCCACCCCTGCAACATGGCTGAATTGCAAGATTGTGGCCATTTTTCATGCAGAGTGATCAATTGCTTGCCACTCGACTGCATTTCTTTCAGTTTGATGCAAAAGTCCTTTTGAGCCGCAAAAAGCACACAAGGCTATGCCCTTCCCGTTCGGGCCATTTGGGGCCACCCCTGCAACATGGCTGAATTGCATGATTGTGGCCATTTTCCATGCAGAGTGATCAATTGCTTGCCATTCGGCTACATTTTTGTCAGTTTGCGGCAAAAGACTGTTTGAGCCCCAAAAAGCACACAATACCATACCCTCACCATTTGGGCATCTAGGGGCCACGCCAGCAACATGACCGAATTGCATGATTTTAGCCATTTTCCATGCAGAGTGATCAATTACTTGCCATTAGGCTGCATTTTTCTCTGTTTGGGGCAAAAGTCCGTTTCAGCCTGAAAAAGCGCACGAGGCTATATCCTTACCGTTTGGGCAATTTGAGGCCACCCTTGCATCATGTCTGAACTGTATGATTGTGACTATTTTCCATGCAGAGTGAATAATTGCTCACCATTCGGCTGCATTTTTCTCAGTTTGGGGCAAAAGTCCATTTCAGCCCTAAAAAGCACACAAGGCTATACCCTAACGGTTCGGTCCATTTAGGGTCACCGCTGAAACATGGCTGAATTGCATGATTGTGGCCATTTTCCATGCAGAGTGATCAATTGCTTGCCATTCGGCTGCATTTTTATCAGTTTGGGGCAAAAGTCCGCTTGAGCCCAAAAAAGCACACAAGGCCATACCCTTTCTGTTTGGGCCATTTGGGCCACCTCTGCTATTTGGCTGAATTGAATGATTGTGGCCATTTTCCATACAGAATGATCAATTGCTTGCCCTTAGACTGCATTTTTCTCAGTTTGTGGCAAAATTCCGTTTGAGCCCCAAGAAGCGCATAACGCTATACCCGTACTGTTCGGGCTATTTGGGGCCACCCCTGCAACATGGCCGAATTGCACGATTGTGGCCATTTTCCATGCAGAATAATCAATTGCTTGACCTTACACAGCATTTTTCTCAGTTTAGGGCAAAAGTCCATTTGAGCCCCAAAAAGAGCATAAGGCTATAATGTCTTTACTGTTCGGGCCATTAGGGGCCACCCCTGCAACATAGCTGAATTGCATGATTGTGGCCATTTTCCACGCAAAGTGATCAATTGCTTGCCATTCGGCTGCATTTTTCTCAGTTTGGGGCAAATGTCCGTTTGAACCCAAAAAGAACAAAAGACTATACCCTTACTGTTCGTGCCATTTGGGGCTACCCTTGCAACAAGGCTGAATTGCATGATTGTGGCCATTTTCCATGCAGAGTGATCAATTGCTTGCCATTTGGCTACATTTTTGTCTGTTTGCGCCAAAAGTCGGTTTCAGCCCCAAAAAGCACATAAGGCTATACCCTTACCGCTCAGGCAATTTGGGGCCACCCCTGCTATTTGGCTGAATTGCATGATTGTGGCCATATTTCATGCAGAATGATTAATTGCTTGCCCTGAAACTGCATTTTTCTCAGTTTGGGGAAAAAGTCCAATTGAGCCCCAAAAACCCCCCAAGGCTATAATACCCTTACTGTTCAGCTCATTTGCGGCCACCCCTGCAGCATGGCTGAATTGCATGATTATGGCCATTTTCCATGCAGAGTAATCAATTGCTTGCCATTCAACTGCATTTCTTTCAGTTTGATGCAAAAGTCCTTTTGAACCCCAAAAAGCACACAAGGCTATGCCCTTCCCGTTCGGGCCATTTGGGGCCACCCCTGCAAAATGGCTGAATTGCATGATTGTGGCCATTTTCCATGCAGAGTGATCAATTACTTGCCATTAGGCTGCATTTTTCTCTGTTTGGGGCAAAAGTCCGTTTCAGCCTGAAAAAGCGCACAAGGCTATATCCTTACCGTTTGGCCAATTTGAGGCCACCCCTGCAACATGTCTGAACTGTATGATTGTGGCCATTTTCCATGCAGATTGATCAATTGCTTGCCATTCTGCTGCATTTTTATCAGTTTGGGGCAAAAGTCCGTTTGAGCCCCAAAAAGCACACAAGGCTATACCCTTACTGTTTGGGCCATTTGGGCCACCTCTGCTATTTGGCTGAATTGAATGATTGTGGCCATTTTCCATGCAGAATGATCAATTGCTTGCCCTTAGACTGCATTTTTCTCAGTTTGTGGCAAAATTCAGTTTGAGCCATAACAAGCGCATAAGGCTATACCCATACCGTTCTGGTTATTTGGGGCCACCCCTGCAACCTGGCCGAATTGCACGATTGTGACCATTTTCCATGCAGAATAATCAATTGCTTGACCTTACACTGCATTTTTTCTCAGTTTGGGGCAAAAGTCCATTTGACCCGCAAAAAGCGCATAAGGCTATAATGACTTTACTGTTCGGGCCATTAGGGGCCACCCCTGCAACATTGCTGAATTGCGTGATTGTGGCCATTTTCAATGCAAAGTGATCAATTGCTTGCCATTCGGCTGCATTTTTCTCAGTTTGGGGCAATAGTTCGTTTGAACCCAAAAGGAAAAAAGACTATACCCTTACCGTTCGTGCCATTTGGGGCCACCCTTGCAACGAGGCTGAATTGCATGATTGTGGCTATTTTCGATGCAGAGTAATCAATTGCTTGCCATTCGGCTACATTTTTCTCAGTTTGGGAAAAAAGTCCGTTTCAGCCACAAAAAGCACACAATGCTATACCCTTACCATGTGGGCCACTTGAGGCTACCCCAGCAACATGGCCGAAGTGCATGATTGTGGCCATTTTCCATGCAAAGTGATCAATTCCTTGCCTTTCGACTGCATTTCCTTCAGTTTGAGGCAAAAGTCCGTTTGAGCCCCAAAAGGCACACAAGGCTATACCCGTCCCCTTCAGGCCATTAGGGGCCACCCCTAGAACATGGCTGAATTGCATGATTGTGGCCATTTTCCATGCAGAGTGATCAATATGTTGCCATTCGACTGCATTCCTTTCAGTTTGAGGCAAAAGTACGTTTGAGCCCCAAAAAGCACACAAGGCTATACCCTAACCGTTCGGGCCATTAGAGGCCACCCCTGCAACATGGTTGAATTGCATGATTGTGGCCATTTTCCATGCAGATGATCAATTGCTTGCCATTCGGCTACATTTTTGTCAGTTTGCGGCAAAAGTCGGTTTGAGCCCCAAAAAGCACATAAGGCTATAACCTTATCGCTAGGGCAATTTGGGGCCACCCGTGCTATTTGGCCGAATTGCATGATTGTGGCCATATTCCATGCAGAGTGATCAATTACTTGCCATTCGACTGCATTTCATTCAGTTTGAGGCAAAAGTCCGTTTGAGCCCAAAAAGCACACAAGGCTATACCCATCCCGGTTTCGCCATTAGGGGCCACCCCTGCAACATGTCTGAATTGCATGATTGTGGCCATTTTCCATGCAGAGTGATCAATTGCTTGCCATTCGGCTACATTTTTGTCAGTTTGCGGCAAAAGTCGGTTTGAGCCCCAAAAAGCACACAAGGCTATACCCTTACCACTCAGGCAATTTGGGGCTACCCAAGCTATTTGGCTGAATTGCATGTTTGTGGCCATATTCCATGCAGAATGATTAATTGCTTGCCCTTAGACTGCATTTTTCTCAGTTTGCGGAAAAAGTCCAATTGAGCCCCAAAAACCCCCCAAGGCTATAATACCCTTACTGTTCAGCCCATTTGGGGCCACCCCTGCAACATGGCTGAATTGCAAGATTGTGGCCATTTTTCATGCAGAGTGATCAATTGCTTGCCACTCGACTGCATTTCTTTCAGTTTGATGCAAAAGTCCTTTTGAACCGCAAAAAGCACACAAGGCTATGCCCTTCCCGTTCGGGCCATTTGGGGCCACCCCTGCAACATGGCTGAATTGCATGATTGTGGCCATTTTCCATGCAGAGTGATCAATTGCTTGCCATTCGGCTACATTTTTGTCAGTTTGCGGCAAAAGACTGTTTGAGCCCCAAAAAGCACACAATACCATACCCTCACCATTTGGGCATCTAGGGGCCACGCCAGCAACATGACCGAATTGCATGATTTTAGCCATTTTCCATGCAGAGTGATCAATTACTTGCCATTAGGCTGCATTTTTCTCTGTTTGGGGCAAAAGTCCGTTTCAGCCTGAAAAAGCGCACGAGGCTATATCCTTACCGTTTGGGCAATTTGAGGCCACCCTTGCATCATGTCTGAACTGTATGATTGTGACTATTTTCCATGCAGAGTGAATAATTGCTCGCCATTCGGCTGCATTTTTCTCAGTTTGGGGCAAAAGTCCATTTGAGCCCTAAAAAGCACACAAGGCTATACCCTAACGGTTCGGTCCATTTAGGGTCACCGCTGAAACATGGCTGAATTGTATGATTGTGGCCATTTTCCATGCAGAGTGATCAATTGCTTGCCATTCGGCTGCATTTTTATCAGTTTGGGGCAAAAGTCCGCTTGAGCCCAAAAAAGCACACAAGGCTATACCCTTTCTGTTTGGGCCATTTGGGCCACCTCTGCTATTTGGCTGAATTGAATGATTGTGGCCATTTTCCATACAGAATGATCAATTGCTTGCCCTTAGACTGCATTTTTCTCAGTTTGTGGCAAAATTCCGTTTGAGCCCCAAGAAGCGCATAACGCTATACCCGTACTGTTCGGGCTATTTGGGGCCACCCCTGCAACATGGCCGAATTGCACGATTGTGGCCATTTTCCATGCAGAATAATCGATTGCTTGACCTTACACTGCATTTTTCTCAGTTTAGGGCAAAAGTCCATTTGAGCCCCAAAAAGAGCATAAGGCTATAATGTCTTTACTGTTCGGGCCATTAGGGGCCACCCCTGCAACAGAGCTGAATTGCATGATTGTGGCCATTTTCCACGCAAAGTGATCAATTGCTTGCCATTCGGCTGCATTTTTCTCAGTTTGGGGCAAATGTCCGTTTGAACCCAAAAAGAACAAAAGACTATACCCTTACTGTTCGTGCCATTTGGGGCTACCCTTGCAACAAGGCTGAATTGCATGATTGTGGCCATTTTCCATGCAGAGTGATCAATTGCTTGCCATTTGGCTACATTTTTGTCTGTTTGCGCCAAAAGTCGGTTTCAGCCCCAAAAAGCACACAAGGCTATACCCTTACCGCTCAGGCAATTTGGGGCCACCCCTGCTATTTGGCTGAATTGCATGATTGTGGGCATATTTCATGCAGAATGATTAATTGCTTGCCCTGAAACTGCATTTTTCTCAGTTTGGGGAAAAAGTCCAATTGAGCCCCAAAAACCCCCCAAGGCTATAATACCCTTACTGTTCAGCTCATTTGCGGCCACCCCTGCAGCATGGCTGAATTGCATGATTGTGGCCATTTTCCATGCAGAGTAATCAATTGCTTGCCATTCAACTGCATTTCTTTCAGTTTGATGCAAAAGTCCTTTTGAACCCCAAAAAGCACACAAGGCTATGCCCTTTCCGTTCGGGCCATTTGGGGCCACCCCTGCAAAATGGCTGAATTGCATGATTGTGGCCATTTTCCATGCAGAGTGATCAATTGCTTGCCATTCGGCTACATTTTTGTCAGGTTGCGGCAAAAGACTGTTTGAGCCCCAAAAAGCACACAATACCATACCCTCTCCATTTGGGCATCTAGGGGCCACGCCTGCAACATGGCCGAATTGCATGATTTTAGCCATTTTCCATGCAGAGTGATCAATTACTTGCCATTAGGCTGCATTTTTCTCTGTTTGGGGCAAAAGTCCGTTTCAGCCTGAAAAAGCGCACAAGGCTATATCCTTACCGTTTGGGCAATTTGAGGCCACCCCTGCAACATGTCTGAACTGTATGATTGTGGCCATTTTCCATGCAGATTGATCAATTGCTTGCCATTCTGCTGCATTTTTATCAGTTTGGGGCAAAAGTCCGTTTGAGCCCCAAAAAGCACACAAGGCTATACCCTTACTGTTTGGGCCATTTGGGCCACCTCTGCTATTTGGCTGAATTGAATGATTGTGGCCATTTTCCATGCAGAATGATCAATTGCTTGCCCTTAGACTGCATTTTTTTCAGTTTGTGGCAAAATTCAGTTTGAGCCATAACAAGCGCATAAGGCTATACCCATACCGTTCTGGTTATTTGGGGCCACCCCTGCAACCTGGCCGAGTTGCACGATTGTGACCATTTTCCATGCAGAATAATCAATTGCTTGACCTTACACTGCATTTTTTCTCAGTTTGGGGCAAAAGTCCATTTGACCCGCAAAAAGCGCATAAGGCTATAATGACTTTACTGTTCGGGCCATTAGGGGCCACCCCTGCAACATTGCTGAATTGCGTGATTGTGGCCATTTTCAATGCAAAGTGATCAATTGCTTGCCATTCGGCTGCATTTTTCTCAGTTTGGGGCAATAGTTCGTTTGAACCCAAAAGGAAAAAAGACTATACCCTTACCGTTCGTGCCATTTGGGGCCACCCTTGCAACGAGGCTGAATTGCATGATTGTGGCTATTTTCGATGCAGAGTAATCAATTGCTTGCCATTCGGCTACATTTTTCTCAGTTTGGGAAAAAAGTCCGTTTCAGCCACAAAAAGAACACAATGCTATACCCTTACCATGTGGGCCACTTGAGGCTAACCCTGCAACATGGCCGAAGTGCATGATTGTGGCCATTTTCCATGCAAAGTGATCAATTGCTTGCCTTTCGACTGCATTTCCTTCAGTTTGAGGCAAAAGTCCGTTTGAGCCCCAAAAGGCACACAAGGCTATACCCGTCCCCTTCAGGCCATTAGGGGCCACCCCTAGAACATGGCTGAATTGCATGATTGTGGCCATTTTCCATGCAGAGTGATCAATATGTTGCCATTCGACTGCATTCCTTTCAGTTTGAGGCAAAAGTACGTTTGAGCCCCAAAAAGCACACAAGGCTATACATTAAACCGTTCGGGCCATTAGAGGCCACCCCTGCAACATGGTTGAATTGCATGATTGTGGCCATTTTCCATGCAGATGATCAATTGCTTGCCATTCGGCTACATTTTTGTCAGTTTGCGGCAAAAGTCGGTTTGAGCCCCAAAAAGCACATAAGGCTATAACCTTATCGCTCGGGCAATTTGGGGCCACCCGTGCTATTTGGCCGAATTGCATGATTGTGGCCATATTCCATGCAGAGTGATCAATTACTTGCCATTCGACTGCATTTCATTCAGTTTGAGGCAAAAGTCCGTTTGAGCCCAAAAAGCACACAAGGCTATACCCATCCCAGTTTCGCCATTAGGGGCCACCCCTGCAACATGTCTGAATTGCATGATTGTGGCCATTTTCCATGCAGAGTGATCAATTGCTTGCCATTCGGCTACATTTTTGTCAGTTTGCGGCAAAAGTCGGTTTGAGCCCCAAAAAACACACAAGGCTATACCCTTACCACTCAGGGAATTTGGGGCTACCGAAGCTATTTGGCTGAATTGCATGATTGTGGCCAAATTCCATGCAGAATGATTAATTACTTGCCCTTAGACTGCATTTTTCTCAGTTTGCGGAAAAAGTCCAATTGAGCCCCAAAAACCCCCCAAGGCTATAATACCCTTACTGTTCAGCCCATTTGGGGCCACCCCTGCAACATGGCTGAATTGCAAGATTGTGGCCATTTTTCATGCAGAGTGATCAATTGCTTGCCACTCGACTGCATTTCTTTCAGTTTGATGCAAAAGTCCTTTTGAGCCGCAAAAAGCACACAAGGCTATGCCCTTCCCGTTCGGGCCATTTGGGGCCATCCCTGCAACATGGCTGAATTGCATGATTGTGGCCATTTTCCATGCAGAGTGATCAATTGCTTGCCATTCGGCTACATTTTTGTCAGTTTGCGGCAAAAGACTGTTTGAGCCCCAAAAAGCACACAATACCATACCCTCACCATTTGGGCATCTAGGGGCCACGCCTGCAACATGACCGAATTGCATGATTTTAGCCATTTTCCATGCAGAGTGATCAATTACTTGCTATTAGGCTGCATTTTTCTCTGTTTGGGGCAAAAGTCCGTTTCAGCCTCAAAAAGCGCACAAGGCTATATCCTTACCGTTTGGGCAATTTGAGGCCACCCTTGCAACATGTCTGAACTGTATGATTGTGGCTATTTTCCATGCAGATTGATCAATTGCTTGCCATTCTGCTGCATTTTTCTCAGTTTGGGGCAAAAGTCCATTTGAGCCCCAAAAAGCACACAAGGCTATAACCTAATGGTTCGGTCCATTTAGGGTCACTGCTGCAACATGGCTGAATTGCATGATTGTGGCTATTTTCCATGCAGAGTGATCAATTGCTTGCCATTCGGCTGCATTTTTATCAGTTTGGGGCAAAAGTCCGCTTGAGCCCCAAAAAGCAAACAAGGCTATACCCTTTCTGTTTGTGCCGTTTGGGCCACCTCTGCTATTTGGCTGAATTGAATGATTGTGGCCCTTTTCCATGCAGAATGATCAATTGCTTGCCCTTAGACTGCATTTTTCTCAGTTTGTGGCAAAATTCCGTTTGAGCCCCAACAAGCACACAAGGCTATACCCATACCGTTCGGGCTATTTGGGGCCACCCCTGCAACATGGCCGAATTGCACGATTGTGGCCATTTTCCATGCAGAATAATCAATTGCTTGACCTTACACTGCATTTTTCTCAGTTTAGGGAAAAAGTCCATTTGAGCCCAAAAAGCGCTTAAGGCTATAATGTCTTTACTGTTCGGGCAATTTTGGGCCACCCCTGCAACATGTC
The DNA here is from genome assembly GCA_039081455.1 of Macrobrachium rosenbergii. Taxonomy (NCBI): domain Eukaryota; kingdom Metazoa; phylum Arthropoda; class Malacostraca; order Decapoda; family Palaemonidae; genus Macrobrachium; species Macrobrachium rosenbergii. The sequence continues at coordinate 345,922 of JANJGK010000465.1, forward strand.
TGAATTGCATGATTGTCTCTATTTTCCATGCAGAGTGATCAATTGCTTGCCATTCGGCTGCATTTTTCTCAGTTTGGGGTAAAAGTCCGTTTGAGACCAAAAAGCGCACAAGGCTATACCCTAACCGTTCGAGCAATTTGGGGCCACCGCTCCAACATGGCTGAATTGCATGATTGTGGCCATTTTCGATGCAGAGTGATCAATTGCTTGCCATTCGGCTGCAATTTTCTCTGTTTGGGGCAAAAGTCTGTTTGAGCCCCAAAAAGCACACAAGCCTATAACCTTCCCGTTCGGGCCATTTGGGGCCACCCCTGCAACATGGCTGAATTGCATGATTGTGGCCATTTTCCATGCAGAGTGATCAATTGCTTTCCATGGGGGTACTTATTTTCTCAGTTTAAGGCAAAAGTCTATTTGAGCCCCAAAAGCCCACATACTATACCCTAACCGTTCGGGCATCTTTGGGCTACATCTGCAACATGGCTGAATTGCATGATTGTGGCCAATTTCCATGCAGAGTGATCAATTGCTTGCCCTTAGGCTACATTTTTCTCAGTTTGCGGGAAAAGTTCGTTTGAGTCCCAAAATGCGCAAAAGAATATATTCTTACCGATCGGGCAATTTGAGGCCACCCCTGCAGCATGTCTGGATTGTATGGTTGTAGCTATTTTCCATGCAGAGTGATCAATTGCTTGCCATTTGGCTATATTTTTCTCAGTTTAGGGCAAAAGTCCGTTTGAGATCCAAAACGTGCACAAGGATATACCCATACCTTTCCCGATATTTTGGGTCACGCCTGCAACATGGCCGAATTGCAGGATTGTGGACATTTTCCATGCAGTGTGATCAATTGCTTGCCCTTAGGCTGCATTTTCTCAGTTTGGGGCAAAAGTCTGTTTGAGCCCCAAAAAGCGCACAAGGCTATACCCTAACCGTTATAGCAATTTGGGGCCACACCTACAATATGTCTGAATTGAATGTTTGTGGCCATTTTCCATGCAGAGTGATCAATTGCTTGCCATTCGGCTGTATTTTTCTCAGTTTGGGGCAAAAGTCGGTTGGAGCCTCAAAAAGCACAAATGGCTATACCCTAACCGTTCGGGCCATTTAGGGCCATCCCTGCAACATGGCTGAATTGCATGGTTGTGGCCATTTTCCATGCAGAATGATCAATTTCTTGCCATTTGGCTGCATTTTTCTCAGTTTGGGGCAAAAGTCTGTTTGAGCCCCAAAAAGCACACAAGGCTATACCCTTACCGCTCGGCAATTTGGGGCCACCCCTGCTTTTTGGCTGAATTGCATGATTGTGGCCATATTCCATGCAGAATGATCAATTGCTTGCTCTTAGACTGCATTTTTCTCAGTTTGGGGAAAAAGTCCAATAGAGCCCCAAAAAGTGGCCAAGGCTATAATACCCTTACTGTTCCACCCATTTGGGGCCACCCCTGCAACATGGCTAAATTGCATGATTGTGGCCATTTTCCATGCAGAGTGATCAATTGCTTGCCATTCGACTGCATTTCTTTCAGCTTGAGGCAAAAGTCCGTTTGAGCCGCAAAAACCACACAAGGCTATACCCTTCCCGTTCAGGCCATTAGGGGCCACCCCTGCAACATGGCTGAATTGCATGATTGTGGTCATTTTCCATGCAGAGTGATCAATTGCTTGCCATTCGTCTATATTTTTCTCAGTTTGCGACAAAAGTCGGTTTGAGCCCCAAAAAGCACACAAGGCTATACCCTTACCGCTCGGGCAATTTGGGGCCACCCCTGCTTTTTGGCTGAATTGCTTAGTGTGGCCATATTCCATGCAGAATGATCAATTGCTTGCCCTTAGACTAAATTTTTCTCATTTTGTGGGTAAAGACCGTTTGAGCACCAAAAAGAGCACAAGGGTATACACATACCGTCTGGGCCATTTGGGGCCACCCCTGCAACATAGCCGAATTGCATGATTGTGGCCACTATCCATGTAGAATGATCAATTGCTTGACCTTAGACTGCATTTTTCTGAGTTTGGGGAATGTGTCCAATTGAGCCCCAAAAAGCGCCCAAGGCTATAATACCCTTACTGTTCAGCCCATTTGGGGCCACATCTGCAACATGGCTGAATTGCATAATTGTGGCCATTTTCCATGCAGAGTGATCAATAGCTTGCGCTTAGGCTGCATTTTTCTCAGTTTGGGGCAAAAGTTCGTTTGAGCCCCTAAAAGCGCAAAAGACTATATTCTTACAGTTCGGGCAATTTGAGGCTACCCCGGCAGCATGTCTGAATTGTATGGTTGTGGCTATTTTCCATGCAGAGTGATCAATTGCTTGCCATTCGGCTATATTTTTCTCATTTTAGGGCAAATGTCCGTTTGAGCCCCAAAACGTGAACAAGGCTATAGCCATACCGTTCCCGATATTTTGGGTCACCCCTGCAACATGGCTGAATTGCAGGATTGTGGTCATTTTCCATGCAGTGTGATCAATTGCTTACCCTTAGGCTGCATTTTTCTCAGTTTGGGTTAAAAGTCTGTTTGAGCCCCAAAAAGCGCACAAGGCTATACCCTAACCGCTCGGGCCATTTAGGGCCATCCCTGCAACATGGCTGAATTGCATGGTTGTGGCCATTTTTCATGCAGAGTGATTAACTTCTTGCCATTCAGCTGCATTTTTTTCAGTTTGGGGCAAAAGTCAGTTGGAGCCTCAAAAAGCACACAAATTTATACCCTAACCGTTCGGGTCATTTAGGGCCATCCCTGCAACATGGCTGAATTGCATGGTTGTGGCCATTTTCCATGCAGAATGATAAATTTCTTGCCATTCGGCTGCATTTTTGTCAGTTTGGGGCAAAAGTCGGTTTCAGCCCCAAAAAGCACACAAGGCTATACCCTTACCGCTCAGGCAATTTGGGTCCACCCCTGCTATTTGGCTGAATTGCATGATTGTGGCCATATTCCATGCAGAATGATCAATTGCTTGCCCTTAGACTGCATTTTTCTCAGTTTGTGGAAAAAGTCCAATTGAGCCCCAAAAAGTGCCCAAGGCTATAATACACTTACTTTTCAGCCCATTTGAGGCCACCCCTGCAACATGGCTGAATTGCATGATTGTGGCCATTTTCCATGCAGAGTGATCAATTGCTTGCCATTCGACTGCATTTCTTTCAGTTTGAGGCAAAAGTCCGTTAGAGCCGCAAAAAGCACACAAGGCTATACCCGTCCCCTTCAGGCCATTAGGGGCCACCCCAAGAACATGGCTGAATTGCATGATTGTGGCCATTTTCCATGCAGAGTGTTCAATATGTTGCCATTCGACAGAATTTCTTTCAGTTTGAGGCAAAAGTCCGTTTGAGCCCCAAAAAGCACATAAGGCTATACCCTAACCGTTCGGGCCATTAGAGGCCACCCCTGCAACATGGTTGAATTGCATGATTGTGGCCATTTTCCATGCAGATGATCAATTGCTTGCCATTCGGCTACATTTTTGTCAGTTTGCGGCAAAAGTCGGTTTGAGCCCCAAAAAGCACACAAGGCTATACCCTTACCACTCAGGCAATTTCGGGCCACCACTGCTATTTGGCTGAATTGCATGATTGTGGCCATATTCCATGCAGAATGATTAATTGCTTGCCCTTAAACTGCATTTTTCTCAGTTTCGGAAAAAAGTCCAATTGATCCGCAAAAAGCGCCCAAGGCTATAATACCCTTACTGTTCAGCCCATTTGGGGCCACCCCTGCAACATGGCTGAATTGTATGATTGTGGCCATTTTCCATGCAGAGTGATCAATTGCTTACCATTCGACTGCATTTTTTTTCAGTTTGATGCAAAAGTCCTTTTGAGCCCCAAAAATCACAAAAGGCTATGACCTTCCCGTTCGGGCCATTTGGGGCCACCTCTGGAACATGGCTGAACTGCATGATTGTGGCCATTTTCCATGCAGAAAGATCAATTGCTTGCCATTCAGCTACATTTTTGTCAGTTTGCGGCAAAATTCTGTTTGAGCCCCAAAAACACACAATACCAATCCCTCACCATTCGGGCATCTTGGGGCCACCCCTGCAACATGGCCGAATTGCATGAGTTTAGCCATTTTCTATGCAGAGTGATCAAATGCTTGCCCTTAGACTGCATTTTTCTCAGTTTGGGGCAAAAGTCCGTGTCAGCCTCAAAAAGCGTACAAGGCTATACCCTTACTGTTCGGGCAATTTGAGGCCACCCTTACAACATGTCTGAACTGTATGATTGTGGCTATTTTCCATGGAGAGTGATTAATTGCTCGCCATTCAGCTGCATTTTTCTCAGTTTGGGGCAAAAGTCCGTTTGAGCCCCAAAAAGCGCACAAGGCTATACCCTAACGGTTCGGTCCATTTAGGGTCACCGCTGCAATGTGGCTGAATTGCATGATTGTGGCTATTTTCCATGCAGAGTGATCAATTTCTTGCCATTCGGCTGCATTTTTATCAGTTTGGGGCAAAAGTCCGTTTGAGCCCCAAAAAGTACACAAGGCTCTACCCTTTCTGTTTGGGCCATTTGGGCCACCTCTGCTATTTGGCTGAATTTAATGGTTGTGGCCATTTTCCATGCAGAATGATCAATTGCTTGCCCTTAGACTGCATTTTTCTCAGTTTGTGGCAAAATTCCGTTTGAGCCACAACAAGCGCACAAGGCTATACCCATACCGTTTGGGCTATTTGGGGCCACCCCTGCAACATGGCCGAATTGCACGATTGTGGCCATTTTCCATGCAGAATAATCAATTGCTTGACCTTACACTGCATTTTTCTCAGTTTAGGGCAAAAGTCCATTTGAGCCCCAAAAAGCGCATAAGGCTATAATGTCTTTACTGTTCGGGCAATTTGAGGCCACCCCTGCAACATAAATTGCATGATTGTGGCTATTTTCCATGCAGAGTGATCAATTGCTTGCCATTCGGCTGCATATTTCTCAGTTTGGGGTAAAAGTCCGTTAGAGACCAAAAAGCGCACAAGGCTATACCCTAACCTTTCGAGCAATTTGGGGCCACCGCTGCAACATGGCTGAATTGCATAATTATGGCCATTTTCGATGCAGAGTGATCAATTGCTTGCCATTTGGCTGCAATTTTCTCTGTTTGGGTCAAAAGTCTGTTTGAGCCCCAAAAAGCACACAAGCCTATAACCTTCCCGTTCGGGCCATTTGGAGCCACCCCCGCAACATGGCTGAATTGCATGATTGTGGCCATTTTCCATGCAGAGTGATCAATTGCTTTCCATGCGGGTACTTTTTTCACAGTTTAAGGCAAAAGTCTATTTGAGCCCCAAAAGCCCACAATACTATACCCTAACCGTTCGGGCATCTTTGGGCTACATCTGCAACATGGCTGAATTGCATGATTGTGGCCATTTTCCATGCAGAGTGATCAATTGCTTGCCCTTAGGCTGCATTTTTCTCAGTTTGCGGCTAAAGTTCGTTTGAGCCCGAAAATGCGCAAAAGACTATATTCTTACCGATCGGGCAATTTGAGGCCACCCCTGCAGCATGTCTGGATTGTATGGTTGTAGCTATTTTCCATGCAGAGTGATCAATTACTTGCCATTTGGCTATATTTTTCTCAGTTTAGGGCAAAAGTCCGTTTGAGATCCCAAACGTGCACAAGGATATACCCATACCATTCCCGATATTTTGGGTCACGCCTGCAACATGGCCGAATTGCAGGATTGTGGACATTTTCCATGCAGTGTGATCAATTGCTTGCCCTTAGGCTGCATTTTCTCAGTTTGGGACAAAAGTCTGTTTGAGCCCCAAAAAGTGCACAATGCTATACCCTTACCGTTATAGCAATTTGGGGCCACACCTACAATATGTCTGAATTGAATGTTTGTGGCCATTTTCCATACAGAGTGATCAATTGGTTGCCATTCGGCTGTATTTTTCTCAGTTTGGGGCAAAAGTCGGTTGGAGCCTCAAAAAGCAGAAATTGCTATACCCTAACCGTTCGGGCCATTTAGGGCCATCCCTGCAACATGGCTGAATTGCATGGTTGTGGCCATTTTCCATGAAGAGTGATCAATTTCTTGCCATTTGGCTGCATTTTTCTCAGTTTGGGGCAAAAGTCTGTTTGAGCCCCAAAAAGCACACAAGGCTATACCCTTACGGCTCAGGCAATTTGGGGCCACCCCTGCTTTTTGGCTGAATTGCATGATTGTGGCCATATTCCATGCAGAATGATCAATTGCTTGCCCTTAGACTGCATTTTTCTCAGTTTGGGGAAAAAGTCCAATAGAGCCCCAAAAAGCGTCCAAGGCTATAATACCCTTACTGTTCAACCCATTTGGGGCCACCCCTGCAACATGGCTAAATTGCATGATTGTGGCCATTTTCCATGCAGAGTGATCAATTGCTTGCCATTCGACTGCATTTCTTTCAGCTTGAGGCAAACGTCCGTTTGAGCCGCAAAAAGCACACAAGGCTATACCCTTCCCGTTCAAGCCATTAGGGGCCACCCCTGCAACATGGCTGAATTGCATGATTGTGGCCATTTTCCATGCAGAGTGATCAATTGCTTGGCATTCGGCTATATTTTTGTCAGTTTGCGGCAAAAGTCTGTTTGAGCCCCAAAAAGCACACAATACTATACCCTTACCTCTCGGGCAATTTGGGGCCACCCCTGCTTTTTGGCTGAATTGCATGATTGTGGCCATATCCCATGCAGAATGATCAATTGCTTGCCCTTAGACTCCATTTTTCTCATTTTGTGGGTAAAGACCGTTTGAGCACCAAAAAGAGCACAAGGGTATACACATACCGTCTGGGCCATTTGGGGCCACCCCTGCAACATGGCCGAATTGCATGATTGTGGCCATTTTCCATGTAGAATGATCAATTGCTTGACCTTAGACTGCATTTTTCTGAGTTTGGGGAATGTGTCCAATTGAGCCCCAAAAAGCGCCCAAGGCTATAATACCCTTACTGATCAGCCCATTTGGGGCCACATCTGCAACATGGCTGAATTGCATAATTGTGGCCATTTTCCATGCAGAGTGATCAATAGCTTGCCATTCGACTGCATTTCTTTCAGTTTGAGGCAAAAGTCCGTTTGAACCCAAAAAGCACACAAGGCTATACCGTTCCCGTTCGGGCCATTTGGGGCCACCCTTGCAACAACTCTGAATTGCATGATTGTGGCCATTTTCGATGCAGAGTAATCAATTGCTTGCCATTCGGCTACATTTTTCTCAGTTTGGGAAAAAGTCCGTTTGAGCCTCAAAAAGCACACAATGCTATACCCTTACCATCTGGGCCACTTGAGGCCACCCCTGCAACATTGCCGAAGTGCATGATTGTGGCCATTTTCCATGCAGAGTGAACAATTGCTTGCCCTTAGGCCAGTTTTTTCTCAGTTTGGGGTAAAAGTCCCTTTGAGCCCCAAAAAGCACAGAAGGCTATACCCTTCCCGTTAAGGACATTTGGGGCCACCCCTGCAACATGGCTGAATTGCATGGTTATGGCCATTTTCTATGCAGAGTGATAACTTGCTTGCCATTCGGCTTAATTTTTCTCAGTTTGGGGCAAAAGTCCGTTTCAGCCCAAAAAACCACACTATACTATACCCTCACCGTCAAGCATCTTGGGGCCACCCCTGCAACATGGCCGAATTGCATGATTGTTGCCATTTTCCATGCAGAGTGATCAATTGCTTGCCCTTAGGCTACTTTTTTCTCAGTTTAAGGCAAAAGTGTATTTGAGCCCCAAAAAGCCCATTATTCTATACCGTCACCTTTCGAGCATCTTCGGGCCACAGCTGCAACATGGCTGAATTGCATGATTGTGGCCATTTTCATGCAGAGTGATCAATTGCTTGCGCTTAGGCTGCATTTTTCTCAGTTTGTGGCAAAAGTTCGTTTGAGCCCCAAAAAGCGCAAAAGACTATATTCTTACAGTTCGGGCAATTTGAGGCCACCCCTGCAGCATGTCTGAATTGTATGGTTGTGGCTATTTTCCCTGCAGAGTGATCAATTGCTTGCCATTCGGCTATATTTTTCTCATTTTAGGGCAAAAGTCCGTTTGAGCCCCAAAACGTGAACAAGGCTATAGCCATACCGTTCCCGATATTTTGGGTCACCCCTGCAACATGGCTGAATTGCAGAATTGTGGTCATTTTCCATGTAGTTTGATCAATTGCTTACCCTTAGGCTGCATTTTTCTCAGTTTGGGTTAAAAGTCTGTTTGAGCCCCAAAAAGCGCACAAGGCTATACCCTAAGCGCTCGGGCCATTTAGGGCCATCCCTGCAACATGGCTGAATTGCATTGTTGTGGCCATTTTCCATACAGAGTGATTAATTTCTTGCCATTCAGCTGCATTTTTCTCAGTTTGGGGCAAAAGTCAGTTGGAGCCTCAAAAAGCACACAAAGCTATACCCTAACCGTTCGGGCCATTTAGGGCCATCCCTGCAACATGGCTGAATTGCATGGTTGTGGCCATTTTCCGTGCAGAGTGATAAATTTCTTGCCATTCGGCTGCATTTTTGTCAGTTTGGGGCAAAAGTCGGTTTGAGCCCCAAAAAGCACACAAGGCTATACCCTTACCGCTCGGGCAATTTGGGTCCACCCCTGCTATTTGGCTGAATTGCATGATTGTGGCCATATTCCATGCAGAATGATCAATTGCTTGCCCTTAGACTGCATTTTTCTCAGTTTGGGGAAAAAGTCCAATTGAGCCCCAAAAAGTGCCCAAGGCTATAATACACTTACTTTTCAGCCCATTTGGGGCCACCCCTGCAACATGACTGAATTGCATGATTGTGGCCATTTTCCATGCAGAGTGGTCAATTGCTTGCCATTCGACTGCATTTCCTTCAGTTTGAGGCAAAAGTCCGTTTGAGCCCCAAAAGGCACACAAGGCTATACCCGTCCCCTTCAGGCCATTAGGGGCCACCCCTAGAACATGGCTGAATTGCATGATTGTGGCCATTTTCCATGCAGAGTGTTCAATATGTTGCCATTCGACAGCATTTCTTTCAGTTTGAGGCAAAAGTCCGTTTGAGCCCCTAAAAGCACACAAGGCTATACCCTAACCGTTCGGGCCATTAGAGGCTACCCCTGCAACATGGTTGAATTGCATGATTGTGGCCATTTTCCATGCAGATGATCAATTACTTGCCATTCGGCTACATTTTTGTCAGTTTGCGGCAAAAGTCGGTTTGAGCCCCAAAAAGCACATAAGGCTATACCCTTACCGCTCGGGCAATTTGGGGCCACCCGTGCTATTTGGCTGAATTGCATGATTGTGGCCATATTCCATGCAGAGTGATCAATTGCTTGCCATTCGACTGCATTTCATTCGGTTTGAGGCAAAAGTCCGTTTGAGCCCCAAAAAGCACACAAGGCTATACCCATCCCGTTTTGGCCATTAGGGGTCACCCCTCCAACATGTCTGAATTGCATGATTGTGGCCATTTTCCATGCAGATGATCAATTGCTTGCCATTCGGCTACATTTTTGTCAGTTTGCGGCAAAAGTCGGTTTGAGCCCCAAAAAGCACACAAGGCTATACCCTTACCACTCAGGGAATTTGGGGCCACCACTGCTATTTGGCTGAATTGCATGATTGTGGCCATATTCCATGCAGAATGATTAATTGCTTGCCCTTAAACTGCATTTTTCTCAGTTTCGGGAAAAAGACCAATTGAGCCGAAAAAGCCCCCAAGGCTATAATACCCTTACTGTTCAGCCCATTTGGGGCCACCCCTGCAACATGGCTGAATTGTATGATTGTGGCCATTTTCCATGCAGAGTGATCAATTGCTTACCATTCGACTGCATTTTTTTCAGTTTGATGCAAAAGTCCTTTTGAGCCCCAAAAAGCACAAAAGGCTATGACCTTCCCGTTCGGGCCATTTCGGGGCACCCCTGCAACATGGCTGAACTGCATGATTGTGGCCATTTTCCATGCAGAAAGATCAATTGCTTGCCATTCGGCTACATTTTTGTCAGTTTGCGGCAAAAGTCTGTTTGAGCCCCAAAAACACACAATACTAACCCCTCACCATTCGGGCATCTTGGGGCCACCCCTGCAACATGGCCGAATTGCATGATTTTAGTCATTTTCCATGCAGAGTGATCAATTGCTTGCCCTTAGACTGCATTTTTCTCAGTTTGGGGCAAAAGTCCGTTTCAGCCTCAAAAAGCGCACAAGGCTATACCTTACTGTTCGGGCAATTTGAGGCCACCCTTGCAACATGCCTGAACTGTATGATTGTGGCTATTTTCCATGGAGAGTGATTAATTGCTCGCCATTCGGCTGCATTTTTATCAGTTTGGGGCAAAAGTCCGTTTGAGCCCCAAAAAACACACAAGGCTCTACCCTTTCTGTTTGGGCCATTTAAGCCACCTCTGCTATTTGGCTGAATTGAATGATTGTGGCCATTTTCCATGCAGAATGATCTATTGCTTGCCCTTAGAATGCATTTTTCTCAGTTTGTGGCAAAATTTCGTTTGAGCCCCAACAAGCGCACAAGGCTATACCCATACCGTTCGGGCAATTTGGGGCCACCCCTGCAACATGGCCGAATTGCACGATTGTGGCCATTTTCCATGCAGAATAATCAATTGCTTGACCTTACACTGCATTTTTCTCAGTTTAGGGCAAAAGTCCATTTGAGCCCCAAAAATCGAATAAGGCTATAATGTCTTTACTGTTCGGGCCATTAGGGGCCACCCCTGCAACATGGCTGAATTGCATGATTGTGGCCATTTTCCATGCAAAGTGATCAATTGCTTGCCATTCGGCTGCATTTTTCTAAGTTTGGGGCAAAAGTCCTTTTGAACCCAAAAAGGACAAAAGACTATACCCTTACCGTTCGTGCCATTTGGGGCCAACCTTGCAACAAGGCTGAATTGCATGATTGAGGCCATTTTCCACGCAGAGTGATCAATTGCTTGCCATTCGGCTACATTTTTGTCAGTTTGCGGCAAAAGTCTGTTTGAGCCCCAAAAGCACACAATACCATACCCTCACCATTTGGGCATAATGGGGCCACCCCTGCAACATGGCCGAATTGCATGATTTTAGCCATTTTCCATGCAGAGTGATCAATTGCTTGCCCTTAGGCTGCATTTTTCTCTTTTTTTGGCAAAAGTCCGTTTCAGCCCCATAAAGCCCACAATGCTTTATATCCTTACCGTTTGGGCAATTTGAGTCCACCCTTGCAACATGTCTGAACTGTATGATTGTGGCTATTTTCCATGCAGAGTGACTAATTGCTCGCCATTCGGCTGCATTTTTCTCAGTTTGGGGCAAAAGTCCATTTGAGCCCCAAAAAGCACACAAGGCTATACCCTAACGGTTCGGTCCATTTAGGGTCATCGCTGCAACATGGCTGAATTGCATGATTGTGGCTATTTTCCATGCAGAGTGATCAATTGCTTGACATTCGGCTGCATTTTTATCAGTTTGGAGCAAAAGTCCACTTGAGCCCCAAAAAGCACACAAGGCTATACCCTTTCTGTTTGGGCCATTTGGGCCACCTCTGCTATTTGGCTGAATTGAATGATTGTGGCCATTTTCTATGCAGAATGATCAATTGCTTGCCCTTAAACTGCATTTTTCTCAGTTTGTGGCAAAATTCCGTTTGAGCCCCAACAAGCGCACAAGGCTATACACATTCCGTTCGGGCTGTTTGGAGCCACCCCTGCAACATGGCCGAATTGCACGATTGTGGCCATTTTCCCTGCAGAATAATCAATTGCTTGACCTTACACTGCATTTTTCTCAGTTTAGGGCAAAAGTTCATTTGAGTCCCAAAAACCGCATAAGGCTATAATGTCTTTACTGTTCGGGCCATTAGGGGCCACCCCTGCAACATGGCTGAATTGCATGATTGTGGCCATTTTCCATGCAAAGTGATCAATTGCTTGCCATTCGGCTGCATTTTTCTCAGTTTGGGGCAAAAGTCCGTTTGAACCCAAAAAGGACAAAAGACTATACGCTTACCGTTCGTGCTATTTGGGGCCACCCTTGCAACAAGGCTGAATTGCATGATTGTGGCCATTTTCCATGCAGAGTGATCAATTGCTTGCCATTCGGCTACAGTTTTGTCAGTTTGCGGCAAAAGTCGGTTTGAGCCCCAAAAAGCACACAAGGCTGTACCCTTACCGCTCAGGCAATTTAGGGCCACCCCTGCTATTTGGCTGAATTGCATGATTGTGGCCATATTCCATGCAGAATGATTAATTGCTTGCCCTTAAACGGCATTTTTCTCAGTTTGGGGAAAAAGTCAAATTGAGCCTCAAAAAGCGCCCAAGGCTATAATACCCTAACTGTTCAGCCCATTTGGAGCCACCACTGCAACATGGTTGAATTGCATGATTGTGGCCATTTTCCATGTAGAGTGATCAATTGCTTGCCATTCGACTGCATTTCTTTCAGTTTGATGCAAAAGTCCTTTTGAGCCCCAAAAAGCACACAAGGCTATACCCAACCCGTTCTGGCTATTAGGGGCCACCCCTGCAACATGTCTGAATTGCATGATTGTGGCCATTTTCCATGCAGAGTGATCAATTGCTTGCCATTCGGCTACATTTTTTGTCAGTTTGCGGCAAAAGTCTGTTTGAGCCCCAAAATCACACAAGGCTATACCCTTACCGCTCAGGCAATTTGGGGCCACCCCTGCTATTTGGCTGAATTGAATGATTGTGGCCACATTCCATGCAGAATGGTTAGTTGCTTGCCCTTAGACTGCATTTTTCTCAATTTGGGGAAAAAGTCCAATTGAGCCCCAAAAAGCGCCCAAGGCTATAATACCCTTACTGTTCAGCCCATTTGGGGCCACCCCTGCAACATGGCTGAATTGCATGATTGTGGCCATTTTCCATGCAGAGTCATCAATTGCTTGCCACTCGACTGCATTTCTTTCAGTTTGATGCAAAAGTCCTTTTGAGCCGCAAAAAGCACACAAGGCTATGCCCTTCCCGTTCGGGCCATTTGGGGCCACCCCTGCAACATGGCTGAATTGCATGATTGTGGCCATTTTCCATGCGGAGTGATCAATTGCTTGCCATTTGGCTACATTTTTTGTCAGTTTGCGGCAAAAGTCTGTTTGAGCCCCAAAATCACACAAGGCTATACGCTTACTGCTCAGGCAATTTGGGGCCACCCCTGCTATTTGGCTGAATTGCATGATTGTGGCCACATTCCATGCAGAAAGATTAGTTGCTTGCCCTTAGACTGCATTTTTCTCAGTTTGGGGAAAAAGTCCAATTGAGCCCCAAAAAGTGCCCAAGGCTATAATACCCTTACTGTTCAGCCCATTTGGAGCCACCCCTGCAACATGGCTGAATTGCATGATTTTGGCTATTTTCCATGCAGAGTGATCAATTGCTCGCCACTCGACTGCATTTCTTTCAGTTTGATGCAAAAGTCCTTTTGAGCCGCAAAAAGCACACAAGGCTATGCCCTTCCCGTTCGGGCCATTTGGGGCCACACCTGCAACATGGCTGAATTGCATTATTGTGGACATTTTCCATGCAGAGTGATCAATTGCTTGCCATTCGGCTACATTTTTGTCAGTTTGCGGCAAAAGTCTGTTTGAGCCCCAAAAAGCACACAATACCATACCCTCACCATTTGGGCATCTTGGGGCCACCCCTGCAACATGGCCGAATTGCATGATTTTAGCCATTTTCCATGCAGAGTGATCAATTGCTTGCCCTTAGACTGCATTTTTCTCAGTTTGGGGAAAAAGTCCGTTTCAGCCTCAAAAAGCGCACAAGGCTATACCATTACTGTTCGGGCAATTTGAGGCCACCCTTGCAACATGTCTTAACTGTATGATTGTGGCTATTTTCCATGGAGAGTGATCAATTGCTTGCCCTTACGCTGCATTTTTTCTCTGTTTGGGGCAAAAGTCCGTTTCAGCCTCAAAAAGCGCACAAGGCTATACCCTTACCGTTTGGGCAATTTAAGGCCACCCTTGCAACATGTCTGAACTGTATGATTGTGGCCATTTTCCATGCAGAGTGATTAATTGCTCGCCATTCGGCTGCATTTTTCTCAGTTTGGGGCAAAAGTCCTTTTGAGCCCCAAAAAGCACACAAGGCTATACCCTTTCTGTTTGGGTCATTTGGGCCACTTCTGCTATTTGGCTGAATTGAATGATTGTGGCCATTATCCATGCAGAATGATCAATTGCTTGCCTTTAGACTGCATTTTTCTCAGTTTGTGGCAAAATTCCATTTGAGCCCCAACAAGCGCACAAGGCTATACCCTAACCGTTCGGGCCATTAGAGGCCACCCCTGCAACATGGTTGAATTGCATGATTGTGGTTATTTTCTATGCAGATGATCAATTGCTTGCCATTGGGCTACATTTTTGTCAGTTTGCGGCAAACGTCGGTTTGAGCAACAAAAAGCACATAAGGCTGAACCCTTACCACTCGGGCAATTTGGGGATACCCGTGCTATTTGGCCGAATTGCATGATTGTGGCCATATTCCATGCAGAGGGATCAATTACTTGCCATTCGACTGCATTTCATTCAGTTTGAGGCAAAAGTCCGTTTGACCCCCAAAATGCACATAAGGCTATACCCATCCCGTTTTTGCCATTAGGGGCCACCCCTGCAACATGTCTGAATTGCATGATTGTGTCCATTTTCCATGCAGAGTGATCAATTGCTTGCCATTCGGCTACATTTTTGTCAGTTTGCGGCAAAAGTCGGTTTGAGCCCCAAAAAGCACACAAAGCTATACCCTTACCACTCAGGCAATTTGGGGCCACCCCTGCTATTTGGCTGAATTGCATGATTGTGGCCATATTCCATGCAGAGTGATTAATTGCTTGCCCTTAGACTGCATTTTTCTCAGTTTGGTGAAAAAGTCCAATTGAGCCCCAAAAAGCGCCCAAGGCTATAATACCCTTACTGTTCAGCCCATTTGGGGCCACCCCTGCAACATGGCTGAATTCCATGATTGTGGCCATTTTCCATGCAGAGTGATCAATTGCTTACCATTCGACTGCATTTTTTTCAGTTTGATGCAAAAGTCCTTTTGAGCCCCAAAAAGCACACAAGGATATGCCCTTCCCGTTCAGGCCATTTGGGGCCACCCCTGCAACATGGCTGAACTGCATGATTGTGGCCATTTTCGATGTAGAGTAATCAATTGCTTGCCATTCGGCTACATTTTTCTCAGTTTGGGGAAAAAGTCCGTTTCAGCCCCAAAAAGCGCACAAGGCTATACCCTAACCGCTTGGGCCATTTAGGGCCATCCCTGCAACATGGCTGAATTGCATGATTGTGGCCTTTTTCCATGCAGAGTGATCAATTGCTTGCCATTCGACTGCATTTCCTTCAGTTTGAGGCAAAAGTCCGTTTGAGCCCAAAAAGCACACAAGGCTATACCCGTCCCCTTCAGGC
The DNA here is from genome assembly GCA_039081455.1 of Macrobrachium rosenbergii. NCBI lineage: Eukaryota > Metazoa > Arthropoda > Malacostraca > Decapoda > Palaemonidae > Macrobrachium > Macrobrachium rosenbergii. The sequence continues at coordinate 361,302 of JANJGK010000465.1, forward strand.
CATTAGGGGCCACCCCTAGAACATGGCTGAATTGCATGATTGTGGCCATTTTCCATGCAGAGTGTTCAATATGTTGCCATTCGACAGCATTTCTTTCAGTTTGAGGCAAAAGTCCGTTTGAGCCCCAAAAAGCACACAAGGCTATACCCTAACCGTTCGGGCCATTAGAGGCCACCCCTGCAACATGGTTGAATTGCATGATTGTGGCCATTTTCCATGCAGATGATCAATTGCTTGCCATTCGGCTACATTTTTGTCAGTTTGCGGCAAAAGTCGGTTTGAGCCCCAAAAAGCACATAAGGCTATACCCTTACCGCTCGGGCAATTTGGGGCCACCCGTGCTATTTGGCCGAATTGCATGATTGTGGCCATATTCCATGCAGAGTGATCAATTGCTTGCCATTCGACCGCATTTCATTCAGTTTGTGGCAAAAGTCCGTTTGAGCCCCAAAAAGCACACAAGGCTATACCCATCCCGTTTTGGCCATTAGGGGCCACCCCTGCAACATGTCTGAATTGCATGATTGTGGCCATTTTCCACGCAGAGTGATCAATTGCTTGCCATTCGGCTACATTTTTGTCAGTTTGCGGCAAAAGTCGGTTTGAGCCCCAAAAAGCACACAAGGCTATACCCTTACCTCTCAGGCAATTTGGGGCCACCCCTGCTATTTGGCTGAATTGTATGATTGTGGCCATATTCCATGCAGAATGATTAATTGCTTGCCCTTAAACTGCATTTTTCTCAGTTTGGGGAAATATCCAATTGAGCCCCAAAAAGCGCCCAAGGCTATAATACCCTTACTGTTCAGCCCATTTGGGGCCACCCCTGCAACATGGCTGAATTGCATGATTGTGGCCATTTTCCATGCAGAGTGATCAATTGCTTACCATTCGACTGCATTTTTTTCAGTTTGATGCAAAAGTCCTTTTGAGCCCCAAAAAGCACAAAAGGCTATGACCTTCCCGTTCGGGCCATTTGTGGCCACCCCTGCAACATGGCTGAACTGCATGATTGTGTCCATTTTCCATGCAGAAAGATCAGTTGCTTGCCATTCGGCTACATTTTTGTCAGTTTGCAGCAAAAGTCTGTTTGAGCCCCAAAAACACACAATACCAAACCCTCACCATTCGGGCATCTTGGGGCCACCCCTGTAACATGGCCGAATTGCATGATTTTAGCCATTTTCCATGCAGAGTGATCAATTGCTTGCCCTCAGACTGCATTTTTCTCAGTTTGGGGCAAAAGTCCGTTTCAGTCTCAAAAAGCGAACAAGGCTATACCCTTACTGTTCGGGCAATTTGAGGCCACCCTTGCAACATGCCTGAACTGTATGATTGTGGCTATTTTCCATGGAGAGTGATTAATTGCTCGCCATTCAGCTGTATTTTTCTCAGTTTGGGGCAAAAGTCCATTTGAGCCCAAAAAAGCACACAAGGCTATACCCTAACGGTTCGGTCCATTTAGGGTCACCGCTGCAACGTGGCTGAATTGCATGATTGTGGCTATTTTCCATGCAGAGTGATCAATTGCTTGCCATTCGGCTGCATTTTTATCAGTTTGGGGCAAAAGTCCGTTTGAGCCCCAAAAAGCACATAAGGCTCTATCCTTTCTGTTTGGGCCATTTGGGCCACCTCTGCTATTTGGCTGAATTGAATGATTGTGGCCATTTTCCATGCAGAATGATCAATTGCTTGCCCTTAGACTGCATTTTTCTTAGTTTGTGGCAAAATTCCGTTTGAGCCCCAACAAGTGCACAAGGCTATACCCATACCGTTCGGGCTATTTGGGGCCACCCCTGCAACATGGCCGAATTGCACGATTGTGGCCATTTTCCATGCAGAATAATCAATTGCTTGACCTTACACTGCATTTTTCTCAGTTTAGGGCAAAAGTCCGTTTGAACCCAAAAAGGACAAAAGACTATACGCTTACCGTTCGTGCCATTTGGGGCCACCCTTGCAACATGGCTGAATTGCATGATTGTGGCCATTTTCCATGCAGAGTGATCAATTGCTTGCCATTCAGCTACATTTTTGTCACTTTGCGGCAAAAGTCGGTTTGAGCCCCAAAAAGCAAACAAGGCTGTACCCTTACCGCTAAGGCAATTTAGGGCCACCCCTGTTATTTGGCTGAATTGCATGATTGTGGCCATATTCCATACAAAATGATTAATTGCTTGCCCTTAAACTGCATTTTTCTCAGTTTGGGGAAAAAGTCCAATTAAGCCCCAAAAAGCGCCCAAGTCTATAATACCCGTGCTGTTCAGCCCATTTGGGGCCACCCTTGCAACATGGCTGAATTGCATGATTGTGGCCATTTTCCATGCAGAGTGATCAATTGCTTACCATTCGACTGCATTTTTATCAGTTTGATGCCAAAGTCCTTTTGAGCCCCAAAAAGCACAAAAGGCTATGACCTTCCCGTTCGGGCCATTTGTGGCCACCCCTGCAACATGGCTGAACTGCATGATTGTGGCCATTTTCCATGCAGAAAGATCAATTGCTTGCCATTCGGCTACATTTTTGTCAGTTTGCGGCAAAAGTCTGTTTGAGCCCCAAAAACACACAATACCAAACCCTCACCATTCGGGCATCTTGGGGCCACCCCTGCAACATGGCCGAATTGCATGATTTTAGCCATTTTCCATGCAGAGTGATCAATTGCTTGCCCTTAGACTGCATTTTTCTCAGTTTGGGGCAAAAGTCTGTTTCAGCCTCAACAAGCGCACAAGGCTATACCCTTACTGTTCGGGCAATTTGAGGCCACCCTTGCAACATGCCTGAACTGTATGATTGTGGCTATTTTCCATGGAGAGTGATTAATTGCTCGCCATTCAGCTGTATTTTTCTCAGTTTGGGGCAAAAGTCCATTTGAGCCCCAAAAAGCACACAAGGCTATACCCTAACGGTTCGGTCCATTTAGGGTCACCGTTGCAACGTGGCTGAATTGCATGATTGTAGCTATTTTCCATGCAGAGTGATCAATTGCTTGCCATTCGGCTGCATTTTTATCAGTTTGGGGCAAAAGTCCGTTTGAGCCCCAAAAAGCACACAAGGCTCTACCCTTTCTGTTTGGGCCATTTGGGCCACCACTGCTATTTGGCTGAATTGAATGATTGTGGCCATTTTCCATGCAGAATGATCAATTGCTTGCCCTTAGACTGCATTTTTCTCAGTTTGTGGCAAAATTCCGTTTGAGCCCCAACAAGCGCACAAGGCTATACCCATACCGTTCGGGCTATTTGGGGCCACCCCTGCAACATGGCCGAATTGCATGATTGTGGCCATTTTCCATGCAGAATAATCAATTGCTTGACCTTACACTGCATTTTTCTCAGTTTAGGGTAAAAGTCCATTTGAGCCCCAAAAAGCGCATAAGGCTATAATGTCTTCACTGTTCGGGCCATTAGGGGCCACCCCTGCAACATGGCTGAATTGCATGATTGTGGCCATTTTCCATGCAAAGTGATCAATTGCTTGCCATTCGGCTGCATTTTTCTCAGTTTGGGGCAAAAGTCCGTTTGAACCCAAAAAGGACAAAAGACTATACCCTTACCGTTCGTGCCCTTTGGGGCCACCTTTGCAACAAGGCTGAATTGCATGATTGTGGCCATTTTCCATGCAGAGTGATCAATTGTTTGCCATTCAGATACATTTTTGTCAGTTTGCGGCAAAAGTTGGTTTGAGCCCCAAAAAGCACACAAGGCTGTACCCTTACCGCTCAGGAATTTAGGGCCACCCCTGCTATTTGGCTGAATTGCATGATTGTGGCCACATTCCATGCAGAATGATTAATTGCTTGCCCTTAGACTGCCTTTTTCTCAGTTTGGGGAAAAAGTCCAATTGAGCCCCAAAAAAGCGCCCAAGGCTATAATACCCTTACTGTTCAGCCCATTTGGGGCCACCCCTGCAACATGGCTGAAATGCATGATTTTGGCCATTTTCCATGCAGAGTGACCAATTGCTTGCCACTTGACTGCATTTCTTTCAGTTTGATGCAAAAGTCCTTTTGAGCCGCAAAAAGCACACAAGGCTATGCCCTTCCCGTTCAGGCCATTTGGGGCCACCCCTGCAACATGGCCGAAGTGCATGATTGTGGCCATATTCCATGCAAAGTGATCAATTGCTTGCCCTTAGGCCGCTTTTTTCTCAGTTTGTGGCAAAAGTCCGTTTGAGCCCCAAAAAGCACAACAGGCTATACCCTTCCCGTTCGGGCCATTTGGGGCCACCCTTGCAACATTTCCGAATTGCATGATTTTAGCCATTTTCCATGCAGAGTGATCAATTGCTTGCCCTTAGGCTGCATTTTTCTCTGTTTGGGGTAAAAGTCCGTTTCAGCCTCAAAAAGCGCACAAGGATATATCCTTACCGTTCGGGCAATTTGAGGCCACCCTTGCAACATGTCTGAACTGTATGATTGTGGCTATTTTCCATGGAGAGTGATTAATTGCTCGCCATTCGGCTGCATTTTTCTCAGTTTGGGGCAAAAGTCCATTTGAGCCCCAAAAAGCACAGAAGGCTATAGCCATCCCGTTCTGGCCATTAGGGGCCACCCCTGCAACATGTTTGAATTGCATGATTGTGGCCATTTTCCATGCAGAGTGATCAATTGCTTGCCATTCGGCTACATTTTTTGTCAGTTTGCGGCAAAAGTCTGTTTGAGCCCCAAAAAGCACACAAGGCTATACCTTTACCGCTCGGGCAATTTGGGTCCACCCCTGCTATTTGGCTGAATTGCATGATTGTGGCCATATTCCATGCAGAATGATTAATTGCTTGCCCTTAAACTGCATTTTTCTCAGTTTGGGGAAAAAGTCTAATTGAGCCCCAAAAATCGCCAAAGGCTATAATACCCTTACTGTTCAACCCATTTGGGGCCACCCCTGCAACATGGCTGAATTGCATGATTGTGGCCATTTTCCATGCAGAGTGATCAATTGCTTGCCACTCGACTGCATTTCTTTCAGTTTGATGCAAAAGTCCTTTTGAGCCCCAAAAAGCACACAAGGCTATGCCCTTCCCGTTCGGGCCATTTGGGGCCACCCCTGCAACATGGCTGAATTGCATGATTGTGGCCATTTTCCATGCAGAGTGATCAATTGCTTGCCATTCGGCTACATTTTTGTCAGTTTGCGGCAAAAGTCTGTTTGAGCCCCAAAAAGCACACAATACCATACCCTCACCATTTGGGCATCTTGGGGCCAGCCCTGCAACATGGCCGAAGTGCAAGATTGTGGCCATTTTCCATGCAGAGTGATCAATTGCTTGCCCTTAGGCAGCTTTTTTCTCTGTTTGGGGCAAAAGTCCCCTATACCCTTCCCGTTAAGGACATTTGGGGCCACCCCTGCAACATGGCTGAATTGCATGATTATGGCCATTTTCCATGCAGATTGATCACTTGCTTGCCATTCGGCTACATTTTTCTCAGTTCGGGGCAAAAGTCCGTTTGAGCCCAAAAAAGCACACAATACTATACCCTCACCGTTCGGGCATCTTCGGGCCACCCATGCAACATTTCCGAATTGCATGATTTTAGCCATTTTCCATGCAGAGTGATCAATTGCTTGCCGTTAGGCTGCATTTTTCTCTGTTTGGGGGAAAAGTCCGTTTCAGCCTTAAAAAGCGCACAAGGCTATATCCTTACCGTTTCGACATTTTGAGGCCACCCTTGCAACATGTCTGAACTGAATGATTGTGGCTATTTTCCATGCAGAGTGATTAATTGCTCGCCATTCGGCTGCATTTTTCTCAGTTTGGGGCAAAACTCTTTTTGAGCCCCAAAAAGCACACAAGGCTATACCCTAACGGTTCGGTCCATTTAGGGTCACCGCTGCAACATGGCTGAATTGCATGATTGTGGCTATTTTCCATGCAGAGTGATCAATTGCTTGCCACTCGGCTACATTTTTCTCAGTTTGGGAAAAAGTCCGTTTGAGCCTCAAAAAGCACACAATGCTATACCCTTACCATCTGGGCCACTTGAGGCCACAACTGCAACATTGCCGAAGTGCATGATTGTGGCCATTTTCCATGCAGAGTGAACAATTGCTTGCCCTTAGGCCACTTTTTTCTCAGTTTAGGGTAAAAGTCCCTTTGAGCCCCAAAAAGCACAGAAGGCTATACCCTTCCCGTTAAGGACATTTCGGGCCACCCCTGCAACATGGCTGAATTGCATGATTATGGCCATTTTCAATGCAGAGTGATACCTTGCTTGCCATTCGGCTTAATTTTTCTCAGTTTGGGGCAAAAGTCCGTTTCAGCCGAAAAAAGCACACTATACTATACCCTCACCGTTCGGGCATCTTGGGGCCACCCCTGCAACATGGCCGAATTGCATGATTGTTGCCATTTTCCATGCAGAGTGATCAATTGCTTGCCCTTAGGCTACTTTTTTCTCAGTTTAAGGCAAAGGTGTATTTGAGCCCCAAAAAGCCCATTATACTATACATTCACCTTTCGAGCATCTTCGAGCCACAGCTGCAACATGGCTGAATTGCATGATTGTGGCCATTTTCCATGCAGAGTGATCAATTGCTTGCGCTTAGGCTGCATTTTTCTCAGTTTGGGGCAAAAGTTCGTTTGAGCCCCAAAAAGCGCAAAAGACTATATTCTTACCGTTCGGGCAATTTGAGGCCACCCCTGCAGCATGTCTGAATTGTATGGTTGTAGCTATTTTCCATGCAGAGTGAACAATTGCTTGCCATTCGGCTATATTTTTCTCATTTTAGGGCAAAAGTCCGTTTGAGCCCCAAAACGTGAACAAGGCTATAGCCATGCAGTTCCCGATATTTTGGGTCACCCCTGCAACATGGCTGAATTGCAGGATTGTGGCCATTTTCCATGCAGTGTGATAAATTGCTTGCCCTTAGGCTGCATTTTTCTCAGTTTGGGGCAAAAGTCTGTTTGAGCCCCAAAAAGCGCACAAGGCTATACCCCAACCGCTCGGGCCATTTAGGGGCATCCCTGCAACATGGCTGAATTGCATGGTTGTGGCCATTTTACATGCAGAGTGATTAATTTCTTGCCATTCAGCTGCATTTTTCTCAGTTTGGGGCAAAAGTCAGTTGGACCCTCAAAAAGCACACAAAGTTATACCCTAACCGTTCGGGCCATTTAGGGCCATCCCTGCAACATGGCTGAATTGCATGGTTGTGGCCATTTTCCATGCAGAGTGATAAATTTCTTGCCATTTGGCTGAATTTTTGTCAGTTTGGGGCAAAAGTCGGTTTGAGCCCCAAAAAGCACACAAGGCTATACCCTTACCGCTCGGGCAATTTGGGTCCACCGCTGCTATTTGGCTGAATTGCCTGATTGTGGCCATATTCCATGCAGAATTATCAATTTCTTGCCCTTAGACAGCATTTTTCTCAGTTTGGGGAAAAAGTCCAATTGAGCCCCAAAAAGTGCCCAAGGCTATAATACCATTACTGTTCAGCCCATTTGGGGCCACCAATGCAACATGGCTGAATTGCATGATTGTGGCCATTTTCCATGCAGAGTGATCAATTGCTTGCCATTCAACAGCATTTCTTTCAGTGTGAGGCAAAAGTCCGTTTGAGCCCAAAAAAGCACACAAGGCTATATCCTTACCGCTTGGGCAATTTGGGGCCACCCGTGCTATTTGGCCGAATTGCATGATTGTGGCCATATTCCATGCAGAGTGATCAATTTTGTTGCCATTCGACTGCATTTCATTCAGTTTGAGGCAAAAGTCCGTTTGAGCCCCAAAAAGCACACAAGGCTATACCCATCCCGTTTTGGCCATTAGGGGCCACCCCTGCAACATGTCTGAATTGCATGATTGTGGCCATTTTCCATGCAGAGTGATCAATTGCTTGCCAATCGCCTACATTTTTGTCAGTTTGCGGCAAAAGTCGGTTTGAGCCCCAAAAAGCACACAAGGCTATACCCTTACCACTCAGGCAATTTGGGGCCACCCCTGCTATTTGGCTGAATTGCATGATTGTGGCCATATTCCATGCAGAATGATTAATTGCTTGCCCTTAAACTGCATTTTTCTCAGTTTGGTGAAAAAGTCCAATTGAGCCCCAAAAAGCGCCCAAGGCTATAATACCCTTACTGTTCAGCCCATTTGGGGCCACCCCTGCAACATGGCTGAATTGCATGATTGTGGCCATTTTCGATGTAGAGTAATCAATTGCTTGCCATTCGGCTACATTTTTCTCAGTTTGGGGAAAAAGTCCGTTTCAGCCACAAAAAGCACACAATGCTATACCCTTACCATGTGGGCCACTTGAGGCCACCCCTGCAACATGGCCGAAGTGAATGATTGTGGCCATATTCCATGCAATGTGATCAATTGCTTGCCCTTAGGCCGCTTTTTTCTCAGTTTGGGGCAAAAGTCCCTTTGAGCCCCAAAAAGCACAAAAGGCTATACCCTTCCCGTTAAGGACATTTGGGGCCACCCCTGCAACGTGGCTGAATTGCATGATTATGGCCATTTTCTATGCAGATTGATCACTTGCTTGCCATTCGGCTTCATTTTTCTCAGTTCGGGGCAAAAGTCCGTTTGAGCCCAAAAAAGCACACTATACTATACCCTCACCGTTCGGGCATCTTGGGGCCACCCATGCAACATTTCCGAATTGCATGATTTTAGCCATTTTCCATGCAGAGTGATAAATTGCTTGCCCTTAGGCTGCATTTTTCTCTGTTTGGGGCAAAAGTCCATTTGAGCCCCAAAAAGCACACAAGGCTATACCCTAACGGTTCGGTCCATTTAGGGTCACCGCTGCAACATGACTGAATTGCATGATTGTGGCTATTTTCCATGCAGAGTGATCAATTGCTTGCCATTCGGCTACATTTTTGTCAGTTTGCGGCAAAAGTCAGTTTGAGCCCCAAAAAGCACACAAGGCTGTACCCTTACTGCTCAGGCAATTTAGGGCCACCCCTGCTATTTGGCTGAATTGCATGATTGCGGCCATATTCAATGTAGAATGATTAATTGCTTGCCCTTAAACTGCATTTTTTGTCAGTTTGGGGAAAAAGTCAAATTGAGCCCCAAAAAGCGCCCAAGGCTATAATACCCTTACTGTTCAGCCCATTTGGAGCCACCCCTGCAACATGGCTGAATTGCATGATTGTGGCCATTTTCCATGTAAAGTGATCAATTGCTTGCCATTCGACTGCATTTCTTTCAGTTTGATGCAAAAGTCCTTTAGAGCCCCAAAAAGCACACAAGGCTAAACCCATCCCGTTCTGGCCATTAGGGGCCACCCCTGCAACATGTCTGAATTGCATGATTGTGGCCATTTTCCATGCAGAGTGATCAATTGCTTGCCATTCGGCTAATTTTTTGTCAGTTTTTCAAAATTCTGTTTGAGCCCCAAAAAGCACACAAGGCTATACCCTTACCGCTCAGGCAATTTGGGGTCACCCCTGCTATTTGGCTGAATTGCATGATTGCGGCCACATTCCATGCAGAATGATTAATTGCTTGCCCTTAGACTGCATTTTTCACAGTTTGGGGAAAAAGTCCAATTGAGCCCCAAAAAGCGCCCAAGGCTATAATACCCTTACTGTTCAGCCCATTTGGGGCCACCCCTGCAACATGGCTGAATTGCATGATTGTGGCCATTTTCGATGTAGAGTAATCAGTTGCTTGCCATTCGGCTACATTTTTCTCAGTTTTGGGAAAAAGTCCGTTTCAGCCACAAAAAGCTCACAATGCTATACCCTTACCATGTGGGCCACTTGAGGCCACCCCTGCAACATGGCCGAATTGCATGATTTTAGCCATTTTCCATGCAAAGTGATCAATTACTTGCCCTTAGGCCGCTTTTTTCTCAGTTTGGGGCAAAAGTCCCTTTGAGCCCCAAAAAGCACACAAGGCTATACCCTTCCCGTTCAGGACATTTGGGACAACCCCTGCAACATGGCTGAATTGCATGATTATGGCCATTTTCTATGGAGATTGATCACTTGCTTGCCATTCGGCTTAATTTTTCTCAGTTTGGGGCAAAAGTCCGTTTCAGCCCAAAAAAGCACACTGTACTATACCCTCACCGTTCGGGCTATTTGGGGCCACCCCTGCAACATGGCCGAATTGCACGATTGTGGCCATTTTCCATGCAAAGTGATCAATTGCTTGCCATTCGGCTGCATTTTTCTCAGTTTGCAGCAAAAGTCCGTTTGAGCCTCAAAAAGCTAAAAAGGCTATACCCTAACCATTCGGGCAATTTGAGGCCACCCTTGCAACAAGGCTGAATTGCATGATTGTGGCCATATTCCATGCAGAGTGATCAGTTGTTTGCCATTCGACTGCATTTCATTCAGTTTGAGGCAAAAGTCCGTTTGAGCCCCAAAAAGCACACAAGGCTATACCCTTACCGCTCGGGCAATTTGGGTCCACCCCTGCTATTTGGCTGAATTGCATGATTGTGGCCATATTCCATGTAGAATGATTAATTGCTTACCCTTAAACTGCATTTTTCTCAGTTTGGGGAAAAAGTCTAATTGAGCCCCAAAAATCGCCAAAGGCTATAATACCCTTAATGTTCAGCCCATTTGGGGCCACCCCTGCAACATGGCTGAATTGCATGATTGTGGCCATTTTCCATGCAGAGTGATCAATTGCTTACAATTCGACTGCATTTTTTTCAGTTGGATGCAAAAGCCCTTTTGAGCCCCAAAAAGCACAAAAGGCTATGACCTTCCCGTTCGGGCCATTTGGGGCCACCCCTGCAACATGGCTGAACTGCATGATTGTGGCCATTTTCCATGCAGAAAGATCAATTGCTTGCCATTCGGCTACATTTTTGTCAGTTTGCGGCAAAAGTCTGTTTGAGCCCCAAAAACACACAATACCAAACCCTCACCATTCGGGCATCTTGGGGCCACCCCTGCAACATGGCCGAATTGCATGATTTTAGCCATTTTCCATGCAGAGTGATCAATTGCTTGCCCTTAGACTGCATTTTTCTCAGTTTGGGGCAAAAGTCCGTTTCAGCCTCAAAAAGCAAACAAGGCTATACCATTACTGTTCGGGCAATTTGAGGCCACCCTTGCAACATGTCTGAACTGTATGATTGTGGCTATTTTCCATGGAGAGTGATTAATTGCTCGCCATTCGGCTGCATTTTTCTCAGTTTGGGGCAAAAGTCCATTTGAGCCCCAAAAAGCACAGAAGGCTATACCCATCCCGTTCTGGCCATTAGGGGCCACCCCTGCAACATGTCTGAATTGCATGATTGTGGCCATTTTCCATGCAGAGTGATCAATTGCTTGCCATTCGGCTACATTTTTTGTCAGTTTGCGGCAAAAGTCTGTTTGAGCCCCAAAAAGCACACAAGGCTATACCCATACCGCTCAGGCAATTTGGGGCCACCCCTGCTATTTGGCTGAATTGCATGATTGTGGCCACATTCCATGCAGAATAAATAATTGCTTGCCCTTAGACTGCCTTTTTCTCAGTTTGGGGAAAAAGTCCAATTGAGCCACAAAAAGTGCCCAAAGCTATAATACCCTTACTGTTCAGCCCATTTGAGGCCACCCCTGCAACATGGCTGAATTGCATGATTGAGGGCATTTTCCATGCAGAGTGATCAATTGCTTGCCACTCGACTGCATTTCTTTCAGTTTGATGCAAAAGTCCTTTTGAGCCGCAAAAAGCACACAAGGCTATGCCCTTCCCGTTCGGGCCATTTGGGGCCACCCCTGCAACATGGCTGAATTGCATGATTGTGGCCATTTTCCATGCAGAGTGATCAATTGCTTGCCCTTAGGCCGCTTTTTTCTCTGTTTGGGGCAAAAGTCCCCTATACCCTTCCCGTTAGGGACATTTGGGGCCACCCCTGCAACATGGCTGAATTGCATGATTATGGCCATTTTCCATGCAGATTGATCACTTGCTTGCCATTCGGCTACATTTTTCTCAGTTCGGGGCAAAAGTCCGTTTGAGCCAAAAAAAGCACACAATACTATACCCTCACCGTTCGGGCATCTTGGGGCCACCCATGCAACATTTCCGAATTGCATGATTTTAGCCATTTCCATGCAGAGTGATCAATTGCTTGCCCTTAGGCTGCATTTTTCTCTATTTGGGGCAAAAGTCCGTTTCAGCCTCAAAAAGCGCACAAGGCTATATCCTTACCGTTTCGGCAATTTGAGGCCACCCTTGCAACATGTCTGATCTGAATGATTGTGGCTATTTTCCATGCAGAGTGATTAATTGCTCGCCATTCGGCTGCATTTTTCTCAGTTTGGGGCAAAACTCTTTTTGAGCCCCAAAAAGCACACAAGGCTATACCCTAACGGTTCGGTTCATTTAGGGTCACCGCTGCAACATGGCTGAATTGCATGATTGTGGCTATTTTCCATGCAGAGTGATCAATAGCTTGCCATTCGACTTCATTTCTTTCAGTTTGAGGCAAAAGTCCGTTTGAGCCCCAAAAACCACACAAGGCTATACCCTTCCCGTTCGGGCTATTTGGGGCCATCCTTGCAACAACTCTGAATTGCATGATTGTGGCCATTTTCGATGCAGAGTAATCAATTGCTTGCCATTCGGCTACATTTTTCTCAGTTTGGGAAAAAGTCCGTTTGAGCCTCAAAAAGCACACAATGCTATACCCTTACCATCTGGGCCACTTGAGGCCACAACTGCAACATTGCCGAAGTGCATGATTGTGGCCATTTTCCATGTAGAGTGAACAATTGCTTGCACTTAGGCCACTTTTTTCTCAGTTTGGGGTAAAAGTCCCTTTGAGCCCCAAAAAGCACAGAAGGCTATACCCTTCCCGTTAAGGACATTTCGTGCCACCCCTGCAACATGGCTGAATTGCATGATTATGGCCATTTTCTATGCAGAGTGATAACTTGCTTGCCATTCGGCTTAATTTTTCTCAGTTTGGGGCAAAAGTCCGTTTCAGCCCAAAAAAGGACACTATACTATACCCTCACCGTTCGGGCATCTTGGGGCTACCCCTGCAATATGGCCGAATTGCATGATTGTTGCCATTTTCCATGCAGAGTGATCAATTTCTTGCCCTTAGGCTACTTTTTTCTCAGTTTAAGGCAAAAGTGTATTTGAGCCCCAAAAACCCATTATACTATACCCTCACCTTTCGAGCATCTTCGAGCCACAGCTGCAACATGGCTGAATTGCATGATTGTGGCCATTTTCCATGCAGAGTGATCAATTGCTTGCGCTTAGGCTGCATTTTTCTCAGTTTGGGGCAAAAGTTCGTTTGAGCCCCAAAAAGCGCAAAAGACTATATTCTTACCGTTCGGGCAATTTGAGGCCACCCCTGCAGCATGTCTGAATTGTATGGTAGTAGCTATTTTCCATGCAGAGTGAACAATTGCTTGCCATTCGGCTATCTTTTTCTCATTTTAGGGCAAAAGTCCGTTTGAGCCCCAAAACGTGAACAAGGCTATAGCCATGCAGTTCCCGATATTTTGGGTCACCCCTGCAACATGGCTGAATTGCAGGATTGTGGTCATTTTCCATGCAGTGTGATCAATTGCTTGCCCTTAGGCTGCATTTTTTTCAGTTTGGGGCAAAAGTCTGTTTGAGCCCCAAAAAGCGCACAAGGCTATACCCTAACCGTTCGGGGCATTTAGGGCCATCCCTGCAACATGGCTGAATTGCATGGTTGTGGCCATTTTCCATGCAGAGTGATAAATTTCTTGCCATTCGGCTGCATTTTTGTCAGTTTGGGGCAAAAGTCGGTTTGAGCCCCAAAAAGCACACAAGGCTATACCCTTACCGCTCGGGCAATTTGGGTCCACCCCTGCTATTTGGCTGAATTGCATGATTGTGGCCATATTCCATGCAGAATGATCAATTTCTTGCCCTTAGACTACATTTTTCTCAGTTTGGGGAAAAAGTCCAATTGAGCCCCAAAAAGTGCCCAAGGCTATAATACCATTACTGTTCAGCCCATTTGGGGCCACCCCTGCAACATGGCTGAATTGCATGATTGTGGCCATTTTCCATGCAGAGTGATCAATTGCTTGCCATTCGACTGCATTTCCTTCAGTTTGAGGCAAAAGTCCGTTTGAGCCCCAAAATGCACACAAGGCTATACCCGTCCCCTTCAGGCCATTAGGGGCCACCCCTAGAACATGGTTGAATTGCATGATTGTGGCCATTTTTCATGCAGAGTGTTCAATATGTTGCCATTCGACAGCATTTCTTTCAGTGTGAGGCAAAAGTCCGTTTGAGCCCCAAAAAGCACACAAGACTATACCCTTACCGCTCGGGCAATTTCGGGCCACCCGTGCTATTTGGCCGAATTGCATGATTGTGGCCATATTCCATGCAAAGTGATCAATTGCTTGCCATTCGACTGCATTTCATTCAGTTTGATGCAAAAGTCCGTTTGAGCCCCAAAAAGCACACAAGGCTATACCCATCCCGTTTTGGCCATTAGGGGCCACCCCTGCAACATGTCTGAATTGCATGATTGTGGCCATTTTCCATGCAGAGTGATCAATTGCTTGCCATTCGCCTACATTTTTGTCAGTTTGCGGCAAAAGTCGGTTTGAGCCCCAAAAAGCACACAAGGCTATACCCTTACCACTCAGGCAATTTGGGGCCACCCCTGCTATTTGGCTGAATTGCATGATTGTGGCCATATTCCATGCAGAATGATTAATTGCTTGCCCTTAAACTGCATTTTTCTCAGTTTGGGGAAAAAGTCCAATTGAGCCCCAAAAAGCGCCCAAGGCTATAATACCCTTACTGTTCAGCCCATTTGGGGCCACCCCTGCAACATGGCTGAATTGCATGATTGTGGCCATTTTCGATGTAGAGTAATCAATTGCTTGCCATTCGGCTACATTTTTCTCAGTTTGGGGAAAAAGTCTGTTTCAGCCACAAAAAGCACACAATGCTATACCCTTACGATGTGGGCCACTTGAGGCCACCCCTGCAACATGGCCGAAGTGCATGATTGTGGCCATATTCCATGCAATGTGATCAATTGCTTGCCCTTAGGCCGCTTTTTTCTCAGTTTGGGGCAAAAGTCCCTTTGAGCCCCAAAAAGCACAAAAGGCTATACCCTTCCCGTTAAGGACATTTGGGGCAACCCCTGCAACGTGGCTGAATTGCATGATTATGGCCATTTTCTATGCAGATTGATCACTTGCTTGCCATTCGGCTACATTTTTCTCAGTTCGGGGCAAAAGTCCGTTTGAGCCCAAAAAAGCACACAATACTATACCCTCACCGTTCGGGCATCTTGGGGCCACCCATGCAACATTTCCGAATTGCATGATTTTAGCCATTTTCCATGCAGAGTGATAAATTGCTTGCCCTTAGGCTGCATTTTTCTCTGTTTGGGGCAAAAGTCCATTTGAGCCCCAAAAAGCACACAAGGCTATACCCTAACGGTTCGGTCCATTTAGGGTCACCTCTGCAACATGGCTGAATTGCATGATTGTGGCTATTTTCCATGCAGAGTGATCAATTGCTTGCCATTTGGCGACATTTTTGTCAGTTTGCGGCAAAAGTCAGTTTTAGCCCCAAAAAGCACACAAGGCTGTACCCTTACCGCTCAGGCAATTTAGGGCCACCCCTGCTATTTGGCTGAATTTCATGATTGCGGCCATATTCAATGCAGAATGATTAATTGCTTGCCCTTAAACTGCATTTTTTCTCAGTTTGGGGAAAAAGTCAAATTGAGCCCCAAAAAGCGCCCAAGGCTATAATACCCTTACTGTTCAGCCCATTTGGAGCCACCCCTGCAACATGGCTGAATTGCATGATTGTGGCCATTTTCCATATAGAGTGATCAATTGCTTGCCATTCGACTGCATTTCTTTCAGTTTGATGCAAAAGTCCTTTAGAGCCCCAAAAAGCACACAAGGCTAAACCCATCCCGTTCTGGCCATTAGGGGCCACCCCTGCAACATGTCTGAATTGCATGATTGTGGCCATTTTCCATGCAGAGTGATCAATTGCTTGCCATTCGGCTACATTTTTTGTCAGTTTGCGGCAAAAGTCTGTTTGAGCCCCAAAAAGCACACAAGGCCATACCCTTACCGCTCAGGCAATTTGGGGCCACCCCTGCTATTTGGCTGAATTGCATGATTGTGGCCACATTCCATGCAGAATGATTAATTGCTTGCCCTTAGACTGCATTTTTCACAGTTTGGGGAAAAAGTCCAATTGAGCACCAAAAAGCGCCCAAGGCTATAATACCCTTACTGTTCAGCCCATTTGGGGCCACCCCTGCAACATGGCTGAATTGCATGATTGTGGCCATTTTCGATGTAGAATAATCAATTGCTTGCCATTCGGCTACATTTTTCTCAGTTTGGGGAAAAAGTCCGTTTTAGCCACAAAAAGCACACAATGCTATACCCTTACCATGTGGGCCACTTGAGGCAACCCCTGCAACATGGCCGAATTGCATGATTTTAGCCATTTTCCATGCAAAGTGATCAATTACTTGCCCTTAGGCCGCTTTTTTCTCAGTTTGGGGCAAAAGTCCCTTTGAGCCCCAAAAAGCACACAAGGCTATACCCTTCCCGTTGAGGACATTTGGGACCACCCCTGCAACATGGCTGAATTGCATGATTATGGCCATTTTCTATGGAGATTGATCACTTGCTTGCCATTCGGCTTAATTTTTCTCAGTTTTGGGCAAAAGTCCGTTTCAGCCCAAAAAAGCACACTATACTATACCCTCACCGTTCGGGCTATTTGGGGCCACCCCTGCAACATGGCCGAATTGCACGATTGTGGCCATTTTCCATGCAGAATAATCAATTGCTTGACCTTACACTGCATTTTTCTCAGTTTAGGGCAAAAGTCCATTTGAGCCCCAAAAAGCACATAAGGCTATAATGTCTTTACTGTTCGGGCCATTAGGGGCCACCCCTGCAACATAGCTGAATTGCATGATTGTGGCCATTTTCCATGCAAAGTGATCAATTGCTTGTCATTCGGCTGCATTTTTCTCAGTTTGCGGCAAAAGTCCGTTTGAGCCTCAAAAAGCTCAAAAGGCTATACCCTAACCATTCGGGCAATTTGAGGCCACCCTTGCAACAAGGCTGAATTGCATGATTGTGGCCATTTTCGATGCAGAGTAATCAATTGCTTGCCATTCGGCTACATTTTTCTCATTTTAGGGAAAAAGTCCGTTTGAGCCACAAAAAGCACACAAAGCTATACCCTTACCATCTGGGCCACTTGAGGCCACCCCTGCAACATGGCCGAAGTGCATGATTGTGGCCATTTTCCATGCAAAGTGATCAATTGCTTGCCCATAGGCCGCTTTTTTCTCAGTTTGTGGCAAAAGTCCCTTTGAGCCCCAAAAAGCACAAAAGGCTATACCCTTCCCGTTAAGGACATTTGGGGCCACCCCTGCAACATGGCTGAATTGCATGATTCTGGCCATTTTCTATGCAGATTGATCACTTGCTTGCCATTTGGCTACATTTTTCTCAGTTCGGGGCAAAAGTCCGTTTGAGCCCAAAAAGGCACACAATACTATACCCTCACCGTTCGGGCATCTTGGGGCTACCCATGCAACATTCCGAATTGCATGATTGTTGCCATTTTCCATGCAGAGTGATCAATTGCTTGCCCTTAGGCTGCATTTTTCTCAGTTTGGGGCAAAAGTCCGTTTGAGCCTCAAAAAGCTCAAAAGGCTATACCCTAACCATTCGGGCAATTTGAGGCCACCCCTGCAACATGTATGAATTGCATATTTTGGTTATTTTCCATACAGAGTGATCAATTGCTTGCCATTCGGCTGCATTTTTCTCAGTTTGGGGTAAAAGTCCGTTTGAGACCAAAAAGCGCACAAGGCTATACCCTAACAGTTCGAGCAATTTGGGGCCACCGCTGCAACATGGCTGAATTGCATGATTGTTGCCATTTTCGATGCAGAGTGATCAATTGCTTGCCATTCGGCTGCAATTTTCTCTGTTTGGTTCAAAATTCTGTTTGAGCCCCAAAAAGCACACAATCCTATTTTTTCCCGTTCGGGCTAATTGGGACCACCCCTGCAACATGGCTGAATTGCATGATTGTGGTCATTTTCCATGCAGAGTGATCAATTGCTTTCCATGCAGCTACTTTTTTCTCAGTTTAAGGCAAAAGTTTATTTGAGTCCCAAAAGCGCACAATACTATACCCTAACCGTTCGGGCATCTTTGGGCTACAGTTGCAACATGGGTGAATTGCATCATTGTGGCCATTTTCCTTGCAGAGTGATCAATTGCTTGCCCTTAGGCTGCATTTTTCTCAGTTTGGGGCAAAAGTTCCTTTGAGCCCCAAAATGCGCAAAAGGCTATATTCTTACCGTTCGGGCAATTTGAGGCCACCCCTGCAGCATGTCTGAATTGTATGGTTGTAGCTATTTTCCATGCAGAGTGATCAATTGCTTGCCCTTAGGCTGCATTTTTCTCAGTTTGGGGAAAAAGTCTGTTTGAGCCCCAAAAACCGCACAGGCCTATACCCTAACCGCTCGGGCCATTTAGGGCCATCCCTGCAACATGGCTGAATTGCATGGTTGTGGCCACTTTCCATGCAGAGTGATTAATTTCTTGCCATTCAGCTGCATTTTTCTCAGTTTGGGGCAAAAGTCAGTTGGAGCCTCAAAAAGCACACAAATTTATACCCTAACCGTTCGGGCCATTTAGGGCCATCCCTGCAACATGGCTGAATTGCATGGTCGTGGCCATTTTCCATGCAGAGTGATAAATTTCTTGCCATTCGGCTGCATTTTTGTCAGTTTGGGGCAAAAGTCGGTTTGAGCCCCAAAAAGCACACAAGGCTATACCCATCCCGTTTTGGCCATTAAGGGCCACCACTGCAACATGTCTGAATTGCATGATTGTGACCATTTTCCATGCAGAGTGATCAATTGCTTGCCATTCGGCTACATTTTTGTCAGTTTGGGGCAAAAGTCCATTTGAGCCCTAAAAAGCACACAAGGCTCTACCATTTCTGTTTGGGCCATTTGGGCCACCTCTGCTATTTGGCTGAATTGAATGATTGTGGCCATTTTCCATGCAGAATGATCAATTGCTTGCGATTAGACTGCATTTTTCTCAGTTTGTGGCAAAATTCAGTTTGAGACAGAACAAGCGCATAAGGCTATACCCATACCGTTCGGGCTATTTGGGCCCACCCCTGCAACATGGCCGAATTGCACGATTGTGGCCATTTTCCATGCAGAATAATCAATTGCTTGACCTTACACTGTATTTTTCTCAGTTTAGGGCAAAAGTCCATTTGAACCCTAAAAAGCGCATAAGGCTATAATGACTTTACTGTTCGGGCCATTAGGGGCCACCCCTGCAACATGACTGAATTGCATGATTGTGGCCACTTTCCACGCAAAATTATCAATTGCTTGCCATTCGCCTGCATTTTTCTCAGTTTGGGGCATAAGTCCGTTTGAACCCACAAAGGACAAAAGACTATACCCTTACCGTTCGTGCTATTTGGGGCCACCCTTGCAACAAGGCTGAATTGCATGATTGTGGCCATTTTCCATGAAGAGTGATCAATTGCTTGCCATTTGGCTACATTTTTTTCAGTTTGGGACAAAAGTCCGTTTGAGCCCCAAAAAGCACTCAAGGTGACCCTACCTTACCGCTCGGGCAATTTGGGGCCACCCCTGCTATTTGGCTGAATTGCATGATTGTGGCCATATTCCATGCAGAATGATCAATTGCTTGACCTTAGACTGCATTTTTCTCAGTTTGGGGAATGTGTCCAATTGAGCCCCAAAAAGCGCCCAAGGCTATTATACCCTTACTGTTCAGCCAATTTGGGGCCACCCCTGCAACATGGCTGAATTGCATGATTGTGGCCATTTTCCATGCAGAGTGATCAATTGCTTGCCATTCGGCTACATTTATGTCAGTTTGCGGCAAAAGTCCAATTGAGCCCCAAAAAGAACACAATGTTGTACCCTTACCGCTCAGGCAATTTAGGGCCATCCCTGCTATTTGCCTGAATTGCATGATTTTGGCCTTATTCCATGCAGAATGATTAATTGCTTGCCCTTAAACTGCATTTTTCTCACTTTGGGGAAAAAGTCAAATTGAGCCCCAAAAAGCGCCAAGGTTATAATACCCTTCCTGTTCAGCCCATTTGGAGCCACCCCTGCAACATGGCTGAATTGCATGATTGTGGCCATTTTCCATGTATTTCTTTCAGTTTGATGCAAAAGGCCTTTTGAGCCCTTAAAAGCACACAAGGCTATACCCATCCCGTTCTGGCCATTAGAGGCCACCCCTGCATCATGTCTGAATTGCATGATTGTGGCCATTTTCCATGCAGAGTGATCAATTGCTTGCCATTCGGCTACATTTTTTGTCAGTTTGCGGCAAAAGTCTGTTTGAGCCCCAAAAAGCACACAAGGCTATACCCTTACCGCTCAGGCAATTTAGGGCCATCCCTGCTATTTGCCTGAATTGCATGATTTTGGCCACATTCCATGCAGAATGATTAATTGCTTGCCCTTAGACTGCATATTTCTCAGTTTGGGGAAAAAGTCCAATTGAGCCCCAAAAAGCGCCCAAGGCTATGATACCCTTACTGTTCATCCCATTTGGGGCCGCCCCTGCAACATGGCTGAATTGCATGATTGTGGTCATTTACCATGCAGAGTGATCAATTGCTTGGCACTCGACTGCATTTCTTTCAGTTTGATGCAAAAGTCCATTTGAGCAGCAAAAAGCACACAAGGCTATGCCCTTCCCGTTCGGGCCATTTGGGGCCACCCCTGCAACATGGCTGAATTGCATGATTGTGGCCATTTTCCATGCAGAGTGATCAATTGCTTGCCATTCGGCTACATTTTTGTCAGTTTGCGGCAAAAGTCTGTTTGAGCCCCAAAAAGCACATAAGGCTATACCCTTACCGCTCAGGTAATTTGGGGCCACCCGTGCTATTTGGCCGAATTGCATGATTGTGGCCATATTCCATGCAGAGTGATCAATTGCTTGCCATTCGACTGCATTTCATTCAGTTTGAGGCAAAAGTCCTTTTGAGCCCCAAAAAGCACACAAGGCTATACCCATCCCGTTCTGGCCATTAGGGGCCACCCCTGCAACATGTCTGAATTGCATGATTGTGGCCATTTTCCATGCAGAGTGATCAATTGCTTGCCATTCGGCTACATTTTTTGTCAATTTGCGGCAAAAGTCTGTTTGAGCCCCAAAAAGCACACAAGGCTGTACCCTTACCGCTCAGGCAATTTAGGGCCACCCCTGCTATTTGGCTGAATTGCATGATTGTGGCCATATTCCATGCAGAATGATTAATTGCTTGCCCTTAAACTGCATTTTTCTCAGTTTGGGGAAAAAGTCCAACTGATCCCCAAAAAGTGCCCAAGGCTATAATACCCTTACTGTTCAGTCCATTTGGAGCCACCCCTGCAACATGGCTGAATTGCATGATTGTGGCCATTTTCCATGTAGAGTGATGAATTGCTTGCCATTCGACTGCATTTCTTTCAGTTTGATGCAAAAGTCCTTTTGAGCCCCAAAAAGCACAAAAGGCTATACCCATCCCATTCTGGCCATTAGGGGCCACCCCTGCAACATGTCTGAATTGCATGATTGTGGCCATTTTCCATGCAGAGTGATCAATTGCTTGCCATTCGGCTACATTTTTTGTCAGTTTGCGGCAAAAGTCTGTTTGAGCCCCAAAAAGCACACAAGGCTATACCCTTACCGCTCAGGCAATTTGGGGCCACCCCTGCTATTTGGCTGAATTGCATGATTGTGGCCACATTCCATGCAGAATGATTAATTGCTTGCCCTTAGACTGCATTTTTCTCAGTTTGGGGAAAAAGTCCAATTGAGCCCCAAAAAGTGCCCAAGGCTATAATACCCTTACTGTTCAGCCCATTTGGGGCCACCCCTGCAGCATGGCTGAATTGCATGATTTTGGCCATTTTCCATGCAGAGTGACCAATTGCTTGCCACTCGACTGCATTTCTTTCAGTTTGATGTAAAAGTCCTTTTGAGCCCCAAAAAGCACACAAGGCTATACCCATCCCGTTCTGGTCATTAGGGGCCACCCCTGCAACATGTCTGAATTGCATGATTGTGGCCATTTTCCATGTAGAGTGATCAATTGCTTGCCATTCGGCTACATTTTTGTCAGTTCGGGGCAAAAGTCCGTTTGAGCCCAAAAAAGCACACAATACTATACCCTCACCGTTCGGGCATCTTGGGGCCACCCCTGCAACATGGCCGAATTGCATGATTTTAGCCATTTTCCATGCAGAGTGATCAATTGCTTGACCTTAGGCTGTATTTTTCTCTGTTTGGGTCAAAAGTCCGTTTCAGCCTCAAAAAGCGCACAAGGCTATATCCTTACCATTTGGGCAATTTGAGGCCACCCTTGCAACATGTCTGAACTGTATGATTGTGGCTATTTTTCATGCAGAGTGATTAATTGCTCGCCATTCGGCTGCATTTTTCTCAGTTTGGGGCAAAAGTCCGTTTGAGCCCCAAAAAGCACACAAGGCTATACCCTAACGGTTCGGTCCATTTAGGGTCACCGCTGCAACGTGGCTGAATTGCATGATTGTGGCTATTTTCCATGCAGAATGATCAATTGCTTGCCATTCGGCTGCATTTTTCTCAGTTTGCGGCAAAACTGGGTTTGAGCCCCAAAAAGCACACAAGGCTATACCCTTACCGCTCAGGCAATTTGGGGCCACCCCTGCTATTTGGCTGAATTGCATGATTGTGGCCATATTCCATGCAGAATGATTAATTGCTTGCCCTTAGACTGCATTTTTCTCAGTTTGGTGAAAAAGTCCAATTGAGCCCCAAAAAGCGCCCAAGGCTATAATAACCCTTACTGTTCAGCCCATTTGGGGCCACCCCTGCAACATGGCTGAACTGCATGATTGTGGCCATTTTCCATGCAGAGTGATCAATTGCTTGCCATTCGGCTACATTTTTGTCAGTTTGCGGCAAAAGTCTGTTTGAGCCCCAAAAACACACAATACCATACCCTCACCATTCGGGCATCTTGGTGCCACCCCTGCAACATGGCCGAATTGCATGATTTTAGCCATTTTCCATGCAGAGTGATCAATTGCTTGCCCTTAGACTGCATTTTTCTCAGTTTGGGGCAAAAGTCCGTTTCAGCCTCAAAAAGCGCACAAGGCTATACCCTAACGGTTCGGTCCATTTAGGGTCACCGCTGCAACGTGGCTGAATTGCATGATTGTGGCTATTTTCCATGCAGAGTGATCAATTGCTTGCCATTCGGCTGCATTTTTGTCAGTTTGCGGCAAAAGTCTGTTTGAGCCCCAAAAAGCACACAATACCATACACTCAGCATTTGGGCATCTTGGGGCCACCATTGCAACATGGCCGACTTGCATGATTTTAGCCATTTTCCATGCATAGTGATCAATTGCTTGCCCTTACGCTGCATTTTTCTCTGTTTGGGGCAAAAGTCCGTTTGAGCCCCAAAAAGCACACAAGGCTATACCCTAACGGTTCGGTCCATTTAGGGTCACCGCTGCAACGTGGCTGAATTGCATGATTGTGGCTATTTTCCATGCAGAGTGATCAATTGCTTGCCATTCGGCTGCATTTTTATCAGTTTGGGGCAAAAGTCCGTTTGAGCCCCAAAAAGCACACAAGGCTCTACCCTTTCTGTTTGGGCCATTTGGGCCACCTCTGCTATTTGGCTGAATTGAATGATTGTGGCCATTTTCCATGCAGAAAGCTCAATTGCTTGCCCTTAGACTGCATTTTTCTCAGTTTGTGGCAAAATTCCGTTTGAGCCCTAACAAGCGCACAAGGCTATACCCATACCGTTCGGGCTATTTGGGGCCACCCCTGCAACATGGCCGAATTGCACGATTGTGGCCATTTTCCATGCAGAATAATCAATTGCTTGACCTTACACTGCATTTTTCTCAGTTTAGGGGAAAAGTCCATTTGAGCCCCAAAAAGCGCATAAGGCTATAATGTCTTTACTGTTCGGGCCATTAGGGGCCATCTCTGCAACATGGCTGAATTGCATGATTGTGGCCATTTTCCATGCAAAGTGATCAATTGCTTGCCATTCGACTGCATTTCTTTCAGTTTGATGCAAAAGTCCTTTTGAGCCCCAAAAAGCACACAAGGCTATACCCATCCCGTTCTGGCCATTAGGGGCCACCCCTGCAACATGTCTGAATTGCATGATTGTGGCCATTTTCCATGCAGAGTGATCAATTGCTTGCCATTCGGCTACATTTTTGTCAGTTTGCGGCAAAAGTCTGTTTGAGCCCCAAAAAGCACACAATACCATACACTCAGCATTTGGGCATCTTGGGGCCACCCCTGCAACATGGCCGAATTGCATGATTTTAGCCATTTTCCATGCAGAGTGATCAATTGCTTGCCCTTAGGCTGCATTTTTCTCTGTTTGGGGCAAAAGTCCGTTTCAGCCTCAAAAAGCGCACAAGGCTATACCCTAACGGTTCGGTCCATTTAGGGTCACTGCTGAAACGTGGTTGAATTGCATGATTGTGGCTATTTTCCATGCAGAGTGATCAATTGCTTGCCATTCGGCTGCATTTTTATCAGTTTGGGGCAAAAGTCCGTTTGAGCCCCAAAAAGCACACAAGCCTATAACCTTCCCGTTCGGGCCATTTCGGGCCACCCCTGCAACATGGCTGAATTGCATGATTGTGGCTATTTTGCATGCAGAGTGATCAATTGCTTGCCATTAAGCTGCATTTTTATCAGTTTGGGGCAAAAGTACGTTTGAGCCCCAAAAAGCACACAAGGCTCTACCCTTTCTGTTTGGGCCATTTGGGCCACCTCTGCTATTTGGCTGAATTGAATGATTGTGGCCATTTTCCATGCAGAATTATCAATTGCTTGCCCTTAGACTGCATTTTTCTCAGTTTTTGGCAAAATTCTGTTTGAGCCCCAACAAGCGCACAAGGCTATACTCATACCGTTCGGGCTATTTGGGGCCACCCCTGCAACATGGCCGAATTGCATGATTGTGGCCATTTTCCATGCAGAATAATCAATTGCTTGACCTTACACTGCATTTTTCTCAGTTTAGGGGAAAAGTCTATTTGAGCCCCAAAAAGCGCATAAGGCTATAATGTCTTTACTGTTCGGGCCATTAGGGGCCATCTCTGCAACATGGCTGAATTGCATGATTGTGGCCATTTTCCATGCAAAGTGATCAATTGCTTGCCATTCGGCTGCATTTTTCTCAGTTTGGTGCAAAAGTCCGTTTGAACCCAAAAAGGAAAAAAGACTATAAGCTTACCGTTCGTGCCATTTGGGGCCACCCTTGCAACAAGGCTGAATTGCATGATTGTGGCCATTTTCCATGCAGAGTGATCAATTGCTTGCCATTCGGCTACATTTTTGTCAGTTTGCGGCAAAAGTCGGTTTGAGCCCCAAAAAGCACACAAGGCTGTACCCTTACCGTTCAGGCAATTTAGGGCCACCCCTGTTATTTGGCTGAATTGCATGATTGTGGCCATTTTCCATGTAGAGTGATCAATTGCTTCCCATTCGACTGCATTTCTTTCAGTTTGATGCAAAAGTCCTTTTGAGCCCCAAAAAGCACACAAGGCTATACCCATCCCGTTCTGGCCATTAGGGGCCA
Source organism: Macrobrachium rosenbergii (assembly GCA_039081455.1). Lineage (NCBI taxonomy): Eukaryota > Metazoa > Arthropoda > Malacostraca > Decapoda > Palaemonidae > Macrobrachium > Macrobrachium rosenbergii. Next base: position 386,890 of record JANJGK010000465.1, read on the forward strand.
CCCCTGCAACATGTCTGAATTGCATGATTGTGGCCATTTTCCATGCAGAGTGATCAATTGCTTGCCATTCGGCTACATTTTTGTCAGTTTGCGGCAAAAGTCTGTTTGACCCCCAAAAAGCACACAATACCATACACTCAGCATTTGGCCATCTTGGGGCCACCCCTGCAACATGGCCGAATTGCATGATTTTAGCCATTTTCCATGCAGAGTGATCAATTGCTTGCCCTTAGGCTGCATTTTTCTCTGTTTGGGGCAAAAGTCCGTTTCAGCCTCAAAAAGCGCACAAGGCTATATCCTTACCGTTTGGGCAATTTGAGGCCACCCTTGCAACATGTCTGAACTGTATGATTGTGGCTATTTTCCATGCAAAGTGATTAATTGCTCGCCATTCGGCTGCATTTTTCTCAGCTTGGGGCAAAAGTCCATTTGAGCCCCAAAAAGCACACAAGGCTATAACCTAATGGTACGGTCCATTTAGGGTCACCACTGCAACATGGCTGAATTGCATGATTGTGGCTATTTTCCATGCAGAGTGATCAATTGCTTGCCATTCGGCTGCATTTTTATCGGTTTGGGACAAAAGTCCGCTTCAGCCCCAAAAAGCACACAAGGCTATATCCTTTCTGTTTGTGCCATTTGGGCCACCTCTGCTATTTGGCTGAATTGAATGATTGTGGCCATTTTCCATGCAGAATTATCAATTGCTTGCCCTTAGACTGCATTTTTCTCAGTTTGTGGCAAAATTCTGTTTGAGCCCCAACAAGCGCACAAGGCTATACTCATACCGTTCGGGCTATTTGGGGCCACCCCTGCAACATGGCCGAATTGCACGATTGTGGCCATTTTCCATGCAGAATAATCAATTGCTTGACATTACACTGCATTTTTCTCAGTTTAGGGCAAAAGTCCATTTGAGCCCCAAAAACCACATAAGGCTATAATATCTTTACTGTTCGTACAATTTGAAGCCACCCCTTTAACATGTCTGAATTGCATGATTGTGGCTATTTTCCATGCAGAGTGATCAATTGCTTGCCATTCGGATGCATTTTTCTCAGTTTGGGGTAAAAGTCCGTTTGTGACCAAAAAGCGCAGAAGGCTATAACCGTAACAGTTCGAGCAATTTGGGGACACCGCTGCAACATGGCTGAATTGCACGATTGCGGCCATTTACGATGCAGAGTGATCAATTGCTTGCCATTCGGCTGCAATTTTCTCTGTTTGGGGCAAAAGTCTGTTTGAGCCCCAAAAAGCACACAAGCCTATAACCTTCCCGTTCGGGCCATTTCGGGCCACCCCTGCAACATGGCTGATTTGCATGATTGTGGCCATTTTCCATGCAGAGTGATCAATTGCTTTCCATGCGGGTACTTTTTTCTCAGTTCAAGGCAAAAGTCTATTTGAGCCCCAAAAGCCCACAATACTATACCCTAACCGTTCGGGCATCTTTAGGCTACATCTGCAACATGGCTGAATTGCATGATTGTGGCCATTTTCCATGCAGAGTGATCAATTGCTTGCCCTTAGGCTGCATTTTTCTCAGTTTGGGGCAAAAGTCGGTTGGAGCCTCAAAAAGCACAAATGGCTATACCCTAACCGTTCGGGCCATTTAGGGCCATCCCTGCAACATGGCTGAATTGCATGGTTGTGGCCATTTTCCATGCAGAGTGATCAATTTCTTGCCATTTGGCTGCATTTTTGTCAGTTTGGGGCAAAAGTCTGTTTGAGCCCCAAAAAGCACACAAGGCTATACCCTTACCGCTCGGGGAATTTGGGGCCACCCCTGCTTTTTGGCTGAATTGCATGATTGTGGCCATATTCCATGCAGAATGATCAATTGCTCTCCCTTAGACTGCATTTTTCTCAGTTTGGGGAAAAAGTCCAATTGAGCCCCAAAAAGCGGCCAAGGCTATAATACCCTTACTGTTCAACCCATTTGGGGCCACCCCTGCAACATGGCTAAATTGCATGATTGTGGCCATTTTCCATGCAGAGTGATCAATTGCTTGCCATTCGACTGCATTTCTTTCAGCTTGAGGCAAAAGTCCGTTTGAGCCGCAAAAAGTACACAAGGCTATACCCTTCCCGTTCAGGCCATTAGGGGCCACCCCTGCAACATGGCTGAATTGCATGATTGTGGCCATTTTCCATGCAGAGTGATCAATTGCTTGCCATTCGGCTATATTTTTCTCAGTTTGCGGTAAAAGTCGGTTTGAGTCCCAAAAAGCACACAAGGCTATACCCTTACCGCTCGGGCAATTTGGGGCCACCGCTGCTATTTGGCTGAATTGCATGATTGTGGCCATATTCCATGCAGAATGATCAATTGCTTGCCCTTAGACTCCATTTTTCTCATTTTGTGGGTAAAGACCGTTTGAGCACCAAAAAGAGCACAAGGGTATACACATACCGTCTGGGCCATTTGGGGCCACCCCTGCAACATGGCCGAATTGCATGATTGTGGCCATTTTCCATGTAGAATGATCAATTGCTTGACCTTAGACTGCATTTTTCTGAGTTTGGGGAATGTGTCCAATTGAGCCCCAAAAAGCGCGGAACGCTATAGTACCCTTACTGTTCAGCCCATTTGGGGCCACATCTGCAACAAGGCTGAATTGCATAATTGTGGCCATTTTCCATGCAGAGTGATCAATAGCTTGCCATTTGACTGCATTTCTTTCAGTTTGAGGCAAAATTCGGTTTGAACCCAAAAAGCACACAAGGCTATACCCTTCCCGTTCGGGCCATTTGGGGCCACCCTTGCAACAACTCTGAATTGCATGATTGTGGCCATTTTCGATGCAGAGTAATCAATTGCTTGCCATTCGGCTACATTTTTCTCAGTTTGGGAAAAAGTCCGTTTGAGCCTCAAAAAGCACACAATGCTACACCCTGACCATCTGGGCCACTTGAGGCCACCCCTGAAACATTGTCGAAGTGCATGATTGTGGCCATTTTCCATGCAGAGTGAACAATTGCTTGCCCTTAGGCCACTTTTTTCTCAGTTTGGGTAAAAGTCCATTTGAGCCCCAAAAAGCACAGAAGGCTATACCCTTCCCGTTAAGGACATTTGGGGCCACCCCTGCAACATGGCTGAATTGCATGATTATGGCCATATTCTATGCAGAGTGATAACTTGCTTGCCATTCGGCTTAATTTTTCTCAGTTTGGGGCAAAAGTCCGTTTCAGCCCAAAAAAACACACTATACTATACCATCACCGTTCGAGCATCTTGGGGCCACCCCTGCAACATGGCCGAATTGCATGATTGTTGCCATTTTCCATGCAGAGTGATGAATTGCTTGCCCTTAGGCTACTTTTTTCTCAGTTTAAGGCAAAAGTGTATTTGAGCCCCAAAAAGCCCATTATACTATACCCTCACCTTTCGAGCATCTTCGGGCCACAGCTGCAAAATGGCTGAATTGCATGATTGTGGCTATTTTCCATGCAGAGTGATCAATTGCTTGCCATTCGGCTGCATTTTTATCAGTTTGGGGCAAAAGTCCGTTTGAGCCCCAAAAAGCACACAAGGCTCTACCCTTTCTGTTTGGGCCATTTGGGCCACCTCTGCTATTTGGCTGAATTGAATGATTGTGGCCAATTTCCATGCAGAATGATCAATTGCTTGCCCTTAGACTGCATTTTTCTCAGTTTTTGTCAAAATTCCGTTTGAGCCCTAACAAGCGCACAAGGCTATACCCATACCGTTCGGGCTATTTGGGCCACCCCTGCAACATGGCCGAATTGCACGATTGTGGCCATTTTCCATGCAGAATAATCAATTGCTTGACCTTACACTGCATTTTTCTCAGTTTAGGGCAAAAGTCCATTTGAGCCCCAAAAAGCGCATAAGGCTATAATGTCTTTACTGTTCGGGCCATTAGGGGCCATCTCTGCAACATGGCTGAATTGCATGATTGTGGCCATTTTCCATGCAAAGTGATCAATTGCTTGCCATTCGGCTGCATTTTCTCAGTTTGGGGCAAAAGTCCGTTTGAAGCCAAAAAGGAAAAAAGACTATAACCTTACCGTTCGTGCCATTTGGGGCCACCCTTGCAACAAGGCTGAATTGCATGATTGTGGCCATTTTCCATGCAGAGTGATCAATTGCTTGCCATTCGGCTACATTTTTGTCAGTTTGCGGCAACAGTCGGTTTGAGCCCCAAAAAGCACACAAGGCTGTACCCTTACCGTTCAGGCAATTTAGGGCCACCCCTGTTATTTGGCTGAATTGCATGATTGTGGCCATTTTCCATGTAGAGTGATCAATTGCTTCCCATTCGACTGCATTTCTTTCAGTTTGATGCAAAAGTCCTTTTTAGCCCCAAAAAGCACACAATGCAATACCCATCCCGTTCTGGCTATTAGGGGCCACCCCTGCAACATGTCTGAATTGCATGATTGTGGCCATTTTCTATGCAGAGTGATCAATTGCTTGCCATTCGGCTACATTTTTGTCAGTTTGCGGCAAAAGTCTGTTTGAGCCCCAAAAAGCACACAATACCATACACTCAGCATTTGGGCATCTTGGGGCCACCCTTGCAACATGGCCGACTTGCATGATTTTAGCCATTTTCCATGCAGAGTGATCAATTGCTTGCCCTTACGCTGCATTTTTCTCTGTTTGGGGCAAATGTCCGTTTGAGCCCCAAAAAGCACACAAGGCTATACCCTAACGGTTCGGTCCATTTAGGGTCACCGCTGCAACGTGGTTGAATTGCATGATTGTGGCTATTTTCCATGCAGAGTGATCAATTGCTTGCCATTCGGCTGCATTTTTATCAGTTTGGGGCAAAAGTCCGTTTGAGCCCCAAAAAGCAAACAAGCCTATAACCTTCCCGTTCGGGCCATTTCGGGCCACCCCTGCAACATGGCTGAATTGCATGATTGTGGCCATTTTCCATGCAGAGTGATCAATTGCTTTCCATGCGGGTACTTTTTTCTCAGTTCAAGGCAAAAGTCTATTTGAGCCCCAAAAGCCCACAATACTATACCCTAACCGTTCGGGCATCTTTAGGCTACATCTGCAACATGGCTGAATTGCATGATTGCGGCCATTTTCCATGCAGAGTGATCAATTGCTTGCCCTTAGGCTGCATTTTTCTTAGTTTGGGGCAAAAGTCGGTTGGAGCCTCAAAAAGCACAAATGGCTATACCCTAACCGTTCGGGCCATTTAGGGCAATCCCTGCAACATGGCTGAATTGCATGGTTGTGGCCATTTTCCATGCAGAGTGATCAATTTCTTGCCATTTGGCTGCATTTTTGTCAGTTTGGGGCAAAAGTCTGTTTGAGCCCCAAAAAGCACACAAGGCTATACCTTTACCGCTCGGGCAATTTGGGGCCACCCCTGCTTTTTGGCTGAATTGCATGATTGTGGCCATATTCCATGCAGAATGATCAATTGCTTGCCCTTAGACTGCATTTTTCTCAGTTTGGGGAAAAAGTCCAATTGAGCCCCAAAAAGCGGCCAAGGCTATAATACCCTTACTGTTCAACCCATTTGGGGCCACCCCGGCAACATGGCTAAATTGCATGATTGTGGCCATTTTCCATGCAGAGTGATCAATTGCTTGCCATTCGACTGCATTTCTTTCAGCTTGAGGCAAAAGTCCGTTTGAGCCGCAAAAAGCACACAAGGCTATACCCTTCCCGTTCAGGCCATTAGGGGCCACCCCTGCAACATGGCTGAATTGCATGATTGTGGCCATTTTCCATGCAGAGTGATCAATTGCTTGCCATTCGGCTATATTTTTCTCAGTTTGCGGTAAAAGTCGGTTTGAGCCCCAAAAAGCACACAAGGCTATACCCTTACCGCTCGGGCAATTTGGGGCCACCCCTGCTATTTGGCTGAATTGCATGATTGTGGCCATATTCCATGCAGAATGATCAATTGCTTGCCCTTAGACTCCATTTTTCTCATTTTGTGGGTAAAGACCGTTTGAGCACCAAAAAGAGCACAAGGGTATACACATACCGTCTGGGCCATTTGGGGCCACCCCTGCAACATGGACGAATTGCATGATTGTGGCCATTTTCCATGTAGAATGATCAATTGCTTGACCTTAGACTGCATTTTTCTGAGTTTGGGGAATGTGTCCAATTGAGCCCCAAAAAGCGCGGAACGCTATAGTACCCTTACTGTTCAGCCCATTTGGGGCCACATCTGCAACAAGGCTGAATTGCATAATTGTGGCCATTTTCCATGCAGAGTGATCAATAGCTTGCCATTTAACTGCATTTCTTTCAGTTTGAGGCAAAAGTCCGTTTGAACCCAAAAAGCACACAAGGCTATACCCTTCCCGTTCGGGCCATTTGGGGCCACCCTTGCAACAACTCTGAATTGCATGATTGTGGCCATTTTCGATGCAGAGTAATCAATTGCTTGCCATTCGGCTACATTTTTCTCAGTTTGGGAAAAAGTCCGTTTGAGCCTCAAAAAGCACACAATGCTATACCCTGACCATCTGGGCCACTTGAGGCCACCCCTGAAACATTGCCGAAGTGCATGATTGTGGCCATTTTCCATGCAGAGTGAACAATTGCTTGCCGCTAGGCCACTTTTTTCTCAGTTTGGGTAAAAGTCCATTTGAGCCCCAAAAAGCACAGAAGGCTATACCCTTCCCGTTAAGGACATTTGGGGCCACCCCTGCAACATGGCTGAATTGCATGATTATGGCCATATTCTATGCAGAGTGATAACTTGCTTGCCATTCGGCTTAATTTTTCTCAGTTTGGGGCAAAAGTCCGTTTCAGCCCAAAAAAACCACACTATACTATACCATCACCGTTCAAGCATCTTGGGGCCACCCCTGCAACATGGCCGAATTGCATGATTGTTGCCATTTTCCATGCAGAGTGATCAATTGCTTGCCCTTAGGCTACTTTTTTCTCAGTTTAAGGCAAAAGTGTATTTGAGCCCCAAAAAGCCCATTATACTATACCCTCACCTTTCGAGCATCTTCGGGCCACAGCTGCAACATGGCTGAATTGCATGATTGTGGCCATTTTCCATGTAGAGTGATCAATTGCTTGCGCTTAGGCTGCATTTTTCTCAGTTTGGGGCAAAAGTTCGTTTGAGCCCCAAAAAGCACAAAAGACTATATTCTTACCGTTCGGGCAATTTGAGGCCACCCCTGCAGCATGTCTGAATTGTATGGTTGTGGCTATTTTCCATGCAGAGTGATCAATTGCTTGCCATTCGGCTATTTTTATCTCATTTTATGGCAAAAGTCCGTTTGAGCCCCAAAACGTGAACAAGGCTATAGCCATACCGTTCCCGATATTTTGGGTCACCCCTGCAACATGGCTGAATTGCAGGATTGAGGTCATTTTCCATGCAGTGTGATCAATTGCTTACCCTTAGCCTGCATTTTTCTCAGTTTGGGTTAAAAGTCTGTTTGAGCCCCAAAAAGCGCACAAGGCTATACCCTAACCGCTCGGGCCATTTAGGGCCATCCCTGCAACATGGCTGAATTGCATGGTTGTGGCCATTTTTCATGCAGAGTGATTAACTTCTTGCCATTCAGCTGCATTTTTCTCAGTTTGGGGCAAAAGTCAGTTGGAGCCTCAAAAAGCACACAAATTTATACCCTAACCGTTCGGGTCATTTAAGGCCATCCCTGCAACATGGCTGAATTGCATGGTTGTGGCCATTTTCCATGCAGAGTGATAAATTTCTTGCCATTCGGCTGCATTTTTGTCAGTTTGGGGCAAAAGTCTGTTTGAGCCCCAAAAAGCACACAAGGCTATGCCCTTACCGCTCGGGCAATTTGGGTCCACCCCTGCTATTTGGCTGAATTGCATGATTGTGGCCATATTCCATGCAGAATTATCAATTGCTTGCCCTTAGACTGCATTTTTCTCAGTTTGTGGAAAAAGTCCAATTGAGCCCCAAAAAGTGCCCAAGGCTATAATACACTTACTTTTCAGCCCATTTGGGGCCACCCAAGCAACATGGCTGAATTGCATGATTGTGGCCATTTTCCATGCAGAGTGATCAATTGCTTGTCATTCGACTGCATTTCTTTCAGTTTGAGGCAAAAGTCCGTTTGAGCCGCAAAAAGCACACAAGGCTATACCCGTCCCCTTCAGGCCATTAGGGGCCACCCCTAGAACATGGCTGAATTGCATGATTGTGGCCATTTTCCATGACAAAGTGTTCAATATGTTGCCATTCGAACGGATTTCTTTCAGTTTGATGCAAAAGTCCGTTTGAGCCCCAAAAAGCACACAAGGCTATACCCTAACTGTTCGGGCCATTAGAGGCCACCCCTGCAACATGGTTGAATTGCATGATTGTGGCCATTTTCCATGCAGATGATCAATTGCTTGCCATTCGGCTACATTTTTGTCAGTTTGCGGCAAAAGTCGGCTTGAGCCCCAAAATCACACAAGGCTATACCCTTACCACTCAGGCAATTTGGGGCCACCACTGCTATTTGGCTGAATTGCATGATTGTGGCCATATTCCATGCAGAATGATTAATTGCTTGTCCTTAAACTGCATTTTTCTCAGTTTCGGGAAAAAGTCCAATTGAGCCCCAAAAAGCGCCCAAGGCTATAATACCCTTACTGTTCAGCCCATTTGGGGCCACCCCTGCAACATGGCTGAATTGTATGATTGTGGCCATTTTCCATGCAGAGTGATCAATTGCTTACCATTCGACTGCATTTTTTTCAGTTTGATGCAAAAGTCCTTTTGAGCCCCAAAAAGCACAAAAGGCTATGACCTTCCCGTTCGGGCCATTTGGGGCCACCTCTGCAACATGGCTGAACTGCATGATTGTGGCCATTTTCCATGCAGAAAGATCAATTGCTTGACATTCGGCTACATTTTTGTCAGCTTGCGGCAAAAGTCTGTTTGAGCCCCAAAAACACATAATACCAAACCCTCACCATTCGGGCATCTTGGGGCCACCCCTGCAATATGGCCGAATTGCATGATTTTAGCCATTTTCCATGCAGAGTGATCAATTGCTTGCCCTTAGACTGCATTTTTCTCAGTTTGGGGCAAAAGTCCGTTTGAACCCAAAAAGGACAAAAGCCTATACGCTTACCGTTCGTACCATTTGGGGCCACCCTTGCAACAAGGCTGAATTGCATGATTGTGGCCATTTTCCATGCAGAGTGATCAATTGCTTGCCATTCGGCTACATTTTTGTCAGTTTGCGGCAAAAGTCGGTTTGAGCCCCAAAAAGCACAGAAGGCTGTACCCTTACCGCTCAGGCAATTTAGGGCCACCCCTGTTATTTGGCTGAATTGCATGATTGTGGCCATATTCCATGCAGAATGATTAATTGCTTGCCCTTAAACTGCATTTTTCTCAGTTTGGGGAAAAAGTCAAATTGAGCCCCAAAAAGCGCCCAAGGCTATAATACCCTTACTATTCAGCCCATTTGGAGCCATCCCTGCAACATGGCTGAATTGCATGATTATGGCCATTTTCCATGTAGAGTGATCAATTGCTTGCCATTCGACTGCATTTCTTTCAGTTTGATGCAAAAGTCCTTTTGAGCCCCAAAAAGCACACAAGGCTATACCCATCCCGTTCTGGCCATTAGGGGCCACCCCTGCAACATGTCTGAATTGCATGATTGTGGCCATTTTAAATGCAGAGTATTCAATATGTTGCCATTCGACATCATTTCTTTCAGTTTGAGGCAAAAGTCCGTTTGAGCCCCAAAAAGCACACAAGGCTATACCCTAACCGTTCGGGCCATTAGAGGCCACCCCTGCAATATGGTTGAATTGCATGATTGTGGACATTTTCCATGCAGATGATCAATTGCTTGCCATTTGGCTACATTTTTGTCAGTTTGCGGCAAAAGTCGGTTTGAGCCCCAAAAAGCACATAAGGCTATACCCTTACCGCTCGGGCAATTTGGGGCCACCCGTGCTATTTGGCCGAATTGCATGATTGTGGCCATATTCCATGGAGAGTGATCAATTGCTTGCCATTCGACTGCATTTCATTCAGTTTGAGGCAAAAGTCCGTTTGAGCCCCAAAAAGCACACAAGGCTATACCCATCCCGTCTTGGCCATTAGGGGCCACCCCTGCAACATGTCTGAATTGCATGATTGTGGCCATTTTCCATGCAGAGTGATCAATTGCTTGCCATTCGGCTACATTTTTGTCAGTTTGCGGCAAAAGTCTGTTTGAGCCCCAAAAAGCACACAAGGCTATACCCTTACCACTCAGGCAATTTGGGGCCACCCCTGCTATTTGGCTGAATTGCATGATTGTGGCCATATTCCATGCAGAATGATTAATTGCTTGCCCTTAGACTGCATTTTTCTCAGTTTGGTGAAAAAGTCCAATTGAGCCCCAAAAAGCGCCCAAGGCTATAATACCCTTACTGTTCAGCCCATTTGGGGCCACCCCTGCAACATGGCTGAATTGCATGATTGTGGCCATTTTCCATGCAGAGTGATCAATTGCTTATCATTCGACTGCATTTTTTTCAGTTTGATGCAAAAGTCCTTTTGAGTCCCAAAAAGCACACAAGGCTATGCCCTTCCCGTTCGGGCCATTAGGGGCCACCCCTGCAATATGGCTGAACTGCATGATTGTGGCCATTTTCCATGCAGAGTGATCAATTGCTTGCCATTCGGCTACATTTTTGTCAGTTTGGGGCAAAAGTCTGTTTGAGCCCCAAAAACACACAATACCATACCCTCACCATTCGGGCATCTTGGGGCCACCCCTGCAACATGGCCGAATTGCATGATTTTAGCCATTTTCCATGCAGAGTGATCAACTGCTTGCCCTTAGACTGCATATTTCTCAGTTTGGGGCAAAAGTCCGTTTCAGCCTCAAAAAGCGCACAAGGCTATACCATTACTGTTCGGGCAATTTGAGGCCACCCTTGCAACATGTCTGAACTGTATGATTGTGGCTATTTTCCATGGAGAGTGATTAATTGCTCGCCATTCGGCTGCATTTTTCTCAGTTTGGGGCAAAAGTCAGTTTGAGCCCCAAAGAGCACACAAGGCTATACCCTAACGGTTCGGTCCATTTAGGGTCACCGCTGCAACGTGGCTGAATTGCATGATTGTGGCTATTTTCCATGCAGAGTGATCAATTGCTTGCCATTCGGCTGCATTTTTATCAGTTTGGGGCAAAAGTCTGTTTGAGCCCCAAAAAGCACACAAGGCTCTACCCTTTCTGTTTGGGCCATTTGGGCCACCTCTGCTATTTGGCTGAATTGAATGATTGTGGCCATTTTCCATGCAGAGTGATCAATTGCTTTCCATGCGGGTACTTTTTTCTCAGTTCAAGGCAAAAGTCTATTTGAGCCCCAAAAGCCCACAATACTATACCCTAACCGTTCGGGCATCTTTAGGCTACATCTGCAACATGGCTGAATTGCATGATTGCGGCCATTTTCCATGCAGAGTGATCAATTGCTTGCCCTTAGGCTGCATTTTTCTCAGTTTGGGGCAAAAGTCGGTTGGAGCCTCAAAAAGCACAAATGGCTATACCCTAACCGTTCTGGCCATTTAGGGCCATCCCTGCAACATGGCTGAATTGCATGGTTGTGGCCATTTTCCATGCAGAGTGATCAATTTCTTGCCATTTGGCTGCATTTTTGTCAGTTTGGGGCAAAAGTCCGTTTGAGCCCCAAAAAGCACACAAGGCTATACCCTTACCGCTCGGGCAATTTGGGGCCACCCCTGCTTTTTGGCTGAATTGCATGATTGTGGCCATATTCCATGCAGAATGATCAATTGCTTGCCCTTAGCCTGCATTTTTCTCAGTTTGGGGAAAAAGTCCAATTGAGCCCCAAAAAGCAGCAAGGCTATAATACCCTTACTGTTCAACCCATTTGGGGCCACCCCTGCAACATGGCTAAATTGCATGATTGTGGCCATTTTCCATGCAGAGTGATCAATTGCTTGCCATTCGACTGCATTTCTTTCAGCTTGAGGCAAAAGTCCGTTTGAGCCGCAAAAAGCACACAAGGCTATACCCTTCCCGTTCAGACCATTAGGGGCCACCCCTGCAACATGGCTGAATTGCATAATTGTGGCCATTTTCCATGCAGAGTGATCAATTGCTTGCCATTCGGCTATATTTTTCTCAGTTTGCGGTAAAAGTCGGTTTGAGCCCCAAAAAGCACACAAGGCTACACCCTTACCGCTCGGGCAATTTGGGGCCACCCCTGCTATTTGGCTGAATTGCATGATTGTGGCCATATTCCATGCAGAATGATCAATTGCTTGCCCTTAGACTCCATTTTTCTCATTTTGTGGGTAAAGACCGTTTGAGCACCAAAAAGAGCACAAGGGTATACACATACCGTCTGGGCCATTTGGGGCCACCCCTGCAACATGGCCGAATTGCATGATTGTGGCCATTTTCCATGTAGAATGATCAATTGCTTGACCTTAGACTGCATTTTTCTGAGTTTGGGGAATGTGTCCAATTGAGCCCCAAAAAGCGCGGAACGCTATAATACCCTTACTGTTCATCCCATTTGGGGCCACATCTACAACATGGCTGAATTGCATAATTGTGGCCATTTTCCATGCAGAGTGATCAATAGCTTGCCATTTGACTGCATTTCTTTCAGTTTGAGGCAAAAGTCCTTTTGAACCCAAAAAGCACACAAGGCTATACCCTTCCCGTTCGGGCCATTTGGGGCCACCCTTGCAACAACTCTGAATTGCATGATTGTGGCCATTTTCGATGCAGAGTAATCAATTGCTTGCCATTTGGCTACATTTTTCTCAGTTTGGGAAAAAGTCCGTTTGAGCCTCAAAAAGCACACAATGCTATACCCTGACCATCTGGGCCACTTGAGGCCACCCCTGAAACATTGCCGAAGTGCATGATTGTGGCCATTTTCCATGCAGAGTGAACAATTGCTTGCCCTTAGGCCACTTTTTTCTCAGTTTGGGGTAAAAGTCCATTTGAGCCCCAAAAAGCACAGAAGGCTATACCCTTCCCGTTAAGGACATTTGGGGCCACCCCTGCAACATGGCTGAATTGCATGATTATGGCCATATTCTATGCAGAGTGATAACTTGCTTGCCATTCGGCTTAATTTTTCTCAGTTTGGGGCAAAAGTCCGTTTCAGCCCAAAAAACCACACTATACTATACCATCACCGTTCGAGCATCTTGGGGCCACCCCTGCAACATGGCCGAATTGCATGATTGTTGCCATTTTCCATGCAGTGTGATCAATTGCTTGCCCTTAGGCTACTTTTTTCTCAGTTTAAGGCAAAAGTGTACTTGAGCCCCAAAAAGCCCATTATACTATACCCTCACCTTTCGAGCATCTTCGGGCCACAGCTGCAACATGGCTGAATTGCATGATTGTGGCCATTTTCCATGTAGAGTGATCAATTGCTTGCGCTTAGGCTGCATTTTTCTCAGTTTGGGGCAAAAGTTCGTTTGAGCCCCAAAAAGCGCAAAAGACTATATTCTTACCGTTCGGGCAATTTGAGGCCACCCCTGCAGCATGTCTGAATTGTATGGTTGTGGCTATTTTCCATGCAGAGTGATCAATTGCTTGCCATTCGGCTATATTTTTCTCATTTTATGGCAAAAGTCCGTTTGAGCCCCAAAACGTGAACAAGGCTATAGCTACCGTTCCCGATATTTTGGGTCACCCCTGCAACATGGCTGAATTGCAGGATTGAGGTCATTTTCCATGCAGTGTGATCAATTGCTTACCCTTAGCCTGCATTTTTCTCAGTTTGGGTTAAAAGTCTGTTTGAGCCCCAAAAAGCGCACAAGGCTATACCCTAACCGCTCGGGCCATTTAGGGCCATCCCTGCAACATGGCTGAATTGCATGGTTGTGGCCATTTTTCATGCAGAGTGATTAACTTCTTGCCATTCAGCTGCATTTTTCTCAGTTTGGGGCAAAAGTCAGTTGGAGCCTCAAAAAGCACACAAATTTATACCCTAACCGTTCGGGTCATTTAGGGCCATCCCTGCAACATGGCTGAATTGCATGGTTGTGGCCATTTTCCATGCAGAGTGATCAATTTCTTGCCATTCAGCTGCATTTTTGTCAGTTTGGGGCAAAAGTCGGTTTGAGCCCCCAAAAGCACACAAGGCTATACCCTTACCGCTCGGGCAATTTGGGTCCACCCCTGCTATTTGGCTGAATTGCATGATTGTGGCCATATTCCATGCAGAATGATCAATTGCTTGCCCTTAGACTGCATTTTTCTCAGTTTGTGGAAAAAGTCCAATTGAGCCCCAAAAAGTGCCCAAGGCTATAATACACTTACTTTTCCGCCCATTTGTGGCCACCCCAGCAACATGGCTGAATTGCATGATTGTGGCCATTTTCCATGCAGAGTGATCAATTGCTTGTCATTCGACTGCATTTCTTTCAGTTTGAGGCAAAAGTCCGTTTGAGCCGCAAAAAGCACACAAGGCTATACCTGTCCCCTTCAGGCCATTAGGGGCCACCCCTAGAACATGGCTGAATTGCATGATTGTGGCCATTTTCCATGCAGAGTGTTCAATATGTTGCCATTCGAACGAATTTCTTTCAGTTTGAGGCAAAAGTCCGTTTGAGCCCCAAAAAGCACACAAGGCTATACCCTAACCGTTCGGGCCATTAGAGGCCACCCCTGCAACATGGTTGAATTGCATGATTGTGGCCATTTTCCATGCAGATGATCAATTGCTTGCCATTCGGCTACATTTTTGTCAGTTTGCGGCAAAAGTCGGCTTGAGCCCCAAAAAGCACACAAGGCTATACCCTTACCACTCAGGCAATTTGGGGCCACCACTGCTATTTGGCTGAATTGCATGATTGTGGCCATATTCCATGCAGAATGATTAATTGCTTGCCCTTAAACTGCATTTTTCTCAGTTTCGGGAAAAAGTCCAATTGAGCCCCAAAAAGCGCCCAAGGCTATAATACCCTTACTGTTCAGCCCATTTGGGGCCACCCCTGCAACATGGCTGAATTGTATGATTGTGGCCATTTTACATGCAGAGTGATCAATTGCTTACCATTCGACTGCATTTTTTTCAGTTTGATGCAAAAGTCCTTTTGAGCCCCAAAAAGCACAAAAGGCTATGACCTTCCCGTTCGGGCCATTTGGGGCCACCTCTGCAACATGGCTGAACTGCATGATTGTGGCCATTTTCCATGCAGAAAGATCAATTGCTTGCCATTCGGCTACATTTTTGTCAGCTTGCGGCAAAAGTCTGTTTGAGCCCCAAAAACACATAATACCAAACCCTTACCATTCGGGCATCTTGGGGCC
Source organism: Macrobrachium rosenbergii (assembly GCA_039081455.1). Taxonomy (NCBI): domain Eukaryota; kingdom Metazoa; phylum Arthropoda; class Malacostraca; order Decapoda; family Palaemonidae; genus Macrobrachium; species Macrobrachium rosenbergii. The sequence continues at coordinate 402,133 of JANJGK010000465.1, forward strand.
ACCCCTGCAATATGGCCGAATTGCATGATTTTAGCCATTTTCCATGCAGAGTGATCAATTGCTTGCCCTTAGACTGCATTTTTCTCAGTTTGGGGCAAAAGTCCGTGTCAGCCTCAAAAACTGCACAAGGCTATACCCTTACTGTTCGGGCAATTTGAGGCCACCCTTGCAACATGCCTGAACTGTATGATTGTGGCAATTTTCCATGCAGAATAATCAATTGCTTGACCTTACACTGCATTTTTCTCAGTTTAGGGGAAAAGTCCATTTGAGCCCCAAAAAGTGCATTAGGCTATAATGTCTTTAATGTTTGGGCCATTAGGGGCCACCCCTGCAACATGGCTGAATTACATGATTGTAGCCATTTTCCATGCAAAGTGATCAATTGCTTGCCATTCGGCTGCATTTTTCTCAGTTTGGGGCAAAAGTCCGTTTGAACCCAAAAAGGACAAAAGCCTATACGCTTACCATTCGTACCATTTGGGGCCACCCTTGCAACAAGGCTGAATTGCATGATTGTGGCCATTTTCCATGCAGAGTGATCAATTGCTTGCCATTCGGCTACATTTTTGTCAGTTTGCGGCAAAAGTCGGTTTGAGCCCCAAAAAGCACAGAAGGCTGTACCCTTACCGCTCAGGCAATTTAGGGCCACCCCTGTTATTTGGCTGAATTGCATGATTGTGGCCATATTCCATGCAGAATGATTAATTGCTTGCCCTTAAACTGCATTTTTCTCAGTTTGGGGAAAAAGTCAAATTGAGCCCCAAAATGCGCCCAAGCCTATAATACCCTTACTGTTCAGCCCATTTGGAGCCACCCCTGCAACATGGCTGAATTGCATGATTGTGGCCATTTTCCATGTAGAGTGATCAATTGCTTGCCATTCAACTGCATTTTTTTCAGTTTGATGCAAAAGTCCTTTTGAGCCCCAAAAAGCACACAAGGCTATACCCATCCCGTTCTGGCCATTAGGGGCCACCCCTGCAACATGTCTGAATTGCATGATTGTGGCCATTTTCCATGCAGAGTGATCAATTACTTGCCATTCGGCTACATTTTTGTCAGTTTGCGGCAAAAGTCTGTTTGAGCCCGAAAAAGCACACAATACTATATCCTCACCATTTGGGCATCCTAGGGCCACCCCTGCAACATGGCCGAATTGCATGATTTTAGCCATTTTCCATGCAGAGTGATCAATTGCTTGCCCTTACGCTGCATTTTTCTCAGTTTGTGGCAAAATTCCGTTTGAGCCCCAACAAGCGCACAAGGCTATACCTATACCGTTTGGGCTATTTGGGCCCACCCCTGCAACATGGCTGAATTGCATGATTGTGGCCATTTTAAATGCAGAGTGTTCAATATGTTGCCATTCGACATCATTTCTTTCAGTTTGAGGCAAAAGTCCGTTTGAGCCCCAAAAAGCACACAAGGCTATACCCTAACCGTTCGGGCCATTAGAGGCCACCCCTGCAACATGGCCGAATTGGATGATTGTGGCCATTTTCCATGCAGAGTGATCAATTGCTTGCCCTTACGCTGCATTTTTCTCTGTTTGGGGCAAAAGTCCGTTTCAGCCTCAAAAAGCGCACAAGGCTATATCCTTACCGTTTGGGCAATTTGAGGCCACCCTTGCAACATGTCTGAACTGTATGATTGTGGCTATTTTCCATGCAAAGTGATTAATTGCTCGCCATTCGGCTGCATTTTTCTCAGCTTGGGGCAAAAGTCCATTTGAGCCCCAAAAAGCACACAAGGCTATAACCTAATGGTACGGTCCATTTAGGGTCACCACTGCAACATGGCTGAATTGCATGATTGTGGCTATTTTCCATGCAGAGTGATCAATTGCTTGCCATTCGGCTGCATTTTTATCGGTTTGGGGCAAAAGTCCGCTTCAGCCCCAAAAAGCACACAAGGCTATATCCTTTCTGTTTGTGCCATTTGGGCCACCTCTGCTATTTGGCTGAATTGAATGATTGTGGCCATTTTCCATGCAGAATTATCAATTGCTTGCCCTTAGACTGCATTTTTCTCAGTTTGTGGCAAAATTCTGTTTGAGCCCCAACAAGCGCACAAGGCTATACTCATACCGTTCGGGCTATTTGGGGCCACCCCTGCAACATGGCCGAATTGCACGATTGTGGCCATTTTCCATGCAGAATAATCAATTGCTTGACCTTACACTGCATTTTTCTCAGTTTAGGGGAAAAGTCCATTTGAGCCCCAAAAAGCGCATAAGGCTATAATGTCTTTACTGTTCGGGCCATTAGGGGCCATCTCTGCAACATGGCTGAATTGCATGATTGTGGCCATTTTCCATGCAAAGTGATCAATTGCTTGCCATTCGGCTGCATTTTTCTCAGTTTGGGGCAAAAGTCCGTTTGAACCCAAAAAGGAAAAAAGACTATAAGCTTACCGTTCGTGCCATTTGGGGCCACCCTTGCAACAAGGCTGAATTGCATGATTGTGGCCATTTTCCATGCAGAGTGATCAATTGCTTGCCATTCGGCTACATTTTTGTCAGTTTGCGGCAAAAGTCGGTTTGAGCCCCAAAAAGCACACAAGGCTGTACCATTACCGTTCAGGCAATTTAGGGCCACCCCTGTTATTTGGCTGAATTGCATGATTGTGGCCATTTTCCATGTAGAGTGATGAATTGCTTCCCATTCGACTGCATTTCTTTCAGTTTGATGCAAAAGTCCTTTTGAGCCCCAAAAAGCACACAATGCAATACCCATCCCGTTCTGGCTATTAGGGGCCACCCCTGCAACATGTCTGAATTGCATGATTGTGGCCATTTTCCATGCAGAGTGATCAATTGCTTGCCATTCGGCTACATTTTTGTCAGTTTGCGGCAAAAGTCTGTTTGAGCCCCAAAAAGCACACAATACCATTCACTCAGCATTTGGGCATCTTGGGGCCACCCTTGCAACATGGCCGACTTGCATGATTTTAGCCATTTTCCATGCAGAGTGATCAATTGCTTGCCCTTACGCTGCATTTTTCTCTGTTTGGGGCAAAAGTCCGTTTGAGCCCCAAAAAGCACACAAGGCTATACCCTAACGGTTCGGTCCATTTAGGGTCACCGCTGCAACGTGGCTGAATTGCATGATTGTGGCTATTTTCCATGCAGAGTGATCAATTGCTTGCCATTCGGCTGCATTTTTATCAGTTTGGGGCAAAAGTCCGTTTGAGCCCCAAAAAGCACACAAGGCTCTACCATTTCTGTTTGGGCCATTTGGGCCACCTCTGCTATTTGGCTGAATTGTATGATTGTGGCCATTTTCCATGTAGAGTGATCAATTGCTTCCCATTCGACTGCATTTCTTTCAGTTTGATGCAAAAGTCCTTTTGAGCCCCAAAAAGCACACAAGGCTATACCCATCCCGTTCTGGCCATTAGGGGCCACCCCTGCAACATGTCTGAATTGCATGATTGTGGCCATTTTCCATGCAGAGTGATCAATTGCTTGCCATTCGGCTACCTTTTTGTCAGTTTGCGGCAAAAGTCTGTTTGAGCCCCAAAAAGCACACAATACCATACACTCAGCATTTGGCCATCTTGGGGCCACCCCTGCAACATAGCCGAATTGCATGATTTTAGCCATTTTCCATGCAGAGTGATCAATTGCTTGCCCTTAGGCTGCATTTTTCTCTGTTTGGGGCAAAAGTCCGTTTCAGCCTCAAAAAGCGCACAAGGCTATATCCTTACCGTTTGGGCAATTTGAGGCCACCCTTGCAACATGTCTGAACTGTATGATTGTGGCTATTTTCCATGCAAAGTGATTAATTGCTCGCCATTCGGCTGCATTTTTCTCAGCGTGGGGCAAAAGTCCATTTGAGCCCCAAAAAGCACACAAGCCTATAACCTTCCCATTCGGGCCATTTCGGGCCACCCCTGCAACATGGCTGAATTGCATGATTGTGGCCATTTTCCATGCAGAGTGATCAATTGCTTGCCATTCGGCTGCATTTTTATCGGTTTGGGGCAAAAGTCCGCTTCAGCCCCAAAAAGCACACAAGGCTATATCCTTTCTGTTTGTGCCATTTGGGCCACCTCTGCTATTTGGCTGAATTGAATGATTGTAGCCATTTTCCATGCAGAATTATCAATTGCTTGCCCTTAGACTGCATTTTTCTCAGTTTGTGGCAAAATTCTGTTTGAGCCCCAACAAGCGCACAAGGCTATACTCATACCGTTCGGGCTATTTGGGGCCACCCCTGCAACATGGCCGAATTGCACGATTGTGGCCATTTTCCATGCAGAATAATCAATTGCTTGACCTTACACTGCATTTTTCTCAGTTTAGGGCAAAAGTCCATTTGAGCCCCAAAAACCGCATAAGGCTATAATATCTTTACTGATCGTACAATTTGAAGCCACCCCTTTAACATGTCTGAATTGCATGATTGTGGCTATTTTCCATGCAGAGTGATCAATTGCTTGCCATTCGGCTGCATTTTTCTCAGTTTGGGGTAAAAGTCCGTTTGTGACCAAAAAGCGCAGAAGGCTATAACCGTAACAGTTCGAGCAATTTGGGGCCACCGCTGCAACATGGCTGAATTGCACGATTGTGGCCATTTTCGATGCAGAGTGATCAATTGCTTGCCATTCGGCTGCATTTTTCTCTGTTTGGGGCAAAAGTCTGTTTGAGCCCCAAAAAGCACACAAGCCTATAACCTTCCCATTCGGGCCATTTCGGGCCACCCCTGCAACATGGCTGAATTGCATGATTGTGGCCATTTTCCATGCAGAGTGATCAATTGCTTTCCATGCAGGTACTTTTTTCTCAGTTCAAGGCAAAAGTCTATTTGAGCCCCAAAAGCCCACAATACTATACCCTACCCGTTCGGGCATCTTTAGGCTACATCTGCAACATGGCTGAATTGCATGATTGCGGCCATTTTCCATGCAGAGTGATCAATTGCTTGCCCTTAGGCTGCATTTTTCTCAGTTTGGGGCAAAAGTCGGTTGGAGCCTCAAAAAGCACAAATGGCTATACCCTAACCGTTCGGGCCATTTAGGGCCATCCCTGCAACATGGCTGAATTGCATGGTTGTGGCCATTTTCCATGCAGAGTGATCAATTTCTTGCCATTTGGCTGCATTTTTGTCAGTTTGGGGCAAAAGTCTGTTTGATCAATTGCTTGCCCTTAGACTGCATTTTTCTCAGTTTGGGGAAAAAGTCCAATTGAGCCCCAAAAAGCGGCCAAGGCTATAATACCCTTACTGTTCAACCCATTTGGGGCCACCCCTGCAACATGATTGTGGACATTTTCCATGCAGAGTGATCAATTGCTTGCCATTCGACTGCATTTCTTTCAGCTTGAGGCAAAAGTCCGATTGAGCCGCAAAAAGCACACAAGGCTATACCCTTCCCGTTCAGGCCATTAGGGGCCACCCCTGCAACATGGCTGAATTGCATGATTGTGGCCATTTTCCATGCAGAGTGATCAATTGCTTGCCATTCGGCTATATTTTTCTCAGTTTGCGGTAAAAGTCGGTTTGAGCCCCAAAAAGCACACAAGGCTATACCCTTACCGCTCGGGCAATTTGGGGCCACCCCTGCTATTTGGCTGAATTGCATGATTGTGGCCATATTCCATGCAGAATGATCAATTGCTTGCCCTTAGACTCCATTTTTCTCATTTTGTGGGTAAAGACCGTTCGAGCACCAAAAAGAGCACAAGGGTATACACATACCGTCTGGGCCATTTGGGGCCACCCCTGCAACATGGCCGAATTGCATGATTGTGGCCATTTTCCATGTAGAATGATCAATTGCTTGACCTTAGACTGCATTTTTCTGAGTTTGGGGAATGTGTCCAATTGAGCCCCAAAAAGCGCGGAACGCTATAGTACCCTTACTGTTCAGCCCATTTGGGGCCACATCTGCAACAAGGCTGAATTGCATAATTGTGGCCATTTTCCATGCTGAGTGATCAATAGCTTGCCATTTGACTGCATTTCTTTCAGTTTGAGGCAAAAGTCCGTTTGAACCCAAAAAGCACACAAGGCTATACCCTTCCCGTTCGGGCCATTTGGGGCCACCCTTGCAACAACTCTGAATTGCATGATTGTGGCCATTTTCGATGCAGAGTAATCAATTGCTTGCCATTCGGCTACATTTTTCTCAGTTTGGGAAAAAGTCCGTTTGAGCCTCAAAAAGCACACAATGCTATACCCTGACCATCTGGGCCACTTGAGGCCACCCCTGAAACATTGCCGAAGTGCATGATTGTGGCCATTTTCCATGCAGAATGAACAATTGCTTGCCGTTAGGCCACTTTTTTCTCAGTTTGGGTAAAAGTCCATTTGAGCCCCAAAAAGCACAGAAGGCTATTCCCTTCCCGTTAAGGACATTTGGGGCCACCCCTGCAACATGGCTGAATTGCATGATTATGGCCATATTCTATGCAGAGTGATAACTTGCTTGCCATTCGGCTTAATTTTTCTCAGTTTGGGGCAAAAGTCCGTTTCAGCCCAAAAAACCACACTATACTATACCATCACCGTTCGAGCATCTTGGGGCCACCCCTGCAACATGGCCGAATTGCATGATTGTTGCCATTTTCCATGCAGAGTGATCAATTGCTTGCCCTTAGGCTACTTTTTTCTCAGTTTAAGGCAAAAGTGTATTTGAGCCCCAAAAAGCCCATTATACTATACCCTCACCTTTCGAGCATCTTCGGGCCACAGCTGCAACATGGCTGAATTGCATGATTGTGGCCATTTTCCATGTAGAGTGATCAATTGCTTGCGCTTAGGCTGCATTTTTCTCAGTTTGGGGCAAAAGTTCGTTTGAGCCCCAAAAAGCGCAAAAGACTATATTCTTACCGTTCGGGCAATTTGAGGCCACCCCTGCAGCATGTCTGAATTGTATGGTTGTGGCTATTTTCCATGCAGAGTGATCAATTGCTTGCCATTCGGCTATATTTTTCTCATTTTATGGCAAAAGTCCGTTTGAGCCCCAAAACGTGAACAAGGCTATAGCCATACCGTTCCCGATATTTTGGGTCACCCCTGCAACATGGCTGAATTGCAGGATTGAGGTCATTTTCCATGCAGTGTGATCAATTGCTTACCCTTAGCCTGCATTTTTCTCAGTTTGGGTTAAAAGTCTGTTTGAGCCCCAAAAAGCGCACAAGGCTATACCCTAACCGCTCGGGCCATTTAGGGCCATCCCTGCAACATGGCTGAATTGCATGGTTGTGGCCATTTTTCATGCAGAGTGATTAACTTCTTGCCATTCAGCTGCATTTTTCTCAGTTTGGGGCAAAAGTCAGTTGGAGCCTCAAAAAGCACACAAATTTATACCCTAACCGTTCGGGTCATTTAGGGCCATCCCTGCAACATGGCTGAATTGCATGGTTGTGGCCATTTTCCATGCAGAGTGATAAATTTCTTGCCATTCGGCTGCATTTTTGTCAGTTTGGGGCAAAAGTCGGTTTGAGCCCCAAAAAGCACACAAGGCTATGCCCTTACCGCTCGGGCAATTTGGGTCCACCCCTGCTATTTGGCTGAATTGCATGATTGTGGCCATATTCCATGCAGAATGATCAATTGCTTGCCCTTAGACTGCATTTTTCTCAGTTTGTGGAAAAAGTCCAATTGAGCCCCAAAAAGTGCCCAAGGCTATAATACACTTACTTTTCAGCCCATTTGGGGCCACCCCAGCAACATGGCTGAATTGCATGATTGTGGCTATTTTCCATGCAGAGTGATCAATTGGTTGTCATTCGACTGCATTTCTTTCAGTTTGAGGCAAAAGTCCGTTTGAGCCGCAAAAAGCACACAAGGCTATACCCGTCCCCTTCAGGCCATTAGGGGCCACCCCTAGAACATGGCTGAATTGCATGATTGTGGCCATTTTCCATGCAGAGTGTTCAATATGTTGCCATTCGAACGAATTTCTTTCAGTTTGATGCAAAAGTCCGTTTGAGCCCCAAAAAGCACACAAGGCTATACCCTAACTGTTCGGGCCATTAGAGGCCACCCCTGCAACATGGTTGAATTGCATGATTGTGGCCATTTTCCATGCAGATGATCAATTCCTTGCCATTCGGCTACATTTTTGTCAGTTTGCGGCAAAAGTCGGCTTGAGCCCCAAAAAGCACACAAGGCTATACCCTTACCACTCAGGCAATTTGGGGCCACCACTGCTATTTGGCTGAATTGCATGATTGTGGCCATATTCCATGCAGAATGATTAATTGCTTGTCCTTAAACTGCATTTTTCTCAGTTTCGGGAAAAAGTCCAATTGAGCCCCAAAAAGCGCCCAAGGCTATAATACCCTTACTGTTCAGCCCATTTGGGGCCACCCCTGCAACATGGCTGAATTGCATGATCGTGGCCATTTTCCATGCAGAGTGATCAATTGCTTGCCATTCGGCTACATTTTTTGTCAGTTTGCGGCAAAAGTCGGTTTGAGCCCCAAAAAGCACACAAGGCTGTACCCTTACCGCTCAGGCAATTTAGGGCCACCCTTGCTATTTGGCTGAATTGTATGATTGTGACCATATTGCATGCAGAATGATTAATTGCTTGCCCTTAATCTGCATTTTTCTCAGTTTGGGGAAAAAGTCAAATTGAGCCCCAAAAAGTGCCCGAGGCTATAATACCCTTACTGTTCAGCCCATTTGGGGCCACCCCTGCAACATGGCCGAATTGCATGATTGTGGCCATTTTCCATGTAGAGTGATCAATTTCTTGCCATTCGACTGCATTTCTTTCAGTTTGATGCAAAAGTCCTTTTGAGCCCCAAAAAGCACACAAGGCTATACCCATCCCGTTCTGGCCATTAGGGGCCACCCCTGCAACATGTCTGAATTGCATGCTTGTGGCCATTTTCCATGCAGAGTGATCAATTGCTTGCCATTCGGCTACATTTTTTATTAGTTTGCTGCAAAAGTCTTTTTGAGCCCCAAAAAGCACACAAGGCTATACCCTTACCGCTCAGGCAATTTGGGGCCACCCCTGCTATTTGGCTGAATTGTATGATTGTGGCCACATTCCATGCAGAATGATTAATTGCTTGCCCTTAAACTGCATTTTTCTCAGTTTGGGGAAAAAGTCCAATTGAGCCCCATAAAGCGCCCAAGGCTATAATACCCTTACTGTTCAGCCCATTTGGGGCCACCTCTGCAACATGGCTGAATTGCATGATTGTGGCCATTTTCCATGCAGAGTGATCAATTGCTTGCCACTCGACTGCATTTCTTTCAGTTTGATGCGAAAGTCCTTTTGAGCCGCAAAAAGCACACAAGGCTATGCCCTTCCCGTTCGGGCCATTAGGGGCCACCCCTAGAACATGGCTGAATTGCATGATTGTGGCCATTTTCCATGCAGAGTGTTCAATATGTTGCCATTCGACAGCATTTCTTTCAGTTTGAGGCAAAACTAGAGCATAGTCATTCATGTAATGATGGCCAGCTCCGGCGATTCCGGAGGAAATCTTTGGTAGGGGGTCCTTTTTTTTTTGTGGGGCACAGGGGTCCAGTTCAGCTGAAGAAAGAATCTTCAAGGAGTCTTCAGGGATTCTTCGGTGAAGATTTTGGCGCCAATACGAAGACTATCATTTTCTCAAACTAGAGCATAGTCATTCATGTAATGATGGCCACCTCCAGCGATTCAGGAGGAAATCTTTGGTAAGGGGTCCTTTTTTGTTTTTTTTTGTGGGGCCCAGGGGTCCAATTCAGCTGAAGAAAGAATCTTCAAGGAGTCTTCAGGGATTCTTCGGTGAAGATTTTGGCGCCAATACGAAGACTATCATTTTCTCAAACTAGAGCTTAGTCATTCATATAATGATTGCCACGTCCGGCGATTCCAGAGGAAATCTTTGGTAAGGGGTCCTTTTTTGTTTTTTTTTGTGGGGAACAAGGGTCCAATTCAGCTGAAGAAAGAATCTTAAAGGGGTCTTCAGGGATTCTTCGGTGAAGATTTTGAAGCCAATACGACGACTATCATTTTCTCAAACTTGAGCATAGTCATTCATGTAATGATGGCCACCTCCGGCGATTCCGGAGGAAATCTTTGGTAAGGGGTCCTTTTTTGTTTTGTTTTTTTTTTTGTGGGGCCCAGGGGTCCAGTTCAGCTGAAGAAAGAATCTTCAAGGAGTCTTCAGGGATTCTTCGGTGAAGATTTTGGCGCCAATACGAAGACTATCATTTTCTCAAACTAGAGCATAGTCATTCATGTAATGATGGCCACCTCCGGTGATTCCGGAGTAAATCTTTGGTAAGGGGTCCTTTTTTTTTTTTTTGTGGGGCCCAGGGTTCCAATTCAGCTGAAGAAAGAATCTTCAAGGAGTCTTCAGGGATTCTTCGGTGAAGATTTTGGCGCCAATACGAAGACTATCATTTTCTCAAACTAGAGCATAGTCATTCATGTAATGATGGCCACCTCCGGAGATTCCGGAGGAAATGTTTGGTAAGGGGTCCTTTTTTGTTTTTTTTTTGTGGGGCCCAGGAATCCAGTTCAGCTGAAGAAAGAATCTTCAAGGAGTCTTCAGGGATTCTTCGGTGAAGATTTTGGCGCCAATACGAAGACTATCATTTTCTCAAACTAGAGCATAGTCATTCATGTCATGATGGCCACCTCCAGCGATTCCGGAGGAAATCTTTGGTAAGGGGTCCTTTTTTGTTTTTTTTTTTTTGTGGGGCCCAGGGGTCCAATTCAGCTGAAGAAAGAATCTTCAAGGAGTCCTCAGGGATTCTTCGGTGAAGATTTTGGAGCCAGTACGAAGACTATCATTTTCTCAAACTAGAGCATAGTCATTCATGTAATGATGGCCACCTCCGGCGATTCCGGAGGAAATGTTTGGTAAGGGGTCCTTTTTTTTTTTTTTTTTTTTGTGGGGCCCAGGGGTCCAGTTCAGCTGAAGAAAGAATCTTCAAGGAGTCTTCAGGGATTCTTCGGTGAAGATTTTGGCGCCAATACGAAGACTATCATTTTCTCAAACTAGAGCATAGTCATTCATGTAATGATGGCCACCTCCGGCGATTCCGGAGGAAATGTTTGGTAAGGGGTCCTTTTTTTTTTTTTTTTTTTTGTGGGGCCCAGGGGTCCAGTTCAGCTGAAGAAAGAATCTTCAAGGAGTCCTCAGGGAATCTTCGGTGAAGATTTTGGAGCCAGTACGAAGACTATCATTTTCTCAAACTAGAGCATAGTCATTCATGTAATGATGGCCACCTCCGGCGATTCCGGAGGAAATGTTTGGTAAGGGGTCCTTTTTTTTTTTTTTTTTTTTGGGGGGCCCAGGGGTCCAGTTCAGCTGAAGAAAGAATCTTCAAGGAGTCTTCAGGGATTCTTCGGTGAAGATTTTGGCGCCAATACGAAGACTATCATTTTCTCAAACTAGAGCATAGTCATTCATGTAATGATGGCCACCTCCGGTGATTCCGGAGTAAATCTTTGGTAAGGGGTCCTTTTTTTTTTTTTTGTGGGGCCCAGGGTTCCAATTCAGCTGAAGAAAGAATCTTCAAGGAGTCTTCAGGGATTCTTCGGTGAAGATTTTGGCGCCAATACGAAGACTATCATTTTCTCAAACTAGAGCATAGTCATTCATGTAATGATGGCCACCTCCGGAGATTCCGGAGGAAATGTTTGGTAAGGGGTCCTTTTTTGTTTTTTTTTTGTGGGGCTTAGGAATCCAGTTCAGCTGAAGAAAGAATCTTCAAGGAGTCTTCAGGGATTCTTCGGTGAAGATTTTGGCGCCAATACGAAGACTATCATTTTCTCAAACTAGAGCATAGTCATTCATGTCATTATGGCCACCTCCGGCGATTCCGGAGGAAATCTTTGGTAAGGGGTCCTTTTTTGTTTTTTTTTTTGTTGGGCCCGGGGGTCCAATTCAGCTAAAGAAAGAATCTTCAAGGAGTCTTTAGGGATTCTTCGGTGAAGTTTTTGGCACCAATACGAAGACTATCATTTTCTCAAACTAGAGCTTAGTCATTCATGTAATGATGGCCACCTCCTGCGATTCCGGAGGAAATCTTTGGTAAAGGGTCCTTTTTTGTTTTTTTTTTTTCCTGGGGCCCAGGGGTCCAGTTCAGCTGAAGAAAGAATCTTCAAGGAGTCATCAGGGATTCTTCGGTGAAGATTTTGGCGCCAATACGAAGACTATCATTTTGTCAAACTAGAGCATAGTCATTCATGTAATGTTGGCCACCTCCGGCGATTCCGGAGGAAACTTTGGTAAGGGGTCCTTTTTTTTTTTTTTTTTTTTTTGTTGGGCCCAGGGGTCCAATTCAGCTGAAGAAAGAATCTTCAAGGATTCTTCAGGGATTCTTCGGTGAAGATTTTGGCGCCAATACTAAGACTATCATTTTCTCAAACTAGAGCATAGTCATAAAGGCTACCAGCTATATAAATGGTAGAAATTACCCTTGAGATTGAAAAATGACACCTGTTATACTGCTGAAGAATGAGTCTTCAAGGAGTCTTCAGCGAATCTTGGGTTAGGATTTTGGAGCCAATATGAAGACTATCATTTTATAAAACTAGAGCATAGTCATCCATGTAATGATGGACACCCCCGGCGATTCCGGAGGAAATCTTTGGTAAGGGGTCCTTTTTTTTTTTTTGTGGGGCCCAGGGGTCCAATTCAGCTGAAGAAAGAATCTTCAAAGAGTCTTCAGGGATTCTTCGGTGAAGATTTTGGAGCCAATACGAAGACTATTATTTTCACAAACTAGAGCATAGTCATTCATGTAATGATGGCCACCTCCGTAGATTCCGGAGGAAATCTTTGGGAAGGGATCTTTTTTTTTTTTTTTTTGTAGGGCCCAAGGGTCCAGTTCAGCTGAAGAAAGAATCTTCAAGGAGTCTTCAGGGATTCTTCAGTGAAGATTTTGGCGCCAATACGAAGACTATCATTTTCTCAAACTATCGCAGAGTCATTCATGTAATGATGGCCACCTCCGGCGATTCCGAAGGAAATCTTTGGTAAGGGGTCCTTTTTTTTTTTTTTTTTTTATTTGTGGGGCCCAGGGGTCCAATTCAGCTGAAGAAAGAATCTTCAAGGAGTTTTTAGGGATTCTTCGGTGAAGATTTTGGCGCCAATACTAAGACTATCATTTTCTCACACTAGAGCATAGTCATAAAGGCTACCAGCTATATAAATGGTAGAAATTACCCTTGAAATCTTTGGTAAGGGGTCCTTTTTTTTTTTTTTTGTGGGGCCCAGGGGTCCAATTCAGCTGAAGAAAGAATCTTCAAAGAGTCTTCAGGGATTCTTCGGTGAAGATTTTGGCGCCAATACGAAGACTATCATTTTCTCAAACTAGAGCATAGTCATTCATGTAATGATGGGCACCTCCGGCGATTCCGGAGGAAATCTTTGGAAAGGGGTCCTTTTTTGTTTTTTTTTGTGGGGCACAGGGGTCCAATGCAGCTGAAGAAAGAATCTTCAAGGAGTCTTCAGGGATTCTTCGGTGAAGATTTTGGAGCCAATACGAAGACTATCATTTTCTCAAACTAGAGCATAGTCATTCATGTAATGATGGGCACCTCCGGCGATTCCGGAGGAAATCTTTGGTAAGGGGTCCTTTTTTGTTTTTTTTTTGTGGGGCCCAGGGGTCCAATTCAGCTGAAGAAAGAATCTTCAAGGAGTCTTCAGGGATTCTTCGGTGAAGATTTTGGAGCCAATACGAAGACTATCATTTTCTCAAACTAGAGCATAGTCATTCATGTAATGTTGGCCACCTCCGGCGATTCCGGAGGAAATCTTTGGTAAGGGGTCCTTTTTTTTTTTTTTTTTTTTTTTTGTGGGGCACAGGGGTCCAATTCAGCTGAAGAAAGAATCTCAAAGTAGTCTTCAGGGATTCTTCGGTGAAGATTTTGGAGCCAATACGAAGACTATCATTTTCTCAAAATAGAGCATAGTCATTCATGTAATGATGGCCATCTCCGGCGATTCCGGAGGAAACTTTGGTAAGGGGTCCTTTTTTTTTTTTTTTTTTTTTTTTGTGGGGCCCAGGGGTCCAATTCAGCTGAAGAAAGAATCTTCAACGATTCTTCAGGGATTCTTCAGTGAAGATTTTAGCGCCAATACTAAGACTATCATTTTCTCAAACTAGAGCATAGTCATTCATGTAATGATGGCCACCTCAGGCGATTCCTGAGGAAATCTTTGGTAAGGGGTCCTTTTTTTTTTTTTTTTTTTTGGTGGGGCCCAGGAGTCCAATTCAGCTGAAGAAAGAATCTTCAAGGAGTCTTCAAGGATTCTGCGGTGAAGATTTTGGCTCCAATACTGAGACTATCATTTTCTCAAACTAGAGCATAGTCATAAAGGCTACCAGCTATATAAATGGTAGAAATTACCCTTGAGATTGAAAAATGACACCTGTTATACTGCTGAAGAATGAGTCTTCAAGGAGTCTTCAGCGAATCTTGGGTGAGGATTTTGGAGCCAATATGAAGACTATCATTTTCTAAAACTAGAGCAAAGTCATTCATGTAATGATGGCCACCTCCGGCGATTCCGGAGGAAATCTTTGGTAAGGGGTCCTTTTTTGTTTTTTCTTGTGGGGCCCAGGGGTCCAATTCAGCTGAAGAAAGAATCTTCAAAGAGTCTTCAGGGATTCTTCGGTGAAGATTTTGGCGCCAATACGAAGACTATCATTTTCTCAAACTAGAGCATAGTCATTCATGTAATGATGGGCACCTCCGGCGATTCCGGAGGAAATCTTTGGTAAGGGGTCCTTTTTTGTTTTTTTTTGTGTGGCCCAGGGGTCCAATTCAGCTGAAGAAAGAATCTTCAAGGAGTCTTCAGGGATTCTTCGGTGAAGATTTTGGAGCCAATACGAAGACTATCATTTTCTCAAACTAGAGCATAGTCATTCATGTAATGATGGGCACCTCCGGCGATTCCGGAGGAAATCTTTGGTAAGGGGTCCTTTTTTGTTTTTTTTTTTGTGGGGCCCAGGGGTCCAATTCAGCTGGAAAACAAATCTTCAAGGAGTCTTCAGGGATTCTTCGGTGAAGATTTTGGCGCCAATACGAAGACTATCATTTTCTCAAACTAGAGCTTAGTCATTCATGTAATGATGGCCACCTCCGGCGATTCCGGAGGAAATCTTTGGTAAAGGGTCCTTTTTTTTTTTTTTGTGGGGCCCAGGGGTCCAATTCAGCTGAAGAAAGAATCTTAAAGGAGTCTTCAGGGATTCTTCGGTGAAGATTTTGGCGCCAATATGAAGACTATCATTTTCTCAAAATAGAGCATAGTCATTCATGTAATGATGGCCACCTCCGGCGATTCCGGAGGAAATCTTTGGTAAGGAGTCCTTTTTTGTTTTTTTTTTTTTCTTGGGGTCCAGGGTTCCAGTTCAGTTGAAGAAAGAATCTTCAAGGAGTCTTCAGGGATTCTTCGGCGAAGATTTTGGCGCCAATACGAAGACTATCATTTTCTCAAACTAGAGCATAGTCATTCATGTAATGATGGCCACCTCAATGCGATTTAGGAGGAAACTTTGGTAAGGGGTCCTTTTTTTTTTTTTTTTTTGTGGGGCCCAGGGGTCCAATTCAGCTGAAGAAAGAATCTTCAACGATTCTTCAGGGATTCTTCGGTGAAGATTTTGGCGCCAATACTAAGACTATCATTTTCTCAAACTAGAGCATAGTCATAAAGGCTACCAGCTACATAAATGGTAGAAATTACCCTTGAAATTGAAAAATGACACCTGTTATACTGCTGAAGAAAGAGTCTTCAAGGAGTCTTCAGGGAATCTTGGGTTAGGATTTTGGAGCCAATATGAAGACTATCATTTTCTAAAACTAGAGCATAGTCATTCATGTAATGATGGCCACCTCCGGCAATTCCGGAGGAAATCTTTGGTAAGGGGTCCTTTTTTGTTTTTTTTTTAGTGGGGCCCAGGGGTCCAATTCAGCTGAAGAAAGAATCTTCAAAGAGTCTTCAGGGATTCTTCGGTGAAGATTTTGGAGCCAATACGAAGACTATCATTTTCTCAAACTAGAGCATAGTCATTCATGTAATGATGGCCACCTCCGGCGATTCCGGAGGAAATCTTTGGGAAGGGGTCCTTTTTTGTTTTTTTTTTGTGGGGCCCAGGGGTCCAGTTCAGCTGAAGAAAGAATCTTCAAGGAGTCTTCAGGGATTCTTCGGTGAAGATTTTGGCGCCAATACGAAGACTATCATTTTCTCAAACTAGAGCATAGTCATTCATGTAATGATGGCCACCTCCGGCGATTCCGGAGGAAACTTTGGTCAGGGGTCCTTTTTTTTTTTTTTTTTTGTGGGGCCCTTGGGTCCAATTCAGCTGAAGAAAGAATCTTCAAGGATTCTTCAGGGATTCTTCGGTGAAGATTTTGGCGCCAATACTAAGACTGTTATTTTCTCAAACTAGAGCATAGTCATAAAGGCTACCAGCTATATAAATGGTAGAAATTACCCTTGAAATTGAAAAATGACACCTGTTATACTGCTGAAGAAAGAGTCTTCAAGGAGTCTTCAGGGAATCTTGTGTGAGGATTATGGTGCCAATATGAAGACTATCATTTTCTAAAACTAGAGCATAGTCATTCATGTAATGATGGCCACCTCCGGCGATTCCGGAGGAAATCTTTGGTAAGGGGTCCTTTTTTGTTTTTTTTTTTTTGTAGGGCCCAGGGGTCCAATTCAGCTGAAGAAAAAATCTTCAAAGAGTCTTCAGGGATTCTTCGGTGAAGATTTTGAAGCCAATACGACGACTATCATTTTCTCAAACTTGAGCATAGCCATTCATGTAATAATGGCCACCTCCGGCGATTCCGGAGGAAATCTTTGGTAAGGGGTCCTTTTTTTTTTTTTTTTTTTTGTGGGGCCCATGGGTCCAGTTCAGCTGAAGAAAGAATCTTCAAAGAGTCTTCAGGGATTCTTCGGTGAAGATTTTGAAGCCAATACGAAGACTATAATTTTCTCAAACTAGAGCATAGTCATTCATGTAATGATGGCCACCTCCGGCGATTCCGGAGGAAATCTTTGGTAAGGGGTCCTTTTTTGTTTTTTTTTTTTTTGTGGGGATCAGGGGTCCAATTCAGCTGAAGAAAGAATCTTAAAGGAGTCTTCAGGGATTCTTCGGTGAAGATTTTGCAGCCAATACGAAGACTATCATTTTCTCAAACTAGAGCATAGTCATTCATGTAATGGTGGCCACCTCCGGCGATACCGGAGGAAATCTTTGGTATGGGGTCCTTTTTTGTTTTTTTTTTCGTGGGGCCCAGGGGTCCAGTTCAGCTGAAGAAAGAATCTTCAAGGAGTCTTCAGGGATTCTTCGGTGAAGATTTTGGAGCCAATACGACGACTATCATTTTCTCAAACTTGAGCATAGTCATTCATGTAATGATGGCCACCTCCGGCGATTCCGGAGGAAATCTTTGGTAAGAGGTCCTTTTTTTTTTTTTTTTTTTTTTTGTGGGGCCCATGGGTCCAGTTCAGCTGAAGAAAGAATCTTCAAGGAGTCTTCAGGGATTCTTCGGTGAAGATTTTGGCGCCAATACGAAGACTATCATTTTCTCAAACTAGAGCATAGTCATAAACGCTACCAGCTATATAAATGGTAGAAATTACCCTTGAAATTGAAAAATGACACCTGTTATACTGCTGAAGAAAGAGTCTTCAAGGAGTCTTCAGGGAATCTTGGGTGAGGATTTTGGAGCCAATATGAAGACTATCATTTTCTAAAACTAGAGCATAGTCATTCCTGTAATAATGGCCACCTCCAGCGATTCCGGAGGAAATCTTTGGTAAGGGGTCCTTTTTTGTTTTTTTTTTGTGGGGCCCAGGGGTCCAATTCAGCTGAAGAAAGAATCTTCAAGGAGTCTTCAGGGATTCTTCGGTGAAGATTTTGGCGCCAATACGAAGACTATCATTTTCTCAAACTAGAGCTTAGTCATTCATGTAATGATGGCCACGTCCGGCGATTCCGGAGGAAATCTTTGGTAAGGGGTCCTTTTTGTTTTTTTTTTTTTTTGTGGGGCCCAGGGGTCCAGTTCAGCTGAAGAAAGAATCTTAAAGGAGTCTTCAGGGATTCTTCGGTGAAGATTTTGGAGCCAATACGACGACTATCATTTTCTCAAACTTGAGCATAGTCATTCATGTAATGATGGCCACCTCCGGTGATTCCGGAGTAAATATTTGGTAAGGGGTCCTTTTTTTTTTTGTGGGGCCCAGGGGTCCAATTCAGCTGAAGAAAGAATCTTCAAGGAGTCTTCAGGGATTCTTCGGTGAAGATTTTGGAGCCAATACGAAGACTATCATTTTCTCAAACTAGAGCATAGTCATTCATGCCATGATGGCCACCTCCGGCGATTCCGGAGGAAATCTTTGGTAAGGGGTCCTTTCTTTTTTTTTTTTTTTGTGGGGCCCATGGGTCCAGTTCAGCTGAAGAAAGAATCTTCAAGGAGTCTTCAGGGATTCTTCAGTGAAGATTTTGGCGCCAATACGAAGACTATCATTTTCTCAAACTAGAGCATAGTCATTCATGTCATGATGGCCACCTCCGGCGATTCCGGAGGAAATCTTTGGTAAGGGGTCCTTTCTTTTTTTTTTTTTTTTGTGGGGCCCATGGGTCCAGTTCAGCTGAAGAAAGAATCTTCAAGGAGTCTTCAGGGATTCTTTAGTGAAGATTTTGGCGCCAATACGAAGACTATCATTTTCTCAAACTAGAGCATAGTCATTCATGTAATGATGGCCACCTCCGGTGATTCCGGAGTAAATATTTGGTAAGGGGTCCTTTTTTTTTTTTTGTGGGGCCCAGGGGTCCAATTCAGCTGAAGAAAGAATCTTCAAGGAGTCTTCAGGGATTCTTCGGTGAAGATTTTGGAGCCAATACGAAGACTATCATTTTCTCAAACTAGAGCTTAGTCATTCATGTAATGATGGCCACCTATGGCGATTCCGGAGGAAATGTTTGGTAAGGGGTCCTTTTTTGTTTTTTTTTTTTTTGTGGGGCCCAGGAATCCAGTTCAGCTGAAGAAAGAATCTTCAAGGAGTCTTCAGGGATTATTCGGTGAAGATTTTGGCGCCAATACTAAGACTATCATTTTCTCAAACTAGAGCATAGTCTTTCATGTAATGATGGCCACCTCAATGCGATTCAGGAGGAAACTTTGGTAAGGGGTCCTTTTTTTTTTTTTTTTTTTTTTGTGGGGCCCAGGGGTCCAATTCAGCTGAAGAAAGAATCTTCAACGATTCTTCAGGGATTCTTCGGTGAAGATTTTGGCGCCAATACTAAGACTATCATTTTCTCAAACTAGAGCATAGTCATAAAGGCTACCAGCTACATAAATGGTAGAAATTACCCTTGAAATTGAAAAATGACACCTGTTATACTGCTGAAGAAAGAGTCTTCAAGGAGTCTTCAGGGAATCTTGGGTGAGGATTTTGGAGACAATATGAAGACTATCATTTTCTAAAACTAGAGCATAGTCATTCATGTAATGATGGCCACCTCCGGCAATTCCGGAGGAAATCTTTGGTAAGGGGTCCTTTTTTGTTTTTTTTTTTTGTGGGGCCCAGGGGTCCAATTCAGCTGAAGAAAGAATCTTCAAAGAGTCTTCAGGGATTCTTCGGTGAAGATTTTGGAGCCAATACGAAGACTATAATTTTCTCAAACTAGAGCATAGTCATTCATGTAATGATGGCCACCTCCGGCGATTCCGGAGGAAATCTTTGGTAAGGGGTCCTTTTTTGTTTTTTTTTTTTTTGTGGGGACCAGGGGTCCAATTCAGCTGAAGAAAGAATCTTAAAGGAGTCTTCAGGGATTCTTCGGTGAAAATTTTGGAGCCAATACAAAGACTATCATTTTCTCAAACTAGAGCATAGTCATTCATGTAATGATGGCCACCTCCGGCGATTCCGGAGGAAATCTTTGGTAAAGGGTCCTTTTTTTTTTTTTTTTTTTTGTGGGGCCCAGGGGTCCAGTTCAGCTGAAGAAAGAATCTTCAAGGAGTCTTCAGGGATTCTTCGGTGAAGATTTTGGCGCCAATACGAAGACTATCATTTTCTCAAACTAGAGCATAGTCATTCATGTAATGATGGCCACCTCCGGCGATTCCGGAGGAAACTTTGGTAAGTTGTCCTTTTTTTTTTTTTTTTTTTTGGTGGGGCCCAGGGGTCCAATTCAGCTGATGAAAGAATCTTCAAGGATTCTTCAGGGATTCTTCGGTGAAGATTTTGGCGCCAATACTAAGACTGTTATTTTCTCAAACTAGAGCATAGTCATAAAGGCTACCAGGTATATAAATGGTAGAAATTACCCTTGAAATTGAAAAATGACACCTGTTATACTGCTGAAGAAAGAGTCTTCAAGGAGTCTTCAGGGAATCTTGGGTGAGGATTTTGGAGCCAATATGAAGACTATCATTTTCTAAAACTAGAGTATTGTCATAGATGTAATGATGGCCACCTCCGGCGATTCCGGAGGAAATCTTTGGTAAGGGGTCCTTTTTTGTTTTTTTGGGGGGGGCCCAGGGGTCCAATTCAGCTGAAGAAAGAATCTTCAAAAAGTCTTCAGGGATTCTTCGGTGAAGATTGTGGAGCCAATACAAAGACTAGCATTTTCTCAAACTAGAGCATTGTCATTCATATAATGATGGCCACCTCCGGCGATTCCAGAGGAAATCTTTGGTAAGGGGTCCTTTTTTGTTTTTTGTTTTTTTTCTGGGGCCGAGGGGTCCAGTTCAGCTGAAGAAAGAATCTTCATGGAGTCTTCAGGGATTCTCCGGTGAAGATTTTGGCGCCAATACAAGGACTATCATTTTCTCAAACTAGAGCATAGTCATTCATGTAATGATGGCCACCTCCGGCGATTCCGGAGGAAATCTTTGGTAAGGGGTCCTTTTTTTTTTTTTTTTTTTTGTGGGGCCCAGGGGTCCAATTCAGCTGAAGAAAGAATCTTCAAGGAGTCTTCAGGGATTCTTCGGTGAAGATTTTGGAGCCAATACGAAGACTATCATTTTCTCAAACTAGAGCATAGTCATTCATTTAATGATGGGCACATCCGGCGATTTCGGAGGAAATCTTTGGTAAGGGTTCCTTTTTTTTTTTTCGTGGGGCCCAGGGGTCCAGTTCAGCTGAAGAAAGAATCTTCAAGGAGTCTTCAGGGATTCTTCGGTGAAGATTTTGGCGCCAATACGAAGACTATCATTTTCTCAAACTAGAGCATAGTCATTCATGTAATGATGGCCACCTCCGGCGATTCCGGAGGAAATCTTTAGTAAGAGGTCCTTTTTTGTTTTTTTTTTTTTTTGTGGGGCCCAGGGGTCCAATTCAGCTGAAGAAAGAATCTCCAAGGAGTCTTGAAGGATTCTTCGGTGAAGATTTTGGCGCCAATACTAAGACTATCATTTTCTCAAACTAGAGCATAGTCATAAAGGCTACCAGCTATATAAATGGTAGAAATTACTTTTGAAATTGAAAAATTACACCTGTTATACTGCTGAAGAAAGAGTCTTCAAGGAGTCTTCAGGGAATCTTGTGTGAGGATTATGGTGCCAATATGAAGACTATCATTTTCTAAAACTAGAGCATAGTCATTCATGTAATGATGGCCACCTCCGGCGATTCCGGAGGAAATCCTTGGTAAGGGGTCCTTTTTTGTTTTTTTTTATGTGGGGCCCAGGGGTCCAATTCAGCTGAAGAAAGAATCTTCAAAGAGTCTTCAGGGATTCTTCGGTGAAGATTGTGGAGCCAATACGACGACTATCATTTTCTCAAACTTGAGCATAGTCATTCATGTAATAATGGCCACCTCCGGCGATTCCGGAGGAAATCTTTGGTAAGGGGTCCTTTTTTTTTTTTTTTTTTTTGTGGGGCCCATGGGTCCAGTTCAGCTGAAGAAAGAATCTTCAAGGAGTCTTCAGGGATTCTTCGGTGAAGATTTTGCAGCCAATACGAAGACTATCATTTTCTCAAACTAGAGCATAGTCATTCATGTAATGGTGGCCACATCCGGCGATTCCGGAGGAAATCTTTGGTATGGGGTCCTTTTTTGTTTTTTTTTTCGTGGGGCCCAGGGGTCCAGTTCAGCTGAAGAAAGAATCTTCAAGGAGTCTTCAGGGATTCTTCGGTGAAGATTTTGGAGCCAATACGACGACTATCATTTTCTCAAACTTGAGCATAGTCATTCATGTAATGATGGCCACCTCCGGCGATTCCGGAGGAAATCTTTGGTAAGGGGTCCTTTTTTTTTTTTTTTTTTTATGGGGCCCATGGGTCCAGTTCAGCTGAAGAAAGAATCTTCAAGGAGTCTTCAGGGATTCTTCGGTGAAGATTTTGGCCCCAATACGAAGACTGTCATTTTCTCAAACTAGAGCATAATCATTCATGTAATGATGGCCACCTCCGGTGATTCCGGAGTAAATCTTTGGTAAGCGGTACTTTTTTTTTTTTTGTGGGGCCCAGGGGTCCAATTCAGCTGAAGAAAGAATCTTCAAGGAGTCTTCAGGGATTCTTCGGTGAAGATTTTGGAGCCAATACGAAGACTATCATTTTCTCAAACTAGAGCATAGTCATTCATGTAATGATGGCCACCTCCGGCGATTCCGGAGGAAATGTTTGGTAAGGGGCCCTTTTTTTTTTTTTTTTTTGTGGAGCCCAAGAATCCAGTTCAGCTGAAGAAAGAATCTTCAAGGAGTCTTCAGGGATTCTTCGGTGAAGATTTTGGCGCCAATACGAAGACTATCAGTTTCTCAAACTAGAGCATAGTCATTCATGTAATGATGGCCACCTCCTGCGATTCCGGAGGAAATCTTTGGTAAGGGGTCCTTTTTTTTTTTTTTTTTTTTGTGGGGCCCAGGGGTCCAATTCAGCTGAAGAAAGAATCTTCAAGGAGTCTTCAGGGATTCTTCGGTGAAGATTTTGGCGCCAATACGAAGACTATCATTTTCTCAAACTAGAGCATAGTCATTCATGTAATGATCGCCACCTCCGGCGATTCCTGAGGAAATCTTTAATAAGGGGTCCTTTTTTGTATTTTTTTTGTGGGGCCTAGGAGTCCAATTCAGCTGAAGAAAGAATCTTCAAGGAGTCTTCAAGGATTCTTCAGTGAAGATTTTGGCGCCAATACTAAGACTATCATTTTCTCAAACTAGAGCATAGTCATAAAGGCTACCAGCTATATAAATGGTAGAAATTACCCTTGAAATTGAAAAATGACACCTGTTATACTGCTGAAGAAAGAGTCTTCAAGCAGTCTTCAGGGAATCTTGGGTGAGGATTTTGGAGCCAATATGAAGACAATCATTTTCTAAAACTAGAGCATAGTCATTCATGTAATGTTGGCCACCTCCGGCGATTCCGGAGGAAATCTCTGCTAAGGGGTCTTTTTTTTGTTTTTTTTTTTTTTTGTGCGGCCCAGGGGTCCAATTCAGCTGAAGAAAGAATCTTCAAAGAGTCTTCAGGGATTCTTCGGTGAAGATTTTGGAGCCAATACGAAGACTATCATTTTCTCAAACTAGAGCATAGTCATTCATGTAATGATGGCCACCTCCGGCGATTCCGGAGGAAATCTTTGGTAAGGGGTCCTTTTTTGTTTTTTTTTTTTTGTTGGGCCCAGGGGTTCAATTCAGCTGAAGAAAGAATCTTCAAGGAGTCTTCAGGGATTCTTCGGTGAAGATTTTGGCGCCAATACGAAGACTATCATTTTCTCAAACTAGAGCATAGTCATTCATATAATGATGGCCACCTCCGGCGATTCCGGAGGAATCTTTGGTAAGGGGTCCTTTTTTTTTTTTTTTTTTTTTTGTGGAGCCCAGGGGTCCAGTTCAGCTGAAGAGAGAATCTTCAAGGAGTCTTCAGGGATTCTTCGGTGAAGATTTTGGCGCCAATACGAAGACTATCATTTTCTCAAACTAGAGCATAGTCATTCATGTAATGTTGGCCACCTCCGGCGATTCCGGAGGAAATCTTTTTTAAGGGGTCCTTTTTTGTTTTTTTTTGTGGGGCCCAGGGGTCCAATTCAGCTGACGAAAGAATCTTCAAGGAGTCTTCAGAGATTCTTCGGTGAAGAATTTGGCGCCAATACGAAGAGTATCATTTTCTGAAACTAGAGCTTAGTCATTCATGTAATGATGGCCACGTCCGGCGATTCCGGAGGAAATCTTTGGTAAGGGGTCCTTTTTTGTTTTTTTTTTTTGTGGGGCCCAGGGGTCCAATTCAGCTGAAGAAAGAATCTTCAAAGAGTCTTCAGGGATTCTTCGGTGAAGATTTTGGAGCCAATACGAAGACTATCATTTTCTCAAAGTAGAACATAGTCATTCATGTAATGATGGCCACCTCCGGCGATTCATTAGGAAATCTTTGGTAAGGGGTCCTTTTTTTCTTTTTTTTTTTTTTGTGGGGCCCAGGGGTTCAATTCAGCTGAAGAAAGAATCTTCAAGGAGTCTTCAGGGATTCTTCGGTGAAGATTTTGGCGCCAGTATGAAGACTATCATTTTCTCAAACTAGAGCATAGTCATTCATGTAATGATGGCCACCTCTTGCGATTCCGGAGGAATCTTTGGTAAAGGGTCCTATTTTTTTTTTTTGTGGGGCTCAGGGGTCCAGTTCAGCTGAAGAAAGAATCTTCAAGGAGTCTTCAGGGATTCTTCGGTGAAGATTTTGGCGCCAATACGAAGACTATCATTTTCTCAAACTAGAGCTTAGTCATTCATGAAATGATGGCCACATCCGGCGATTCCGGAGTAAATCTTTGGTAAGGGGTCCATTGTTGTTTTTTTTTTTGTGGGGCCCAGGGGTCCAATTCAGCTGAAGAAAGAATCTTAAAGGAGTCTTCAGGGATTCTTCGGTGAAGATTTTGGAGCCAATACGACGACTATCATTTTCTCAAACTAGAGCTTAGTCATTCATGTAATGAATGCCACCTCCGGCGATTCCGGAGGAAATATTTTTTAAGGGGTCCTTTTTTGTTTTTTTGTTTTTTTGTGGGGCCCAGGGGTCCAGTTCAGCTGAAGAAAGAATCTTCAAGGAGTCTTCAGGGATTCTTCGGTGAAGATTTTGGCGCCAATACGAAGACTATCATTTTCTCAAACTAGAGCATAGTCATTCATGTAATGATGGCCACCTCCGGCGATTCCAGAGGAAATCTTTGGTAAGGGGTCCTTTTTTGTTTTTTTTTTTTTTTGGTGGGGCCCAGGGGTCCAGTTCAGCTGAAGAAAGAATCTTCAAGGAGTCTTCAGGGATTCTTCGGTGAAGATTTTGGCACCAATACGAAGACTATCATTTTCTCAAACTAGAGCTTAGTCATTCATGTAATGATGGCCACCTCCGGCGATTCCGGAGGAAATCTTTGGTAAGGGGTCCTTTTTTTTTTTTTTTTTTTTTTTGGTGGGGCCCAGGGGTCCAGTTCAGCTGAAGAAAGAATCTTCAAGGAGTCTTCAGGGATTCTTCGGTGAAGATTTTGGCACCAATACGAAGACTATCATTTTCTCAAACTAGAGCTTAGTCATTCATGTAATGATGGCCACCTCCGGCGATTCCGGAGGAAATCTTTGGTAAGGGGTCCTTTTTTTTTTTTTTTGTGGGGCCCAGGGGTCCAATTCAGCTGAAGAAAGAATCTTCAAGGAGTCTTCAGGGATTCTTCCTTGAAGATTTTGGAGCCAATACGAAGACTATCATTTTCTCAAACTAGAGCATAGTCATTCATGTAATGATGGCCACCTCCGGCGATTCCGGAGGAAATCTGTGGTAAGGGGTCCTTTTTTTTTTTTTTGTGGGGCCCAGGGGTCCAGTTCAGCTGAAGAAAGAATCTTCAAGGAGTCTTCAGGGATTCTTCGGTGAAGATTTTGGCGCCAATACGAAGACTATCATTTTCTCAAACTAGAGCATAGTCATTCATGTAATGATGGCCACCTCCGGCGATTCCGGAGGAAATCTTTGGTAAGGGGTCATTTTTTTTTTTTTTTTTTTGGGGGCCCAGGGGTCCAATACAGCTGAAGAAAGAATCTTCAAGGAGTCTTTAGGGATTCTTCGGTGAAGATTTTGGCGCCAATACTAAGACTATCATTTTCTCAAACTAGAGCATAGTCATAAAGACTACCAGCTATATAAATGGTAGAAATTACCATTGAAATTGAAAAATGACACCTGTTATACTGCTGCAGAAAGAGTCTTCAAGGAGTCTTCAGGGAATCTTGGGTGAGGATTTTGGAGCCAATATGAAGACTATCATTTTCTAAAACTAGAGCATAGTCATCCATGTAATGATGGACACCTCCGGCGATTCCGGAGGAAATCTTTGGTAAGGGGTCCTTTTTTTTTTTTTTTTTTTTTGTGGGGCACAGGGGTCCAATTCAGCTGAAGAAAGAATCTTCAAGGAGTCTTCAGGGATTCTTCGGTGAAGATTTTGGCGCCAATACGAAGACTATCATTTTCTCAAACTATCGCATAGTCATTCATGTAATGATGGCCACCTCCGGCGATTCCGGAGGAAATCTTTGGTAAGGGGTCCTTTTTTTTTTTTTTTTTTTTTTGTGGGGCCCAGGGGTCCAATGCAGCTGAAGAAAGAATCTTCAAGGAGTCTTCAGGGATTCTTCGGTGAAGATTTTGGAGCCAATACGAAGACTATCATTTTCTCAATCTAGAGCATAGTCATTCATGTAATGATGGCCACCTCCGGCGATTTAGGAGGGAACCTTTGGTAAGGGGTCCTTTTTTTTTTTTTTTTTTTTGTGGGGCCCAGGGGTCCAGTTCAGCTGAAGAAAGAATCTTCAAGAAGTCTTCACGGATTCTTCGGTGAAGATTTTGGCGCCAATACGAAGACTATCATTTTCTCAAACTAGAGCATAGTCATTCATGTAATGATGACCACCTCCGGCGATTCCGGAGGAAATTTTTGGTAAGGGGTCCTTTTTTGTTTTTTTTTGTGGGGCCCAGGGGTCCAATTCAGCTGAAGAAAGAATCTTCAAGGAGTCTTCAGGGATTCTTCGGTGAAGATTTTGGCGCCAATACGAAGACTATAATTTTCTTAAACTAGAGCATAGTCATTCATGTAATGATGGCCACCTCCGGCGATTCCGGAGGAAATCTTTGGTAAGGGGTCCTTTTTTTTTTTTTTTTTTTGTGGGGCCCAGGGGTCCAGTTCAGCTGAAGAAAGAATCTTCAAGGAGTCTTCAGCGATTCTTCGGTGAAGATTTTGTAGCCAATACAAAGACTATTATTTTCTCAAACTAGAGCATAGTCATTCATGTAATGATGGCCACCTCCGGCGATTCCGGGGGAAATCTTTGGTAAGGGGTCCTTTTTTTTTTTTTTTTTTTTTTTTTTTTTTTGTGGGGCACAGGGGTCCAATTCAGCTGAAGAAAGAATCTTCAAGGAGTCTTCAGGGATTCTTCGGTGAAGATTTTGGCGCCAATACGAAGACTATCATTTTCTCAAACTAGAGCATAGTCATTCATGTAATGATGGCCACCTCCGGCGATTCCAGAGGAAATCTTTGGTAAGGGGTCCTTTTTTGTTTTTTTTTTTTTTGGTGGGGCCCAGGGGTCCAGTTCAGCTGAAGAAAGAATCTTCAAGGAGTCTTCAGGGATTCTTCGGTGAAGATTTTGGCACCAATACGAAGACTATCATTTTCTCAAACTAGAGCTTAGTCATTCATGTAATGATGGCCACCTCCGGCGATTCCGGAGGAAATCTTTGGTAAGGGGTCCTTTTTTTTTTTTTTTTTTTTTGGTGGGGCCCAGGGGTCCAGTTCAGCTGAAGAAAGAATCTTCAAGGAGTCTTCAGGGATTCTTCGGTGAAGATTTTGGCACCAATACGAAGACTATCATTTTCTCAAACTAGAGCTTAGTCATTCATGTAATGATGGCCACCTCCGGCGATTCCGGAGGAAATCTTTGGTAAGGGGTCCTTTTTTTTTTTTTTTTGTGGGGCCCAGGGGTCCAATTCACCTGAAGAAAGAATCTTCAAGGAGTCTTCAGGGATTCTTCCTTGAAGATTTTGGAGCCAATACGAAGACTATCATTTTCTCAAACTAGAGCATAGTCATTCATGTAATGATGGCCACCTCCGGCGATTCCGGAGGAAATCTGTGGTAAGGGGTCCTTTTTTTTTTTTGTGGGGCCCAGGGGTCCAGTTCAGCTGAAGAAAGAATCTTCAAGGAGTCTTCAGGGATTCTTCGGTGAAGATTTTGGCGCCAATACGAAGACTATCATTTTCTCAAACTAGATCATAGTCATTCATGTAATGATGGCCACCTCCGGCGATTCCGGAGGAAATCTTTGGTAAGGGGTCATTTTTTTTTTTTTTTTTTTTTTGGGGCCCAGGGGTCCAATACAGCTGAAGAAAGAATCTTCAAGGAGTCTTTAGGGATTCTTCGGTGAAGATTTTGGCGCCAATACTGAGACTATCATTTTCTCAAACTAGAGCATAGTCATAAAGACTACCAGCTATATAAATGGTAGAAATTACCATTGAAATTGAAAAATGACACCTGTTATACTGCTGCAGAAAGAGTCTTCAAGGAGTCTTCAGGGAATCTTGGGTGAGGATTTTGGAGCCAATATGAAGACTATCATTTTCTAAAACTAGAGCATAGTCATCCATGTAATGATGGACACCTCCGGCGATTCCGGAGGAAATCTTTGGTAAGGGGTCCTTTTTTTTTTTTTTTTTTTGTGGGGCACAGGGGTCCAATTCAGCTGAAGAAAGAATCTTCAAGGAGTCTTCAGGGATTCTTCGGTGAAGATTTTGGCGCCAATACGAAGACTATCATTTTCTCAAACTATCGCATAGTCATTCATGTAATGATGGCCACCTCCGGCGATTCCGGAGGAAATCTTTGGTAAGGGGTCCTTTTTTTTTTTTTTTTTTTTTGTGGGGCCCAGGGGTCCAATGCAGCTGAAGAAAGAATCTTCAAGGAGTCTTCAGGGATTCTTCGGTGAAGATTTTGGAGCCAATACGAAGACTATCATTTTCTCAATCTAGAGCATAGTCATTCATGTAATGATGGCCACCTCCGGCGATTTAGGAGGGAACCTTTGGTAAGGGGTCCTTTTTTTTTTTTTTTTTGTGGGGCCCAGGGGTCCAGTTCAGCTGAAGAAAGAATCTTCAAGAAGTCTTCACGGATTCTTCGGTGAAGATTTTGGCGCCAATACGAAGACTATCATTTTCTCAAACTAGAGCATAGTCATTCATGTAATGATGACCACCTCCGGCGATTCCGGAGGAAATTTTTGGTAAGGGGTCCTTTTTTGTTTTTTTTTGTGGGGCCCAGGGGTCCAATTCAGCTGAAGAAAGAATCTTCAAGGAGTCTTCAGGTATTCTTCGGTGAAGATTTTGGCGCCAATACGAAGACTATAATTTTCTTAAACTAGAGCATAGTCATTCATGTAATGATGGCCACCTCCGGCGATTCCGGAGGAAATCTTTGGTAAGGGGTCCTTTTTTTTTTTTTTTTTTTTGTGGGGCCCAGGGGTCCAGTTCAGCTGAAGAAAGAATCTTCAAGGAGTCTTCAGCGATTCTTCGGTGAAGATTTTGTAGCCAATACAAAGACTATTAATTTCTCAAACTAGAGCATAGTCATTCATGTAATGATGGCCACCTCCGGCGATTCCGGGGGAAATCTTTGGTAAGGGGTCCTTTTTTTTTTTTTTTTTTTTTTTTTTTTTTTGTGGGGCACAGGGGTCCAATTCAGCTGAAGAAAGAATCTTCAAGGAGTCTTCAGGGATTCTTCGGTGAAGATTTTGGCGCCAATAAGAAGACTATCATTTTCTCAAACTAGAGCTTAGTCATTCATGTAATGATGGCCACCTCCGGCGATTCCAGAGGAAATCTTTGGGAAGGGGTCCTTTTTTGTTTTTTTTTTTTGTGGGGCCCAGGGGTCCAGTTCAGCTGAAGAAAGAATCTTAGAGGAGTCTTCAGGGATTCTTCGGTGAAGATTTTGGAGCCAATACGAAGACTATCATTTTCTCAAAATAGAGCATAGTCATTCATGTAATGATGGCCACCTCCGGCGATTCCGTAGGAAATCTTTGGTAAAGGGTCTTTTTTTTTTTCGTGGGGCCCAGGGGTCCAGTTCAGCTGAATAAAGAATCTTCAAGGAGTCTTCAGGGATTCTTCGGTGAAGATTTTGGCGCCAATACGAAGACTATCATTTTCTCAAAATAGAGCATAGTCATTCATGTAATGATGGCCACCTCAATGCGATTCCGGAGGAAACTTTGGTAAGGGGTCCTTTTTTTTTTTTTTTTTTTTTGTATGGCCCAGTGGTCCAATTCTGCTAAAGAAAGAATCTTCAACGATTCTTCAGGGAATCTTCGGTGAAGACTTTCGCGCCAATACTAAGACTATCATTTTCTCAAACTAGAGCATAGTCATTTATGTAATGATGGCCACCTCCGGCGATTCCGGAGGAATTCTTTGGTAGGGGGTCTTTTTTTTTTTTTTTTTTGTGGGGCCCAGGGGTCCAATTCAGCTGAAGAAAGAATCTTCAAGGATTCTTCAGGGATTCTTCGGTGAAGATTTTGGCGCCAATACAAAGACTATTATTTTCTCAAACTAGAGCATAGTCATTCATGTAATGATGGCCACCTCCGGCGATTCCGGAGGAAATCTTTGGTAAGGGGTCCTTATTTGTTTTTTTTTTTTTTTGTGTGTGGCCCAGGGGTCCAATTCAGCTGAAGAAAGAATCTTCAAGGAGTCTTCAGGGATTCTTCGGTGAAGATTTTGGAGCCAATACGAAGACTATCATTTTCTCAAACTACAGCTAAGCCATTCATGTAATGATGGCCACCTCCGGCGATTCCGGAGGAAATCTTTGGTAAGGGGTCCTTTTTTGTTTTTTTTTTGTGGGGCCCAGGGGTCCAGTTCAGCTGAAGAAAGAATCTTCAAGGAGTCTTCAGGGATTCTTCAGTGAATATTTTGGCGCCAATACGAAAACTATAATTTTCTCAAACTAGAGCATAGTCATTCATGTAATGATGGCCACCTCCGGCGATTCCGGAGGAAATCTTTGGTTAGGGGTCTTTTTTTTTTTTTTTTTTTTTGCGCCCAGGGGTCCAATTCAGCTGAAGAAAGAATCTTCAAGGAGTCTTCAGGGATTCTTCGGTGAAGATTTTGGCGCAAATACTAAGACTATCATTTTCTCAAACTAGAGCATAGTCATAAAGGCTACCAGCTATATAAATGGTAGAAATTACCGTTGAAATTGAAAAATGACACCTGTTATACTGCTGAAGAAAGAGTCTTCGAGGAGTCTTCAGGGAATTTTGGGTGAGGATTTTGGAGCCAATATGAAGACTATCATTTTCTAAAACTAGAGCATAGTCATTCATGTAATGTTGGCCACCTCCGGCGATTCCGGAGGAAATCTTTGGTAAGGGGTCCTTTTTTGTTTTTTTTTTGTGGGGCCCAGGGGTCCAATTCAGCTGAAGAAAGAATCTTCAAGGAGCCTTCAGGGATTCTTCGGTGAAGATTTTGGAGCCAATACGAAGACTATCATTTTCTCAAACTAGAGCATAGTTATTCATGCAATGATGGCCACATCTGGCGATTTCGGAGGAAATCTTTGGTAAGGGTTCCTTTTTTTTTTTTTTTCGTGGGGCCCAGGGGTCCAGTTCAGCTGAAGAAAGAATCTTCAAGGAGTCTTCAGGGATTCTTCGGTGAAGATTTTGGCGCCAATACGAAGACTATCATTTTCTCAAACTAGAGCATAGTCATTCATGTAATGATGGCAACCTCCGACGATTCCTGAGGAAATCTTTAGTAAGGGGTCCTTTTTTGTTTTTTTTTGTGGGGCCCAGGGGTCCAATTCAGCTGAAGAAAGAATCTTCAAGGAGTCTTGAAGGATTCTTCGGTGAAGATTTTGGCGCCATTACTAAGACTATCATTTTCTCAAACTAGAGCATAGTCATAAAGGCTACCAGCTATATAAATGGTAGAAATTACCCTTGAAATTGAAAAATGACACCTGTTATACTGCTGAAGAAAGAGTCTTCAAGGAGTCTTCAGGGAATCTTGGGTGAGGATTTTGGAGCCAATATGAAGACTATCATTTTCTAAAACTAGAGCATAGTCATCCATGTAATGATGGACACCTCCGGCGATTCCGGAGGAAATCTTTGGTAAGGGGTCCTTTTTTGTTTTTTTTTTTTTTTCTGGGGCACAGGGGTCCAATTCAGCTGAAGAAAGAATCTTCAAGGAGTCTTCAGGGATTCTTCGGTGAAGATTTTGGCGCCAATACGAAGACTATCATTTTCTCAAACTATCGCATAGTCATTCATGTAATGATGGCCACCTCCGGCGATTCCGGAGGAAATCTTTGGTAAGGGGTCCTTTTTTTTTTTTTTTTTTTTTGTGGGGCCCAGGGGTCCAATGCAGCTGAAGAAAGAATCTTCAAGGAGTCTTCAGGGATTCTTCGGTGAAGATTTTGGAGCCAATACGAAAACTATCATTTTCTCAATCTAGAGCATAGTCATTCATGTAATGATGGCCACCTCCGGCGATTTAGGAGGGAACCTTTGGTAAGGGGTCCTTTTTTTTTTTTTTTTTGTGGGGCCCAGGGGTCCAGTTCAGCTGAAGAAAGAATCTTAGAGGAGTCTTCAGGGATTCTTCGGTGAAGATTTTGGAGCCAATACGAAGACTATCATTTTCTCAAAATAGAGCATAGTCATTCATGTAATGATGGCCACCTCCGGCGATTCCGTAGGAAATCTTTGGTAAAGGGTCTTTTTTTTTTTCGTGGGGCCCAGGGGTCCAGTTCAGCTGAATAAAGAATCTTCAAGGAGTCTTCAGGGATTCTTCGGTGAAGATTTTGGCGCCAATACGAAGACTATCATTTTCTCAAAATAGAGCATAGTCATTCATGTAATGATGGCCACCTCAATGCGATTCCGGAGGAAACTTTGGTAAGGGGTCCTTTTTTTTTTTTTTTTTTTTTTTGTATGGCCCAGTGGTCCAATTCTGCTAAAGAAAGAATCTTCAACGATTCTTCAGGGAATCTTCGGTGAAGACTTTCGCGCCAATACTAAGACTATCATTTTCTCAAACTAGAGCATAGTCATTTATGTAATGATGGCCACCTCCGGCGATTCCGGAGGAATTCTTTGGTAGGGGGTCTTTTTTTTTTTTTTTTTGTGGGGCCCAGGGGTCCAATTCAGCTGAAGAAAGAATCTTCAAGGATTCTTCAGGGATTCTTCGGTGAAGATTTTGGCGCCAATACAAAGACTATTATTTTCTCAAACTAGAGCATAGTCATTCATGTAATGATGGCCACCTCCGGCGATTCCGGAGGAAATCTTTGGTAAGGGGTCCTTATTTGTTTTTTTTTTTTTTGTGTGGCCCAGGGGTCCAATTCAGCTGAAGAAAGAATCTTCAAGGAGTCTTCAGGGATTCTTCGGTGAAGATTTTGGAGCCAATACGAAGACTATCATTTTCTCAAACTACAGCTAAGCCATTCATGTAATGATGGCCACCTCCGGCGATTCCAGAGGAAATCTTTGGTAAGGGGTCCTTTTTTGTTTTTTTTTGTGGGGCCCAGGGGTCCAGTTCAGCTGAAGAAAGAATCTTCAAGGAGTCTTCAGGGATTCTTCAGTGAATATTTTGGCGCCAATACGAAAACTATAATTTTCTCAAACTAGAGCATAGTCATTCATGTAATGATGGCCACCTCCGGCGATTCCGGAGGAAATCTTTGGTAAGGGGTCTTTTTTTTTTTTTTTTTTTTTTTTGCGCCCAGGGGTCCAATTCAGCTGAAGAAAGAATCTTCAAGGAGTCTTCAGGGATTCTTCGGTGAAGATTTTGGCGCAAATACTAAGACTATCATTTTCTCAAACTAGAGCATAGTCATAAAGGCTACCAGCTATATAAATGGTAGAAATTACCGTTGAAATTGAAAAATGACACCTGTTATACTGCTGAAGAAAGAGTCTTCAAGGAGTCTTCAGGGAATATTGGGTGAGGATTTTGGAGCCAATATGAAGACTATCATTTTCTAAAACTAGAGCATAGTCATTCATGTAATGTTGGCCACCTCCGGCGATTCCGGAGGAAATCTTTGGTAAGGGGTCCTTTTTTGTTTTTTTTTTGTGGGGCCCAGGGGTCCAATTCAGCTGAAGAAAGAATCTTCAAGGAGCCTTCAGGGATTCTTCGGTGAAGATTTTGGAGCCAATACGAAGACTATCATTTTCTCAAACTAGAGCATAGTTATTCATGCAATGATGGCCACATCTGGCGATTTCGGAGGAAATCTTTGGTAAAGGTTCCTTTTTTTTTTTTTCGTGGGGCCCAGGGGTCCAGTTCAGCTGAAGAAAGAATCTTCAAGGAGTCTTCAGGGATTCTTCGGTGAAGATTTTGGCGCCAATACGAAGACTATCATTTTCTCAAACTAGAGCATAGTCATTCATGTAATGATGGCAACCTCCGACGATTCCTGAGGAAATCTTTAGTAAGGGGTCCTTTTTTGTTTTTTTTTGTGGGGCCCAGGGGTCCAATTCAGCTGAAGAAAGAATCTTCAAGGAGTCTTGAAGGATTCTTCGGTGAAGATTTTGGCGCCATTACTAAGACTATCATTTTCTCAAACTAGAGCATAGTCATAAAGGCTACCAGCTATATAAATGGTAGAAATTACCCTTGAAATTGAAAAATGACACCTGTTATACTGCTGAAGAAAGAGTCTTCAAGGAGTCTTCAGGGAATCTTGGGTGAGGATTTTGGAGCCAATATGAAGACTATCATTTTCTAAAACTAGAGCATAGTCATCCATGTAATGATGGACACCTCCGGCGATTCCGGAGGAAATCTTTGGTAAGGGGTCCTTTTTTGTTTTTTTTTTTTTCTGGGGCACAGGGGTCCAATTCAGCTGAAGAAAGAATCTTCAAGGAGTCTTCAGGGATTCTTCGGTGAAGATTTTGGCGCCAATACGAAGACTATCATTTTCTCAAACTATCGCATAGTCATTCATGTAATGATGGCCACCTCCGGCGATTCCGGAGGAAATCTTTGGTAAGGGGTCCTTTTTTTTTTTTTTTTTTTTGTGGGGCCCAGGGGTCCAATGCAGCTGAAGAAAGAATCTTCAAGGAGTCTTCAGGGATTCTTCGGTGAAGATTTTGGAGCCAATACGAAAACTATCATTTTCTCAATCTAGAGCATAGTCATTCATGTAATGATGGCCACCTCCGGCGATTTAGGAGGGAACCTTTGGTAAGGGGTCCTTTTTTTTTTTTTTGTGGGGCCCAGGGGTCCAGTTCAGCTGAAGATAGAATCTTCAAGAAGTCTTCACGGATTCTTCGGTGAAGATTTTGGCGCCAATACGAAGACTATCATTTTCTCAAACTAGAGCATAGTCACTCATATAATGATGACCACCTCCGGCGATTCCGGAGGAAATTTTTGGTAAGGGGTCCTTTTTTGTTTTTTTTTGTGGGGCCCAGGGGTCCAATTCAGCTGAAGAAAGAATCTTCAAGGAGTCTTCAGGGATTCTTCGGTGAAGATTTTGGAGCCAATACGAAGACTATCATTTTCTCAAACTAGAGCATAGTTATTCATGTAATGATGGCCACCTCCGGCGATTCCAGAGGAAATCTTTGGTAAGGGGTCCTTTTTTTTTTTTTTTTTTTTGTGGGGCCCAGGGGTCCAGTTCAGCTGAAGAAAGAATCTTCAAGGAGTCTTCAGCGATTCTTCGGTGAAGATTTTGTAGCCAATACAAAGACTATTATTTTCTCAAACTAGAGCATAGTCATTCATGTAATGATGGCCACCTCCGGCGATTCCGGAGGAAATCTTTGGTAAGGGGTCCTTTTTTTTTTTTTTTTTTTTTTTTTTTTTTTTTTTTTGTGGGGCACAGGGGTCCAATTCAGCTGAAGAAAGAATCTTCAAGGAGTCTTCAGAGATTCTTCGGTGAAGATTTTGGCGCCCATACGAAGACTATCATTTTCTCAAACTAGAGCTTAGTCATTCATGTAATGATGGCCACCTCCGGCGATTCCGGAGGAAATCTTTGGGAAGGGGTCCTTTTTTGTTTTTTTTTTGTGGGGCCCAGGGGTCCAGTTCAGCTGAAGAAAGAATCTTAGAGGAGTCTTCAGGGATTCTTCGGTGAAGATTTTGGCGCCAATACGAAGACTATCATTTTCTCAAAATAGAGCATAGTCATTCATGTAATGGTGGCCACCTCCGGCGATTCCGTAGGAAATCTTTGGTAAAGGGTCTTTTTTTTTTTCGTGGGGCCCAGGGGTCCAGTTCAGCTGAATAAAGAATCTTCAAGGAGTCTTCAGGGATTCTTCGGTGAAGATTTTGGCGCCAATACGAAGACTATCATTTTCTCAAAATAGAGCATAGTCATTCATGTAATGATGGCCACCTCCGGCGATTTCGGAGGAAATCTTTGGTAAGGGGTCCTTTTTTGTGTTTTTTTTTGTGGGGCCCAGGGGTCCGATTCAGCTGAAGAAAGAATCTTCAAAGAGTCTTCAGGGATTCTTCGGTGAAGATTTTGGAGCCAATACGAAGACTATCATTTTCTCAAACTAGAGCATAGTTATTCATGTAATGATGGCCACCTCCGGCGATTCCGGAGGAAATCTTTGGTAAGGGGTCCTTTTTTTTTTTTTTTTTTGTGGGGCCCAGGGGTCCAGTTCAGCTGAAGAAAGAATCTTCAAGGAGTCTTCAGCGATTCTTCGGTGAAGATTTTGTAGCCAATACAAAGACTATTATTTTCTCAAACTAGACCATAGTCATTCATGTAATGATGGCCACCTCCGGCGATTCCGGAGGAAATCTTTGGTAAGGGGTCCTTTTTTTTATTTTTTTTTTTTTGTGGGGCACAGGGGTCCAATTCAGCTGAAGAAAGAATCTTCAAGGAGTCTTCAGGGATTCTTCGGTGAAGATTTTGGCGCCAATACGAAGACTATCATTTTCTCAAACTAGAGCTTAGTCATTCATGTAATGATGGCCACCTCCGGCGATTCCGGAGGAAATCTTTGGGAAGGGGTCCTTTTTTGTTTTTTTTTTTGTGGGGCCCAGGGGTCCAGTTCAGCTGAAGAAAGAATCTTAGAGGAGTCTTCAGGGATTCTTCGGTGAAGATTTTGGAGCCAATACGAAGACTATCATTTTCTCAAAATAGAGCATAGTCATTCATGTAATGATGGCCACCTCCGGCGATTCCGTAGGAAATCTTTGGTAAAGGGTCTTTTTTTTTTTCGTGGGGCCCAGGGGTCCAGTTCAGCTGAATAAAGAATCTTCAAGGAGTCTTCAGGGATTCTTCGGTGAAGATTTTGGCGCCAATACGAAGACTATCATTTTCTCAAAATAGAGCATAGTCATTCATGTAATGATGGCCACCTCAATGCGATTCCGGAGGAAACTTTGGTAATGGGTCCTTTTTTTTTTTTTTTTTTGTATGGCCCAGTGGTCCAATTCTGCTAAAGAAAGAATCTTCAACGATTCTTCAAGGAATCTTCGGTGAAGACTTTCGCGCCAATACTAAGACTATCATTTTCTCAAACTAGAGCATAGTCATTTATGTAATGATGGCCACCTCCGGCGATTCCGGAGGAATTCTTTGGTAAGGGGTCATTTTTTTTTTTTTTTTTTTGTGGGGCCCAGGGGTCCAATTCAGCTGAAGAAAGAATCTTCAAGGATTCTTCAGGGATTCTTCGGTGAAGATTTTGGCGCCAATACTAAGACTATCATTTTCTCAAACTAGAGCATAGTCATAAAGGCTACCAGCTATATAAATGGTAGAAATTACCCTTGAAATTGAAAAATGACACCTGTTATACTGCTGAAGAAAGAGTCTTCAAGGAGTCTTCAGGGAATCTTGGGTGACGATTTTGGAGCCAATATGAAGACTATCATTTTCTCAAACTAGAGCATAGTCATAGATGTAATGATGACCACCTCCGGCGATTCCGGAGGAAATCTTTGGTAAGGGGTCCTTTTTTGTTTTTTTTTGTGGGGCCCAGGGGTCCAATTCAGCTGAAGAAAGAATCTTCAAGGAGTCTTCAGGGATTCTTCGGTGAAGATTTTGGAGCCAATACGAAGACTATAATTTTCTCAAACTAGAGCTTAGTCATTCATGTAATGATGGCCACCTTCGGCGATTCCGGAGGAAATCTTTGGTAAGGGGTCCTTTTTTGTTTTTTTTTTGTGGGGCCCAGGGATCCAATTCAGCTGAAGAAAGAATCTTCAAAGAGTCTTCAGGGATTCTTCGGTGAAGATTTTGGAGCCAATACGAAGACTATCATTTTCTCAAACTAGAGCATAGTTATTCATGTAATGATGGCCACCTCCGGCGATTCCGGAGGAAATCTTTGGTAAGGGGTCCTTTTTTTTTTTTTTTTTTTGTGGGGCCCAGGGGTCCAGTTCAGCTGAAGAAAGAATCTTCAAGGAGTCTTCAGCGATTCTTCGGTGAAGATTTTGTAGCCAATACAAAGACTATTATTTTCTCAAACTAGACCATAGTCATTCATGTAATGATGGCCACCTCCGGCGATTCCGGAGGAAATCTTTGGTAAGGGGTCCTTTTTTTTATTTTTTTTTTTTGTGGGGCACAGGGGTCCAATTCAGCTGAAGAAAGAATCTTCAAGGAGTCTTCAGGGATTCTTCGGTGAAGATTTTGGCGCCAATACGAAGACTATCATTTTCTCAAACTAGAGCTTAGTCATTCATGTAATGATGGCCACCTCCGGCGATTCCGGAGGAAATCTTTGGGAAGGGGTCCTTTTTTGTTTTTTTTTTTGTGGGGCCCAGGGGTCCAGTTCAGCTGAAGAAAGAATCTTAGAGGAGTCTTCAGGGATTCTTCGGTGAAGATTTTGGAGCCAATACGAAGACTATCATTTTCTCAAAATAGAGCATAGTCATTCATGTAATGATGGCCACCTCCGGCGATTCCGTAGGAAATCTTTGGTAAAGGGTCTTTTTTTTTTTTCGTGGGGCCCAGGGGTCCAGTTCAGCTGAATAAAGAATCTTCAAGGAGTCTTCAGGGATTCTTCGGTGAAGATTTTGGCGCCAATACGAAGACTATCATTTTCTCAAAATAGAGCATAGTCATTCATGTAATGATGGCCACCTCAATGCGATTCCGGAGGAAACTTTGGTAATGGGTCCTTTTTTTTTTTTTTTTTGTATGGCCCAGTGGTCCAATTCTGCTAAAGAAAGAATCTTCAACGATTCTTCAAGGAATCTTCGGTGAAGACTTTCGCGCCAATACTAAGACTATCATTTTCTCAAACTAGAGCATAGTCATTTATGTAATGATGGCCACCTCCGGCGATTCCGGAGGAATTCTTTGGTAAGGGGTCATTTTTTTTTTTTTTTTTTGTGGGGCCCAGGGGTCCAATTCAGCTGAAGAAAGAATCTTCAAGGATTCTTCAGGGATTCTTCGGTGAAGATTTTGGCGCCAATACTAAGACTATCATTTTCTCAAACTAGAGCATAGTCATAAAGGCTACCAGCTATATAAATGGTAGAAATTACCCTTGAAATTGAAAAATGACACCTGTTATACTGCTGAAGAAAGAGTCTTCAAGGAGTCTTCAGGGAATCTTGGGTGACGATTTTGGAGCCAATATGAAGACTATCATTTTCCCAAACTAGAGCATAGTCATAGATGTAATGATGACCACCTCCGGCGATTCCGGAGGAAATCTTTGGTAAGGGGTCCTTTTTTGTTTTTTTTTGTGGGGCCCAGGGGTCCAATTCAGCTGAAGAAAGAATCTTCAAGGAGTCTTCAGGGATTCTTCGGTGAAGATTTTGGAGCCAATACGAAGACTATAATTTTCTCAAACTAGAGCTTAGTCATTCATGTAATGATGGCCACCTTCGGCGATTCCGGAGGAAATCTTTGGTAAGGGGTCCTTTTTTGTTTTTTTTTGTGGGGCCCAGGGATCCAATTCAGCTGAAGAAACAATCTTCAAGAAGTCTTCAGGGATTCTTCAGTGAAGGTTTTGGAGCCAATACGAAGACTATCATTTTCTCAAACTAGAGCTTAGTCATTCATGTAATGATGGCCACCTTCGGTGATTCCGGAGGAAATCTTTGGTAAGGGGTCCTTTTTTGTTTTTTTTTTGTGGGGCCCAGGGGTCCAATTCAGCTGAAGAAAGAATCTTCAAGGAGTCTTCAGGGATTCTCCGGTGAAGATTTTGGCGCCAATACGAAGACAATCATTTTCTCAAACTAGAGCATAGTCATTCATGTAATGATGGCCACCTCCGGCGATTCCAGAGGAAATCTTTGGTAAGGGGTCCTTTTTTGTTTTTTTTTTTTTTTGTGGGGCCCAGGGGTCCAATTCAGCTGAAGAAAGAATCTTCAAGGAGTCTTCAGGGATTCTTCGGTGAAGATTTTGGCGCCAAAATGAAGACTATCATTTTCTCAAACTAGAGCTTAGTCATTCATGTAATGATGGCCACCTCTGGCGATTCCGGAGGAAATCTGTGGTAAGGGGTCCTTTTTTGTTTTTTTTTTGTGGGGCCCAGGGATCCAATTCAGCTGAAGAAACAATCTTCAAGGAGTCGTCAGGGATTCTTCGGTGAAGATTTTGGAGCCAATACGAAGACTATCATTTTCTCAAACTAGAGCATAGTCATTCATGTAATGATGGCCACCTCCGGTGACTCCGGAGGAAATCTTTGGTAAGGGGTCCTTTTTTTTGGGGGGGGGGTTCCAGGGGTCCAATTCAGCTGAAGAAAGAATCTTCAAGGAGTCTTCAGAGATTCTTCGGTGAAGATTTTGGCGCCAATACGAAGACTATCATTTTCTCAAACTAGAGCATAGTCATTCATGTAATGATGGCCACCTCTGGCGATTCCGGAGGAAATCTTTGGTAAGGGGTCCTTTTTTTTTTGTGGGGCCCAGGGGTCCAATTCAGCTGAAGAAAGAATCTTCAAGGAGTCTTTAAGGATTCTTCGGTGAAGATTTTGGAGCCAATACGAAGACTATCATTTTCTCAATCTAGAGCATAGTCATTCATGTAAAGATGGCCACCTCCGGCGATTCCGGAGGAAATCTTTGGTAAGTGGTCCTTTTTTTTTTTTTTTTTTTTTGTGGGTTCCAGGGGTCCAATTCAGCTGAAGAAAGAATCTTCAAGGAGTCTTCAGGGATTCTTCGGTGAAGATTTTGGCGCCAATAGGAAGACTATCATTTTCTCAAACTAGAGCATAGTCATTCATGTAATGATGGCCACCTCCGGTGACTCCGGAGGAAATCTTTGGTAAGGGGTCCTTTTTTTTGGGGGGGGGGGGGGGGTTCCAGGGGTCCAATTCAGCTGAAGAAAGAATCTTCAAGGAGTCTTCAGAGATTCTTCGGTGAAGATTTTGGCGCCAATACGAAGACTATCATTTTCTCAAACTAGAGCATAGTCATTCATGTAATGATGGCCACCTCTGGCGATTCCGGAGGAAATCTTTGGTAAGGGGTCCTTTTTTTTTTGTGGGGCCCAGGGGTCCAATTCAGCTGAAGAAAGAATCTTCAAGGAGTCTTTAAGGATTCTTCGGTGAAGATTTTGGAGCCAATACGAAGACTATCATTTTCTCAATCTAGAGCATAGTCATTCATGTAAAGATGGCCACCTCCGGCGATTCCGGAGGAAATCTTTGGTAAGTGGTCCTTTTTTTTTTTTTTTTTGTGGGTTCCAGGGGTCCAATTCAGCTGAAGAAAGAACCTTCAAGGAGTCTTCAGGGATTCTTCGGTGAAGATATTGGCACCATTACTAAGACTATCATTTTCTCAAACTAGAGCATAGTCATAAAGGCTACCAGCTATATAAATGGTAGAAATTACCCTTGAAATTGAAAAATGACACCTGTTATACTGCTGAAGAAAGAGTCTTCAAGGAGTCTTCAGGGAATCTTGGGTGAGGATTTTGGAGCCAATATGAAGACTATCATTTTCTAAAACTAGAGCATAGTCATCCATGTAATGATGGACACCTCCGGCGATTCCGGAGGAAATCTTTGGTAAGGGGTCCTTTTTTGTTTTTTTTTTTTTTGTTGGGCCCAGGGGTCCAATTCAGCTGAAGAAAGAATCTTCAAAGAGTCTTCAGGGATTCTTCGGTGAAGATTTTGGAGCCAATACGAAGACTATTATTTTCTCAAACTAGAGCATAGTCATTCATGTAATGATGGCCACCTCCGGCGATTCCTTAGGAAATCTTTGGTAAGGTGTCCTTTTTTGTTTTTTTTTTCGCGGGGCCCAGGGGTCCAGTTCAGCTGAAGAAAGAATCTTCAAGGAGTCTTCAGGGATTCTTCGGTGAAGATTTTGGCGCCAATACGAAGACTATCATTTTCTCAAACTATCGCATAGTCATTCATGTAATGATGGCCACCTCCGGCGATTCCGGAGGAAATCTTTGGTAAGGGGTCCTTTTTTTTTTTTTTTTTTTTGTGGGGCCCAGGGGTCCAATGCAGCTGAAGAAAGAATCTTCAAGGAGTCTTCAGGGATTCTTCGGTGAAGATTTTGGAGCCAATACGAAAACTATCATTTTCTCAAACTAGAGCATAGTCATTCATGTAATGATGGCCACCTCCGGCGATTTAGGAGGGAACCTTTGGTAAGGGGTCCTTTTTTTTTTTTTTTTTTTGTGGGGCCCAGGGGTCCAGTTCAGCTGAAGAAAGAATCTTCAAGAAGTCTTCACGGATTCTTCGGTGAAGATTTTGGCGCCAATACGAAGACTATCATTTTCTCAAACTAGAGCATAGTCATTCATGTAATGATGACCACCTCCGGCGATTCCGGAGGAAATCTTTGGTAAGGGGTCCTTTTTTGTTTTTTTTTTGTGGGGTCCAGGGGTCCAATTCAGCTGAAGAAAGAATCTTCAAAGAGTCTTCAGGGATTCTTCGGTGAAGATTTTGTAGCCAATACAAAGACTATTATTTTCTCAAACTAGAGCATAGTCATTCATGTAATAATGGCCACCTCCGGCGATTCCGGAGGAAATCTTTGGTAAGGGGTACTTTTTTTTTTTTTTTTTGGGGGGGGCACAGGAGTCCAATTCAGCTGAAGAAAGAATCTTCAAGGAGTCTTCAGGGATTCTTCGGTGAAGATTTTGGCGCCAATACGAAGACTATCATTTTCTCAAACTAGAGCATAGTCATTCATGTAATGATGACCACCTCCGGCGATTTCGGAGGAAATCTTTGGTAAGGGGTCCTTTTTTGTTTTTTTTTTTGTGGGGCCCAGGGTTCCAATTCAGCTGAAGAAAGAATCTTCAAAGAGTCTTCAGGGATTCTTCGGTGAAGATTTTGGAGCCAATACGGAGACTATCATATTCTCAAACTAGAGCATAGTTATTCATGTAATGATGGCCACCTCCGGCGATTCCGGAGGAAATCTTTGGTAAGGGGTCCTTTTTTTTTTTTTTTTTTGTGGGGCCCAGGGGTCCAGTTCAGCTGAAGAAAGAATCTTCAAGGAGTCTTCAGCGATTCTTCGGTGAAGATTTTGTAGCCAATACAAAGACTATTATTTTCTCAAACTAGACCATAGTCATTCATGTAATGATGGCCACCTCCAGCGATTCCGGAGGAAATCTTTGGTAAGGGGTATTTTTTTTTTTTTTTTTTTTGTGGGGCACAGGGGTCCAATTCAGCTGAAGAAAGAATCTTCAAGGAGTCTTCAGGGATTCTTCGGTGAAGATTTTGGCGCCAATACGAAGACTATCATTTTCTCAAACTAGAGCATAGTCATTCATGTAATGATGACCACCTCCGGTGATTTCGGAGGAAATCTTTGGTAAGGGGTCGTTTTTTGTTTTTTTTTTGTGGGGCCCAGGGGTCCAATTCACCTGAAGAAAGAATCTTCAAAGAGTCTTCAGGGATTCTTCGGTGAAGATTTTGGAGCCAATACGGAGACTATCATTTTCTCAAACTAGAGCATAGTTATTCATGTAATGATGGCCACCTCCGGCGATTCCGGAGGAAATCTTTGGTAAGGGGTCCTTTTTTTTTTTTTTTTTGTGGGGCCCAGGGGTCCAGTTCAGATGAAGAAAGAATCTTCAAGGAGTCTTCAGCGATTCTTCGGTGAAGATTTTGTAGCCAATACAAAGACTATTATTTTCTCAAACTAGAGCATAGTCATTCATGTAATGATGGCCACCTCCGGCGATTCCAGAGGAAATCTTTGGTAAGGGGTACTTTTTTTTTTTTTTTTTTTTGTGGGGCACAGGGGTCCAATTCAGCTGAAGAAAGAATCTTCAAGGTGTCTTCAGGGATTCTTCGGTGAAGATTTTGGCGCCAATACGAAGACTATCATTTTCTCAAAGTAGAGCATAGTCATTCATGTAATGATGGCCACCTCGAGCGATTCCGTAGGAAATCTTTGGTAAAGGGTCCTTTTTTTTTTTTCGTGGGGCCCAGGGGTCCAGTTCAGCTGAATAAAGAATCTTCAAGGAGTCTTCAGGGATTCTTCGGTGAAGATTTTGGCGCCAATACTAAGACTATCATTTTCTCAAACTAGAGCATAGTCATAAAGACTACCAGCTATATAAATGTTAGAAATTACCATTGAAATTGAAAAATGACACCTGTTATACTGCTGAAGAAAGAGTCTTCAAGGAGTCTTCAGGGAATCTTGGGTGAGGATTTTGGAGCCAATATGAAGACTATCATTTTCTAAAACTAGAGCATAGTCATTCATGTAATGATGGCCACCTCCAGCGATTCCGGAGGAAATCTTTGGTAAGGGGTCCTTTTTTGTTTTTTTTTTTTTTGGTGGGGCCCAGGGGTCCAGTTCAGTTGAAGAAAGAAATTTCAAGGAGTCTTCAGGGATTCTTCGGTGAAGATTTTGGCGCCAATACGAAGACTATCATTTTCTCAAACTAGAGCTTCGTCATTCATGTAATGATGGCCACCTCCGGCGATTCCGGAGGAAATGTTTGGTAAGGGGTCCTTATTTGTTTTTTTTTTTTTGTGGGGCCCAGGGGTCCAATTCAGCTGAAGAAAGAATCTTCAAGGAGTCTTCAGGGATTCTTCGGTGAAGATTTTGGAGCCAATACGAAGACTATCATTTTCTCAAACTACAGCTTAGCCATT
Source organism: Macrobrachium rosenbergii (assembly GCA_039081455.1). NCBI lineage: Eukaryota > Metazoa > Arthropoda > Malacostraca > Decapoda > Palaemonidae > Macrobrachium > Macrobrachium rosenbergii. Next base: position 447,082 of record JANJGK010000465.1, read on the forward strand.
CATGTAATGATGGCCACCTCCGATGATTCCGGAGGAAATCTTTGGTAAGGGGTCCTTTTTTGTTTTTTTTTTGTGGGGCCCAGGGGTCCAGTTCAGCTGAAGAAAGAATCTTCAAGGAGTCTTCAGGGATTCTTCAGTGAATATTTTGGCGCCAATACGAAAACTATAATTTTCTCAAACTAGAGCATAGTCATTCATGTAATGATGGCCACCTCCGGCGATTCCGGAGGAAATCTTTGGTATGGGGTCCTTTTTTTTTTTTTTTTTTTTTTTGTTTGCGCCCAGGGGTCCAATTCAGCTGAAGAAAGAATCTTCAAGGAGTCTTCAGGGATTCTTCGGTGAAGATTTTGGAGCCAATACTAAGACTATCATTTTCTCAAACTAGAGCATAGTCATAAAGGCTACCAGCTATATAAATGGTAGAAATTACCGTTGAAATTGAAAAATGACACCTGTTATACTGCTGAAGAAAGAGTCTTCAAGGAGTCTTCAGGGAATCTTGGGTGAGGATTTTGGAGCCAATATGAAGACTATCATTTTCTAAAACTAGAGCATAGTCATTCATGTAATGTTGGCCACCTCCGGCGATTCCGGAGGAAATCTTTGGTAAGGGGTCCTTTATTGTTTTTTTTTTTTGTGGGGCCCAGGGGTCCAATTCAGCTGAAGAAAGAATCTTCAAGGAGTCTTCAGGGATTCTTCGGTGAAGATTTTGGAGCCAATACGAAGACTATCATTTTCTCAAACTAGAGCATAGTTATTCACGTAATGATGGCCACATCTGGCGATTTCGGAGGAAATCTTTGGTAAGGGTTCCTTTTTTTTTTTTTTTCGTGGGGCCCAGGGGTCCAGTTCAGCTGAAGAAAGAATCTTCAAGGAGTCTTCAGGGATTCTTCGGTGAAGATTTTGGCGCCAATACGAAGACTATCATTTTCTCAAACTAGAGCATAGTCATTCATGTAATGATGGCAACCTCCGGCGATTCCTGAGGAAATCTTTAGTAAGGGGTCCTTTTTTGTTTTTTTTGTGGGGCCCAGGGGTCCAATTCAGCTGAAGAAAGAATCTTCAAGGAGTCTTGAAGGATTCTTCGGTGAAGATTTTGGCGCCATTACTAAGACTATCATTTTCTCAAACTAGAGCATAGTCATAAAGGCTACCAGCTATATAAATGGTAGAAATTACCCTTGAAATTTAAAAATGACACCTGTTATACTGCTGAAAAAAGAGTCTTCAAGGAGTCTTCAGGGAATCTTGGGTGAGGATTTTGGAGCCAATATGAAGACTCATTTTCTAAAACTAGAGCATAGTCATTCATGTAATGATGGCCACCTCCGGCGATTCCGGAGGAAATCTTTGGTAAGGGGTCCTTTTTTTTTTTTTTCTTGGGCCCAGGGGTCCAATTCAGCTGAAGAAAGAATCTTCAAGGAGTCTTCAGGGATTCTTCGGTGAAGAATTTGGCGCCAATACGAAGATTATCATTTTCTCAAACTAGAGCATAGTCATTCATGTAATGATGGCCACCTCCGGCGATTCCGGAGGAAATCTTTGGTAAGGGGTCCTTTTTTTTTTTTTTTTTTTTTTTTTGTGGGGCCCAGGGGTCCAATTCAGCTGAAGAAAGAATCTTCAAGGATTCTTCAGGGATTCTTCGGTGAAAATATTGGCACCAATACTAAGACTATCATTTTCTCAAACTAGAGCATAGTCATAAAGGCTACCAGCTATATAAATGGTAGAAATTACCCTTGAAATTGAAAAATGACACCTGTTATACTGCTGAAGAAAGAGTCTTCAAGGAGTCTTCAGGGAATCTTGGGTGAGGATTTTGGAGCCAATATGAAGACTATCATTTTCTAAAACTAGAGCATAGTCATCCATGTAATGATGGACACCTCCGGCGATTCCGGAGGAAATCTTTGGTAAGGGGTCCTTTTTTGTTTTTTGTTTTTTTTTGTTGGGCCCAGGGGTCCAATTCAGCTGAAGAAAGAATCTTCAGAGTCTTCAGGGATTCTTCGGTGAAGATTTTGGAGCCAATACGAAGACTATTATTTTCTCAAACTAGAGCATAGTCATTCATGTAATGATGGCCACCTCCGGCGATTCCTTAGGAAATCTTTGGTAAAGTGTCCTTTTTTGTTTTTTTTTCGCGGGGCCCAGGGGTCCAGTTCAGCTGAAGAAAGAATCTTCAAGGAGTCTTCAGGGATTCTTCGGTGAAGATTTTGGCGCCAATACGAAGACTATCATTTTCTCAAACTATCGCATAGTCATTCATGTAATGATGGCCACCTCCGGCGATTCCGGAGGAAATCTTTGGTAAGGGGTCCTTTTTTTTTTTTTTTTTTTTGTGGGGCCCAGGGGTCCAATGCAGCTGAAGAAAGAATCTTCAAGGAGTCTTCAGGGATTCTTCGGTGAAGATTTTGGAGCCAATACGAAAACTATCATTTTCTCAAACTAGAGCATAGTCATTCATGTAATGATGGCCACCTCCGGCGATTTAGGAGGGAACCTTTGGTAAGGGGTCCTTTTTTTTTTTTTTTTTTTTGTGGGGCCCAGGGGTCCAGTTCAGCTGAAGAAAGAATCTTCAAGAAGTCTTCACGGATTCTTCGGTGAAGATTTTGGCGCCAATACGAAGACTATCATTTTCTCAAACTAGAGCATAGTCATTCATGTAATGATGACCACCTCCGGCGATTCCGGAGGAAATCTTTGGTAATGGGTCCTTTTTTGTTTTTTTTTCTGGGGCCCAGGGGTCCAATTCAGCTGAAGAAAGAATCTTCAAGGAGTCTTCAGGGATTCTTCGGTGAAGATTTTGGAGCCAATACGAAAACTATCATTTTCTCAAACTAGAGCATAGTCATTCATGTAATGATGGCCACCTCCGGCGATTTAGGAGGGAACCTTTGGTAAGGGGTCCTTTTTTTTTTTTTTTTTTTGTGGGGCCCAGGGGTCCAGTTCAGCTGAAGAAAGAATCTTCAAGAAGTCTTCACGGATTCTTCGGTGAAGATTTTGGCGCCAATACGAAGACTATAATTTTCTTAAACTAGAGCATAGTCATTCATGTAATGATGGCCACCTCCGGCGATTTCGGAGGAAATTTTTGGTAAGGGGTCCTTTTTTTTTTTTGTGGGGCCCAGGGGTCCGATTCAGCTGAAGAAAGAATCTTCAAAGAGTCTTCAGGGATTCTTCGGTGAAGATTTTGGAGCCAATACGAAGACTATCATTTTCTCAAACTAGAGCATAGTCATTCATGTAATGATGACCACCTCCGGCGATTCCGGAGGAAATCTTTGGTAAGGGGTCCTTTTTTGTTTTTTTTTTGTGGGGCCCAGGGGTCCGATTCAGCTGAAGAAAGAATCTTCAAAGAGTCTTCAGGGATTCTTCGGTGAAGATTTTGGAGCCAATACGAAGACTATCATTTTCTCAAACTAGAGCATAGTTATTCATGTAATGATGGCCACCTCCGGCGATTCCGGAGGAAATCTTTGGTAAGGGGTCCTTTTTTTTTTTTTTTTTTTGTGGGGCCCAGGTGTCCAGTTCAGCTGAAGAAAGAATCTTCAAGGAGTCTTCAGCGATTCTTCGGTGAAGATTTTGTAGCCAATACAAAGACTATTATTTTCTCAAACTAGAGCATAGTCATTCATGTAATGATGGCCACCTCCGGCGATTCCGGAGGAAATCTTTGGTAAGGGGTCCTTTTTTTTTTTTTTTTTTTTGTGGGGCACAGGGGTCCAATTCAGCTGAAGAAAGAATCTTCAAGGAGTCTTCAGGGATTCTTCGGTGAAGATTTTGGCCCCAATACGAAGACTATCATTTTCTCAAACTAGAGCTTAGTCATTCATGTAATGATGGCCACCTCCGGCGATTCCGGAGGAAATCTTTGGGAAGGGGTCCTTTTTTGTTTTTTTTTTGTGGGGCCCAGGGGTCCAATTCAGCTGAAGAAAGAATCTTCAAGGAGTCTTCAGGGATTCTTCGGTGAAGATTTTGGCGCCAATACGAAGACTATAATTTTCTTAAACTAGAGCATAGTCATTCATGTAATGATGGCCACCTCCGGCGATTCCGGAGGAAATCTTTGGTAAGGGGTCCTTTTTTTTTTTTTTTTTTTGTGGGGCCCAGGGGTCCGATTCAGCTGAAGAAAGAATCTTCAAGGATTCTTCAGGTATTCTTCGGTGAAGATATTGGCACCAATACTAAGACTATCATTTTCTCAAACTAGAGCATAGTCATAAAAGCTACCAGCTATATAAATGGTAGAAATTACCCTTGAAATTGAAAAATGACACCTGTTATACTGCTGAAGAAAGAGTCTTCAAGGAGTCTTCAGGGAATCTTGGGTGAGGATTTTGGAGCCAATATGAAGACTATCATTTTCTAAAACTAGAGCATAGTCATCCATGTAATGATGGACACCTCCTGCGATTCCGGAGGAAATCTTTGGTAAGGGGTCCTTTTTTTTTTTTTTTTTTTTTTTTGTTGGGCCCAGGGGTCCAATTCAGGTGAAGAAAGAATCTTCAAAGAGTCTTCAGGGATTCTTCGGTGAAGATTTTGGAGCCAATACGAAGACTATTATTTTCTCAAACTAGAGCATAGTCATTCATGTAATGATGGCCACCTCCGGCGATTCCTTAGGAAATCTTTGGTAAGGTGTCCTTTTTTGTTTTTTTTTTCGCGGGGCCCAGGGGTCCAGTTCAGCTGAAGAAAGAATCTTCAAGGAGTCTTCAGGGATTCTTCGGTGAAGATTTTGGCGCCAATACGAAGACTATCATTTTCTCAAACTATCGCATAGTCATTCATGTAATGATGGCCACCTCCGGCGATTCTGGAGGAAATCTTTGGTAAGGGGTCCTTTTTTTTTTTTTTTTTTTTTTGTGGGGCCCAGGGGTCCAATGCAGCTGAAGAAAGAATTTTCAAGGAGTCTTCAGGGATTCTTCGGTGAAGATTTTAGAGCCAATACGAAAACTATCATTTTCTCAAACTAGAGCATAGTCATTCATGTAATGATGGCCACCTCCGGCGATTTAGGAGGGAACCTTTGGTTAGGGGTCCTTTTTTTTTTTTTTTTTTGTGGGGCCCAGGGGTCCAGTTCAGCTGAAGAAAGAATCTTCAAGAAGTCTTCAGGGATTCTTCGGTGAAGATTTTGGCGCCAATACGAAGACTATCATTTTCTCAAACTAGAGCATAGTCATTCATGTAATGATGACCACCTCCGGCGATTCCGGAGGAAATCTTTGGTAAGGGGTCCTTTTTTGTTTTTTTTTTGTGGGGCCCAGGGGTCCAATTCAGCTGAAGAAAGAATCTTCAAAGAGTCTTCAGGGATTCTTCGGTGAAGATTTTGGAGCCAATACGAAGACTATCATTTTCTCAAACTAGAGCATAGTTATTCATGTAATGATGGCCACCTCCGGCGATGCCGGAGGAAATCTTTGGTAAGGGGTCCTTTTTTTTTTTTTGTGGGGCCCAGGGGTCCAGTTCAGCTGAAGAAAGAATCTTCAAGGAGTCTTCAGCGATTCTTCGGTGAAGATTTTGTAGCCAATACAAAGACTATTATTTTCTCAAACTAGAGCATAGTCATTCATGTAATGATGGCCACCTCCGGCGATTCCGGAGGAAATCTTTGGTAAGGGGTCCTTTTTTTTTTTTTTTTTTTTTGTGGGGCACAGGGGTCCAATTCAGCCGAAGAAAGAATCTTCAAGGAGTCTTCAGGGATTCTTCGGTGAAGATTTTGGTGCCAATACGAAGACTATCATTTTCTCAAAATAGAGCATAGTCATTCATGTAATGATGGCCACCTCCGGCGATTCCGGAGGAAATCTTTGGTAAGGGGTCCTTTTTTGTTTTTTTTTGTGGGGCCCAGGTGTCCAGTTCAGCTGAAAAAAGAATCTTGAAGGAGTCTTCAGGGATTCTTCAGTGAATATTTTGGCGCCAATACGAAAACTATAATTTTCTCAAACTAGAGCATAGTCATTCATGTAATGATGGCCACCTCCGGCGATTCTGGAGGAAATCTTTGGTAAGGAGTCCTTTTTTATTTTTTTTTTTTGTGGGGCCCAGGTGTCCAATTCAGCTGAAGAAAGAATCTTCAAGGAGGCTTCAGGGATTCTTCGGTGAAGATTTTGGCGCAAATACTAAGACTATCATTTTCTCAAACTAGAGTATAGTCATAAAGGCTACCAGCTATATAAATGGTAGAAATTACCGTTGAAATTGAAAAATGACAACTGTTATACTGCTGAAGAAAGAGTCTTCAAGGAGTCTTCAGGGAATCTTGGGTGAGGATTTTGGAGCCAATACGAAGACTATCATTTTCTCAAACCAGAGCATAGTCATCCATGTAATGATGGCCACTTCCGGCGATTCCGGAGGAAATCTTTGGTAAGGGGTCCTTTTTTGGTTTTTTTTGTGGGGCCCAGGGGTCCAATTCAGTTGAAGAAAGAATCTTCTAGGAGTCTTGAAGGATACTTCGGTGAAGATTTTGGAGCCAATACGAAGACTATCATTTTCTCAAACTAGAGCATAGTTATTCATGTAATGATGGCCACATCTGGCGATTTCGGAGGAAATCTTTGGTAAGGGTTCCTTTTTTTTTTTTTTTCGTGGGGCCCAGGGGTCCAGTTCAGCTGAAGAAAGAATCTTCAAGGAGTATTCAGGGATTCTTCGGTGAAGATTTTGGCGCCAATACGAAGACTATCATTTTCTCAAACTAGAGCATAGTCATTCATGTAATGATGGCAACCTCCGGCGATTCCTGAGGAAATCTTTAGTAAGGGGTCCTTTTTTGTTTTTTTTTGTGGGGCCCAGGGGTCCAATTCAGCTGAAGAAAGAATCTTCAAGGAGTCTTGAAGGATTCTTCGGTGAAGATTTTGGCGCCATTACTAAGACTATCATTTTCTCAAACTAGAGCATAGTCATAAAGGCTACCAGCTATATAAATGGTAGAAATTACCCTTGAAATTGAAAAATGACACCTGTTATACTGCTGAAGAAAGAGTCTTCAAGGAGTCTTCAGGGAATCTTGGGTGAGGATTTTGGAGCCAATATGAAGACTATCATTTTCTAAAACTAGAGCATAGTCATTCATGTAATGATGGCCACCTCCGGCGATTCCGGAGGAAATCTTTGGTAAGGGGTCCTTTTTTGTTTTTTTTTGTGGGGCCCAGGGGTCCAATTCAGCTGAAGAAAGAATCTTCAAGGAGTCGTCAGGGATTCTTCGGTGAAGATTTTGGAGCCAATACGAAGACTATCATTTTCTCAAACTAGAGCATAGTCATCCATGTAATGATGGCCACTTCCGGCGATTCCGGAGGAAATCTTTGGTAAGGGGTCCTTTTTTGTTTTTTTTTTTGTGGGGCCCAGGGGTCCAATTCAGCTGAAGAAAGAATCTTCAAGGAGTCTTGATGGATTCTTCGGTGAAGATTTTTGCGCCATTACTAAGACTATCATTTTCTCAAACTAGAGCATAGTTATTCATGTAATGATGGCCACATCTGGCGATTTCGGAGGAAATCTTTGGTAAGGGTTCCTTTTTTTTTTTTTTCGTGGGGCCCAGGGGTCCAGTTCAGCTGAAGAAAGAATCTTCAAGGAGTCTTCAGGGATTCTTCGGTGAAGAATTTGGCGCCAGTACGAAGATTATAATTTTCTCAAACTAGAGCATAGTCATTCATGTAATGATGGCCACCTCCGGCGATTCCGGAGGAAAACTTTGGTAAGGGGTCCTTTTTTTTTTTTTTTTTTGTGGGGCCCAGGGGTCCAATTCAGCTGAAGAAAGAATCTTCAAGGATTCTTCAGGGATTCTTCGGTGAAGATATTGGCACCAATACTAAGACTATCATTTTCTCAAACTAGAGCATAGTCATAAAGGCTACCAGCTATATAAATGGTAGAAATTACCGTTGAAATTGAAAAATGACACCTGTTATACTGCTGAAGAAAGAGTCTTCAAGGAGTCTTCAGGGAATCTTGGGTGAGGATTTTGGAGCCAATATGAAGACTATCATTTTCTAAAACTAGAGCATAGTCATCCATGTAATGATGGACACCTCCGGCGATTCCGGAGGAAATCTTTGGTAAGGGGTCCTTTTTTTTTTTTTTTTTTTTTGTTGGGCCCAAGGGTCCAATTCAGCTGAAGAAAGAATCTTCAGAGTCTTCAGGGATTCTTCGGTGAAGATTTTGGAGCCAATACGAAGACTATTATTTTCTCAAACTAGAGCATAGTCATTCATGTAATGATGGCCACCTTCGGCGATTCCTTAGGAAATCTTTGGTAAGGTGTCCTTTTTTGTTTTTTTTTTTTTCGCGGGGCCCAGGGGTCCAGTTCAGCTGAAGAAAGAATCTTCAAGGAGTCTTCAGGGATTCTTCAGTGAAGATTTTGGCGCCAATACGAAGACTATCATTTTCTCAAACTAGAGCATAGTCATTCATGTAATTGTGGCCACCTCCGGCGATTTAGGAGGGAACCTTTGGTAAGGGGTTCTTTTTTTTTTTTTTTTGTGGGGCCCAGGGGTCCAGTTCAGCTGAAGAAAGAATCTTCAAGAAGTCTTCACGGATTCTTCGGTGAAGATTTTGGCGCCAATACGAAGACTATCATTTTCTCAAACTAGAGCATAGTCATTCATGTAATGATGACCACCTCCGGCGATTCCGGAGGAAATCTTTGGTAAGGGGTCCTTTTTGGTTTTTTTTTGTGGGGCCCAGGAGTCCAATTCAGCTGAAGAAAGAATCTTCAAGGAGTCTTCAGGGATTCTTCGGTGAAGATTTTGGCGCCAATACGAAGACTATAATTTTCTTAAACTAGAGCATAGTCATTCATGTAATGATGGCCACCTCCGGCGATTCCGGAGGAAATCTTTGGTAAGGGGTCCTTTTTTTTTTTTTTTTTTGTGGGGCCCAGGGGTCCGATTCAGCTGAAGAAAGAATCTTCAAGGAGTCTTCAGAGATTCTTCGGTGAAGATTTTGGAGCCAATACGAAGACTATCATTTTCTCAAACTAGAGCATAGTTATTCATGTAATGATGACCACCTCCGGCGATTCCGGAGGAAATCTTTGGTAAGGGGTCCTTTTTTTTTTTTTTTTTTTTTTGTGGGGCCCAGGGGTCCAGTTCAGCTGAAGAAAGAATCTTCAAGGAGTCTTCAGCGATTCTTCGGTGAAGATTTTGTAGCCAATACAAAGACTATTATTTTCTCAAACTAGAGCATAGTCATTCATGTAATGATGGCCACCTCCGGCGATTCCGGAGGAAATCTTTGGTAAGGGGTCCTTTTTTTTTTTTTTTTTTTTGTGGGGCACAGGGGTCCAATTCAGCTGAAGAAAGAATCTTCAAGGAGTCTTCAATGATTCTTCGGTGAAGATTTTGGCGCCAATACGAAGACTATCATTTTCTCAAACTAGAGCTTAGTCATTCATGTAATGATGGCCACCTCCGGCGATTCCGGAGGAAATCTTTGGGGAGGGGTCCTTTTTTGTTTTTTTTTTGTGGGGCCCAGGGGTCCAGTTCAGCTGAAGAAAGAATCTTAGAGGAGTCTTCAGGGATTCTTTGGTGAATATTTTGGCGCCAATACGAAGACTATCATTTTCTCAAAATAGAGCATAGTCATTCATGTAATGATGGCCACCTCAATGCGATTCCGGAGGAAACTTTGGTAAGGGGTCCTTTTTTTTTTTTTTTTTTTTTGTATGGCCCAGTGGTCCAATTCAGCTAAAGAAAGAATCTTCAACGATTCTTCAGGGAATCTTCGGTGAAGACTTTCGCGCCAATACTAAGAGTATCATTTTCTCAAACTAGAGGTTAGTCATTTATGTAATGATGGCCACCTCCGGCGATTCCGGAGGAATTCTTTGGTAAGGGGTCATTTTTTTTTTTTTTTTTTTGTGGGGCCCAGGGGTCCAATTCAGCTGAAGAAAGAATCTTCAAGGATTCTTCAGGGATTCTTCGGTGAAGATTTTGGCGCCAATACTAAGACTATCATTTTCTCAAACTAGAGCATAGTCATAAAGGCTACCAGCTATATAAATGGTAGAAATTACCCTTGAAATTGAAAAATGACACCTGTTATACTGCTGAAGAAAGAGTCTTTAAGGAGTCTTCAGGGAATCTTGGGTGACGATTTTGGAGCCAATATGAAGACTATCATTTTCTCAAACTAGAGCATAGTCATAGATGTAATGATGGCCACCTCCGGCGATTCCGGAGGAAATCTTTGGTAAGGGGTCCTTTTTTGTTTTTTTTTGTGGGGCCCAGGGGTCCAATTCAGCTGATGAAAGAATCTTCAAGGAGTCTTCAGGGATTCTTCGGTGAAGATTTTGGCGCCAATACGAAGACTATCATTTTCTCAAACTAGAGCTTAGTCATTCATGTAATGATGGCCACCTCCGGCGATTCCAGAGGAAATTTTTATTAAGGGGTCCTTTTTTTTTTTTTTTTTTTTTTTTGTGGGGCCCAGGGGTCCAATTCAGCTGAAGAAAGAATCTTCAAGGAGTCTTCAGGGATTCTTCGGTGAAGATTTTGGCGCCAATACGAAGACTATCATTTTCTCAAACTAGAGCTTAGTCATTCATGTAATGATGGCCACCTCCGGCGATTCCGGAGGAAATCTTTGGTAAGGGGTCCTTTTTTGTTTTTTTTTGTGGGGCCCAGGGATCCAATTCAGCTGAAGAAACAATCTTCAAGGAGTCGTCAGGGATTCTTCGGTGAAGATTTTGGAGCCAATACGAAGACTATCATTTTCTCAAACTAGAGCATAGTCATCCATGTAATGATGGCCACTTCCGGCGATTCCGGAGGAAATCTTTGGTAAGGGGTCCTTTTTTTTTTTTTTTTTTGTGGGGCCCAGGGGTCCAATGCAGCTGAAGTAAGAATCTTCAAGGAGTCTTCAGGGATTCTTCGGTGAAGATTTTGGCGCCAATAGGAAGACTATCATTTTCTCAAACTAGAGCATAGTCATTCATGTAATAATGGCCACCTCCGGTGATTCCGGAGGAAATCTTTGGTAAGGGGTCCTTTTTTGGGGGGGGGGGTTCCAGGGGTCCAATTCAGCTGAAGAAAGAATCTTCAAGGAGTCTTCAGAGATTCTTCAGTGAAGATTTTGGCGCCAATACGAAGACTATCATTTTCTCAAACTAGAGCATAGTCGTTCATGTAATGATGGCCACCTCCGGCGATTCCGGAGGAAATCTTTGGTAAGAGGTCCTTTTTTTTTGTGGGGCCCAGGGGTCCAATTCAGCTGAAGAAAGAATCTTCAAGGAGTCTTTAGGGATTCTTCGGTGAAGATTTTGGAGCCAATACGAAGACTATCATTTTCTCAATCTATAGCATAGTCATTCATGTAAAGATGGCCACCTCCGGCGATTCCGGAGGAAATCTTTGGTAAGGGGTCCTTTTTTGTTTTTTTTTTGTGGGGCCCAGGGGTCCAATTCAGCTGAAGAAAGAATCTTCAAGGAGTCTTCAGGGATTCTTCGGTGAAGATTTTTGCGCCAATACGAAGACTATCATTTTCTCAAACTAGAGCTTAGTCATTCATGTAATGATGGCCACCTCCGGCGATTCCGGAGGATATCTTTGGTAAGGGATCCTTTTTTGTTTTTTTTGTGGGGCCCAGGGGTCCAATTCAGCTGAAGAAAGAATCTTCAAGGAGTCTTCAGAGATTCTTCGGTGAAGATTTTGGCGCCAATACGAAGAGTATCATTTTCTCAAACTAGAGCATAGTCGTTCATGTAATGATGGCCACCTCCGGCGATTCCGGAGGAAATCTTTGGTAAGAGGTCCTTTTTTTTTTGTGGGGCCCAGGGGTCCAATTCAGCTGAAGAAAGAGTCTTCAAGGAGTCTTCAAGGAATCTTGGGTGAGCATTTTGGAGCCAATATGAAGACTATCATTTTCTCAAACTAGAGCATAGTCATTCATGTAATGATGGCCACCTCCGGCGATTCCGGAGGAAATCTTTGGTAAGGGGTCCTTTTTTTTTTTTTTTTTTTTTTGGGCCCAGGGGTCCAATTCAGCTGAAGAAAGAATCTTCAAGGAGTCTTCAGGGATTCTTCGGTGAAGATTATGGCGCCAATATGAAGACTATCATTTTCTCAAACTAGAGCATAGTCATTCATGTAATGATGGCCACTTCCGGCGATTCCGGAGGAAATCTTTGGTAAGGGGTCCTTTTTTGTTTTTTTTTTGTGGGTTCCAGGGGTCCAATTCAGCTGAAGAAAGAATCTTCAAGGAGTCTTCAGGGATTCTTCGGTGAAGATTTTTTCGCCAATACGAAGACTATCATTTTCTCAAACTAGAGCATAGTCATTCATGTAATGATGGCCACCTCCGGTGATTCTGGAGGAAATCTTTGGTAAGGGGTCCTTTTTTTGGGTTTGTTTGTGGGGCCCAGGGGTCCAATTCAGCTGAAGAAAGAATCTTCAAGGAGTCTTCAGGGATACTTCGGTGAATATTTTGGCGCCAATACGAAGACTATCATTTTCTCAAACTAGAGCATAGTCATTCATGTAATGATGGCCACCTCCGGCGATTCCGGAGGAAATCTTTGGTAAAGGATCCTTTTTTTTTTTTTTTTTGTGGGGCCCAGGGGTCCAATTCAGCTGAAGAAAGAATCTTTAAAGATTCTTCAGGGATTCTTCGGTGAAGATTTTGGAGCCAATACGAAGACTATCATTTTCTCAAAATAGAGCATAGTCATTAATGTAATGATGGCCACCTCCGGCGATTCTGGAGGAAATCTTTGGTAAGGAGTCCTTTTTTATTTTATTTTTTTTTTTTTTGTGGGGCCCAGGGGTCCAATTCAGCTGAAGAAAGAATCTTCAAGGAGTCTTCAGGGATTCTTCGGTGAAGATTATGGCGCCAATATGAAGACTATCATTTTCTCAAACTAGAGTATAGTCATTCATGTAATGATGGCCACCTCCGGCGATTCCGAAGGAAATCTTTGATAAGGGGTCCTTTTTTTTTTTTTTTTTTTTGTGGGGCCCAGGTGTCCAATTCAGCTGAAGAAAGAATCTTCAAGGAGTCTTCAGGGATTCTTCGGTGAAGATTTTGGAGCCAATACGAAGACTATCATTTTCTCAAACTAGAGCATAGTCATTCATGTAATAATGGCCACCTCCGGCGATTCCGGAGGAAATCTTTTGTAAGGGGTCCTTTTTTTTTTTTTTTTGTGGGGCCCAGGGGTCCAATTCAGCTGAAGAAAGAATCTTCAAGGAGTCTTCAGGGATTCTTCAGTGAAGATTTTGTCGCCAATACGAAGACTATCATTTTCTCAAACTAGAGCATAGTCATTCATGTAATGATGGCCACCTCCGGTGATTCCGGAGGAAATCTTTTGTAAGGGGTCCTTTTTTTTTTTTGTGGGGCCCAGGGGTCCAATTCAGCTAAAGAAAGAATCTTCAAGGAGTCTTCAGGGCTTCTTCGGTGAAGATTTTGGCACCAAAACGAAGACTATCATTTTCTCAAACTAGAGCATAGTCATTCATGTAATGATGGCCACCTCCGGCAATTCCAGAGGAAATCTTTGGTAAGGGCTCCTTTTTTTTTTTTGTTTGGGTTCCAGGGGTCCAATTCAGCTGAAGAAAGAACCTTCAAGGAGTCTTCAGGGATTCTGCGGTGAAGATTTTGGCACCAATACGAAGAATATCATTTTCTCAAACTAGAGCATAGTTATTCATGTAATGATGACCACCTCCGGCGATTCCGGAGGAAATCTTTGGTAAGGGTTCCTTTTTTTTTTTTGTGGGTTCCAGGGGTCCAATTCAGCTGAAGAAAGAACCTTCAAGGAGTCTTCAGGGATTCTTCGGTGAAGATTTTGGCACCAATACGAAGACTATCATTTTCTCAAACTAGAGCATAGTCATTCATGTAATGATGGCCACCTCCGGCGATTCCGGAGGAAATCTTTGGTAAAGGGTCCTTTTTTGTTTTTTTTTTTGTGGGGCCCAGGGGTCCAATTCAGCTGAAGAAAGAATCTTCAAGGAGTCTTCAGGGATTCTTTGGTGAAGATTTTGGCACCAATACGAAGACTATCATTTTCTCAAACTAGAGCATAGTCATTCATGTAATGATGGCCACCTCCGGCGATTCCGGAGGAAATATTTGGTAAGGGGTCCTTTTTTGGGTTTGTTTGTAGGGCCCAGGGGTCTAATTCAGCTGAAGAAAGAATCTTCAAGGAGTCTTTAGGGATTCTTCGGTGAAGATTTTGGGGCCAATACGAAGACTATCATTTTCTCAAACTAGAGCATAGTCATTCATGTAATGATGGCCACCTCCGGCGATTCCGGAAGAAATCTTTGGTAAGGGGTCCTTTTTAGTTTTTTTTTTTTTTTTTTTTGTGGGGCCCAGGGGTCCAATTCAGCTGAAGAAAGAATCTTCAAGGAGTCTTCAGGGATTCTTGGGTGAAGATTTTGGAGCCAATACGAAGACTATCATTTTCTCAAACTAGATCATAGTCATTCATGTAACGATGGACACCTCCGGCGATTCCTGAGGAAATCTTTGGTAAGGGGTCCTTTTTTGTTTTTTGTTTTTTTTTTTTTGTGGGGCCCAGGGGTCCAATTCAGCTGAAAAAAGAATCTTCAAGGAGTCTTCAGGGATTCTTGGGTGAAGATTTTGGAGCCAATACGAAGACTATCATTTTCTCAAACTAGATCATAGTCATTCATGTAACGATGGACACCTCCGGCGATTCCTGAGGAAATCTTTGGTAAGGGGTTCTTTTTTTTTTTTTTGTGGGGACCAGGGGTTCAATTCAGCTGAAGAAAGAATCTTCAAGGAGTCTTCAGGGATTCTTCGGTGAAGATTTTGGAGCCAATACGAAGACTATCATTTTCTCAAACTAGAGCATAGCCATTCATGTAATGATAGCCACCTCTGGCGATTCCGGAGGAAATCTTTGTTAAGGGGTCCTTTTATGTTTTTTTTTTTTTTGTAGGGCCCAGGGGTCCAATTCAGCTGAAGAAAGAATCTTCAAGGAGTCTTCAGGGATTCTTCGGTGAAGATTTTGGAGCCAATACGAAGACTATCATTTTCTCAAACTAGAGCATAGTCATTCATGTAATAATGGCCACCTCCGGCGATTCCGGAGGAAATCTTTTGTAAGGGGTCCTTTTTTGTTTTTTTTTTTTTTTTGTGGGGCCCAGGGGTCCAATTCAGCTGAAGAAAGAATCTTCAAGGAGTCTTCAGGGATTCTTCGGTGGAGATTTTGGCGCCAATACGAAGACTATCATTTTCTCAAACTAGAGCACAGTCATTCATGTAATGATGGCCACCTCCGGCGATTCCGTAGGAAATCTTTGGTAAGGGGTCCTTTTTTTTTTTTTTTTTTTTTGTGGGGCCCAGGGGTCCAATTCAGCTGAAGAAAGAATCTTCCAGGAGTCTTCAGGGATTCTTCGGTGAAGGTTTTTTCACCAATACGAAGACTATAATTTTCTCAAACTAGAGCATAGTCATTCATGTAATGATGGCCACATCCGGCGATTCCGGAGGAAATCTTTTGTAAGGGGTCCTTTTTTTTTTTTTTTTTTGTGGGGCCCAGGGGTCCAATTCAGCTGAAAAAAGAATCTTCAAAGAGTCTTCAGGGATTCTTCGGTGTAGATTTTGGAGCCAATACGAAGACTATCATTTTCTCAAACTAGAGCTTAGTCATTCATGTAATAATGGCCACCTCCGGCGATTCCGGAGGAAATCTTTGGTAAGGGGTCCTTTTATGTTTTTTTTTTTTTGTGGGGCCCAGGGGTCCAATTCAGCTGAAAAAAGAATCTTCAAGGAGTCGTCATGGATTCTTCGGTGAAGATTTTGGCGCCAATACGAAGACTATCATTTTCTCAAACTAGAGCTTAGTCATTCATGTAATGATGGCCACCTCCGGCGATTCCGGAGGAAATCTTTGGTAAGGGGTCCTTTTATGTTTTTTTTTTTGTGGGGCCCAGGGGTCCAATTCAGCTGAAGAAAGAATCTTCAAGGAGTCTTCAGGGATTCTTCGGTGAAGATTTTGGAGCCAATACGAAGACTATCATTTTCTCAAACTAGAGCATAGTCATTCATGTAATGATGGCCACCTCCGGCAATTCCAGAGGAAATCTTTGGTAAGGGGTCCTTTTTTTTTTTGTGGGTTCCAGGGGTCCAATTCAGCTGACGAAAAAATCTTCAAGGAGTCTTTAGGGATTCTTCGGTGAAGATTTTTTCGCCAATACGAAGACTATCATTTTCTCAAACTAGAGCATAGTCATTCATGTAATGATGGCCACCTCCGGCGATTCAGGAGGAAATCTTTGGTAAGGGGTCCTTTTTTATTTATTTTTTTTTTTTTTTTGTGGGGCCCAGGGGTCCAATTCAGCTGAAGAAAGAATCTTCAAGGAGTCTTCAGGGATTCTTCAGTGAAGATTTTTTCGCCAATACGAAGACTATCATTTTCTCAAACTAGAGGATAGTCATTCATGTAATGATGGCCACCTCCGGCGATTCCGGAGGAAATTTTTGGTAAGGGGTCCTTTTTTTTTTTGTTTTTTTTTGTGGGGACCAGGGGTCCAATTCAGCTGAAGAAAGAATCTTCAAGGAGTATTCAGGGATTCTTCGGTGAAGATTTTGGAGCCAATACGAAGACTATCATTTTCTCAAAATAGAGCATAGTCATTCAAGTAATAATGGCCACCTCCGGCAATTCCGGAGTAAATCTTTGTTAAGGGGTCCTTTTTTGTTTTTTGTTTTTTGTGGGGCCCAGGGGTCCAATTCAGCTGAAGAAAGAATCTTCAAGGAGTCTTCAGGGAATCTTCTATTAAGATTTTGGCGCCAATACGAAGACTATCATTTTCTCAAACTAGAGCATAGTCATTCATGTAATGATGGCCACCTCCGACAATTCCGGAGGAAATCTTTGATAAGGGGTCCTTTTTTGTTTTTTTTTTTTTGTGGGGCCCAGGGGTCCAATTCAGCTGAAGAAAGAATCTTCAAGGAGTCTTCAGGAATTCTTCGGAGAAGATTTTGGCGCCAATACGAAGACTATCATTTTCTCAAACTAGAGCATAGTCAATCATGTAATGATGGACACCTCCGGCGATTCCGGAGGAAATCTTTGGTAAGGGGTCCTTTTTTTTTTTTTTTTTTTTTTTGTCGGGACCAGGGGTCCAATTCAGCTGAAGAAAGAATCTTCAAGGAGTCTTCAGGGATTCTTCGGTGAAGATTTTGGCGCCAATACGAAGACTATCATTTTCTCAAACTAGAGCATAGTCATTCATGTAATGATGGCCACCTCCGGCGATTCCGGAGGAAATCTTTGGTAAGGGGTCCTTTTTTGTTTTTTTGTTTTTTTTTGTGGGGCCCAGGGGTCCAATTCAGCTGAAGAAAGAATCTTCAAGTAGTCTTCAGTGATTCTTGGGTGAAGATTTTGGAGCCAATACGAAGACTATCATTTTCTCAAACTAGAGCATAGTCATTCATGTAATGATGGACACCTCCGGCGATTCCTGAGGAAATCTTTGGTAAGGGGTCCTTTTTTTTTTTTTTTTGTGGGGACCAGTGGTCCAATTCAGCTGAAGAAAGAATCTTCAAGGAGTCTTCAGGGATTCTTCGGTGAAGATTTTGGAGCCAATACGAAGACTATCATTTTCTCAAACTAGAGCATAGCCATTCATGTAATGATAGCCACCTCCGTCGATTCCGGAGGAAATCTTTGTTAAGGGGTCCTTTTATGTTTTTTTTTTTTTTTTGTAGGGCCCAGGGGTCCAATTCAGCTGAAGAAAGAATCTTCAAGGAGTCTTCAGGGATTCTTGGGTGAAGATTTTGGAGCCAATACGAAGACTATCATTTTCTCAAACTAGAGCATAGTCATTCATGTAATAATGGCCACCTCCGGCGATTCCGGAGGAAATCTTTTGTAAGGGGTCCTTTTTTGTTTTTTGTTTTTTTTTGTGGGGCCCAGGGGTCCAATTCAGCTGAAGAAAGAATCTTCAAGGAGTCTTCAGGGATTCTTCGGTGGAGATTTTGGCGCCAATAAGAAGACTATCATTTTCTCAAACTAGAGCACAGTCATTCATGTAATGATGGCCACCTCCGGCGATTCCGTAGGAAATCTTTGGTAAGGGGTCCTTTTTTGTTTTTTTTTTTTTTTTGTGGGGCCCAGGGGTCCAATTCAGCTGAAGAAAGAATCTTCCAGGAGTATTCACGGATTCTTCGGTGAAGATTTTGGAGCCAATACGAAGACTATCATTTTCTCAAACTAGAGCATAGTCATTCATGTAATGATGGCCACCTCCAGCAATTCCAGAGGAAATCTTTGGTAAGGGGTCCTTTTTTTTTTGTGGGTTCCAGGGGTCCAATTCAGCTGACGAAAAAATCTTCAAGGAGTCTTTAGGGATTCTTCGGTGAAGATTTTTTCGCCAATACGAAGACTATCATTTTCTCAAACTAGAGCATAGTCATTCATGTAATGATGGCCACCTCCGGCGATTCCGGAGGAAATCTTTGGTAAGGGGTCCTTTTTTATTTATTTTTTTTTTTTTGTGGGGCCCAGGGGTCCAATTCAGCTGAAGAAAGAATCTTCAAGGAGTCTTCAGGGATTCTTCAGTGAAGATTTTTTCGCCAATACGAAGACTATCATTTTCTCAAACTAGAGCATAGTCATTCATGTAATAATGGCCACCTCCGGCGATTCCGGAGGAAATCTTTGGTAAGGGGTCCTTTTTTGTATTTTTTTTTTTTTTGTGGGGCCCAGGGGTCCAATTCAGCTGAAGAAAGAATCTTCAAGGAGTCTTCAGGGATTCTTCGGTGAAGAATTTTTCGCCAATACGAAGACTATCATTTTCTCAAACTAGAGCATAGTCATTCATGTAATGATGGCCACCTCCGGCGATTCCGGAGGAAATCTTTGGTAAGGGGTCCTTTTTTTTTGTTTTTTTTGTGGGGCCCAGGGGTCCAATTCAGCTGAAGAAAGAATCTTCAAGGAGTCTTCAGGGAATCTTCTATTAAGATTTTGGAGCCAATACGAAGACTATCATTTTCTCAAACTAGAGCATAGCCATTCAAGTAATAATGGCCACCTCCGGCAATTCCGGAGGAAATCTTTGGTAAGGGGTCCTTTTTTTTTTTTTTTTTTTGTGGGGCCCAGGGGTCCAATTCAGCTGAAGAAAGAATCTTCAAAGAGTCTTCAGGGAATCTTCGATTAAGATTTTGGCGCCAATACAAAGACTATCATTTTCTCAAACTAGAGCATAGTCATTCATGTAATGATGGCCACCTCCGACAATTCCGGAGGAAATCTTTGGTAAGGGGTCCTTTTTTGTTTTTTTTGTTTTTTTTGTCGGGACTAGGGGTCCAATTCAGCTGAAGAAAGAATCTTCAAGGAGTCTTCAGGGATTCTTCGGTGAAGATTTTGGCGCCAATACGAAGACTATCATTTTCTCAAACTAGAGCATAGTCATTCATGTAATGATGGCCACCTCTGGCGATTCCGGAGGAAATCTTTGATAAGGGGTCCTTTTTTTTTTTTTTTTTTGTGGGGCCCAGGGGTCCAATTCAGCTGAAGAAAGAATCTTCAAGGAGTCGTCATGGATTCTTCGGTGAAGATTTTGGCGCCAATACGAAGACTATCATTTTCTCAAACTAGAGCTTAGTCATTAATGTAATGATGGCCACCTCCGGCGATTCCGGAGGAAATCTTTGGTAAGGGGTCCTTTTTTGTATTTTTTTTTGTGGGGCCCAGGGGTCCAATTCAGCTGAAGAAAGAATCTTCAAGGAGTCTTCAGGGATTCTTCGGTGAAGATTTTGGAGCCAATACGAAGATTATCATTTTCTCAAACTAGAGCATAGTCATTCATGTAATGATGGCCACCTCCGGCAATTCCGGAGGAAATCTTTGGAAAGGGGTCCTTTTTTTTTTTGTGGGTTCCAGGGGTCCAATTCAGCTGAAGAAAGAATCTTCAAGGAGTCTTTAGGGATTCTTCGGTGAAGATTTTTTCGCCAATACGAAGACTATCATTTTCTCAAACTAGAGCATAGTCATTCATGTAATAATGGCCACCGCCGGCGATTCCGGAGGAAATCTTTGGTAAGGGGTCCTTTTTTTTTTTTTTTTTTGGGGCCCAGGGGTCCAATTCAGCTGAAGAAAGAATCTTCAAGGAGTCTTCAGGGATTCTTCAGTGAAGATTTTTTCGCCAATACGAAGACTATCATTTTCTCAAACTAGAGCATAGTCATTCATGTAATAAAGGCCACCTCCGGCGATTCCAGAGGAAATCTTTGGTAAGGGGTCCATTTTTTTTTTGTTTTTTTTTTGTTTGCGCCCAGGGGTCCAATTCAGCTGAAGAAAGAATCTTCAAGGTGTCTTCAGGGATTCTTCGGTGAAGAATTTTTCGCCAATACGAAGACTATCATTTTCTCAAACTAGAGCATAGTCATTCATGTATTGATGGCCACCTCTGGCGATTCCGGAGGAAATCTTTGGTAAGGGGTCCTTTTTTTTTGTTTTTTTTTGTGGGGACCAGGGGTCCAATTCAGCTGAAGAAAGAATCTTCAAGGAGTCTTCAGGGATTCTTCGGTGAAGATTTTGGAGCCAATACGAAGACTATCATTTTCTCAAAATAGAGCATAGTCATTCAAGTAATAATGGCCACCTCCGGCAATTCCGGAGTAAATCTTTGGTAAGGGGTCCTTTTTTGTTTTTTGTTTTTTGTGGGGCCCAGGGGTCCAATTCAGCTGAAGAAAGAATCTTCAAGGAGTCGTCAGGGAATCTTCTATTAAGATTTTGGCGCCAATACGAAGACTATCATTTTCTCAAACTAGAGCATAGTCATTCATGTAATGATGGCCACCTCCGACAATTCCGGAGGAAATCTTTGATAAGGGGTCCTTTTTTGTTTTTTTTTTTTTTTTTTGTGGGGCCCAGGGGTCCAATTCAGCTGAAGAAAGAATCTTCAAGGAGTCTTCAGGGATTCTTCGGTGAAGATTTTGGAGCCAATACGAAGACTATCATTTTCTCAAACTAGAGCATAGTCATGCCTGTAATAATGGCCACCGCCGGCGATTCCGGAGGAAATCTTTGGTAAGGGGACCTTTTTTGTTTTTTGTTTTTTTGTGGGGCCCAGGGGTCCAATTCAGCTGAAGAAAGAATCTTCAAGGAGTCTTCAGGGATTCTTCAGTGAAGATTTTGGCGCCAATACGAAGACTATCATTTTCTCAAACTAGAGCATAGTCATTCATGTAATGATGGCCACCTCCGGCGATTCCGGAGGAAATCTTTGGTAAGGGTCCTTTTTTTTTTTTTTTTTTTTTTGTGGGGCCCAGGGATCCAATTCAGGTGAAGAAAGAATCTTCAAGGAGTCTTCAGGGATTCTTCGGTGAAGGTTTTTTCACCAATACGAAGACTATAATTTTCTCAAACTAGAGCATAGTCATTCATGTAATGATGGCCACCTCCGGCGATTCCGGAGGAAATCTTTGGTAAAGGGTCCTTTTTTGTTTTTTTTTTTGTGGGGCCCAGGGGTCCAATTCAGCTGAAGAAAGAATCTTCAAGGAGTCTTCAGGGATTCTTCGGTGAAGATTTTGGCACCAATACGAAGACTATAATTTTCTCAAACTAGAGCATAGTCATTCATGTAATGATGGCCACCTCCGGCGATTCCGGAGGAAATCTTTGGTAAGGGGTCCTTTTTTGGGTTTGTTTGTAGGGCCCAGGGGTCCAATTCAGCTGAAGAAAGAATCTTCAAGGAGTCTTCAGGGATTCTTCGGTGAAGATTTTGGGGCCAATACGAAGACTATCATTTTCTCAAACTAGAGCATAGTCATTCATGTAATGATGGCCACCTCCAGCGATTCCGGAAGAAATCTTTGGTAAGGGGTCCTTTTTTTTTTTTTTTTTTTGTGGGCCCAAGGGTCCAATTCAGCTGAAGAAAGAATCTTCAAAGATGCTTTAGGGATTCTTCGGTGAAGATTTTGGAGCCAATACGAAGACTATCATTTTCTGAAACTAGAGCATTGTCATTCATGTAATGATGGCCACCTCCGGCGATTCCGGAGGAAATCTTTGGTAAGGGGTCCTTTTTTTTTTTTTTTTTTTTGTGGGGCCCAGGGGTCCAATTCAGCTGAAGAAAGAATCTTCAAGGAGTCTTCAGGGATTCTTCGGTGAAGATTTTTTCGCCAATACGAAGACTATCATTTTCTCAAACTAGAGCATAGTCATTCATGTAATGATGGCCACCTCCGGCAATTCCTGAGGAAATCTTTGGTAAGGGGTCCTTTTTTTTTTTTTTTTGTGGGGACCAGGGGTCCAATTCAGCTGAAGAAAGAATCTTCAAGGAGTCTTCAGGGATTCTTCGGTGAAGATTTTTTCGCCAATACGAAGACTATCATTTTCTCAAACTAGAGCATAGCCATTCATGTAATGATAGCCACCTCCGGCGATTCCGGAGGAAATCTTTGTTAAGGGTTCCTTTTTTTTTTTTTTTTTTTTTTAGGGCCAAGGGGTCCAATTCAGCTGAAGAAAGAATGTTCAAGGAGTCTTCAGGGATTCTTCGGAGAAGATTTTGGCGCCAATACGAAGACTATCATTTTCTCAAACTAGAGCATAGTCAATCATGTAATGATGGACACCTCCAGCGATTCCGGAGGAAATCTTTGGTAAGGGGTCCTTTTTTTTTTTTTTTTTTTTGTTCGGCCCAAGGGTCCAATTCAGCTGAAGAAAGAATGTTCAAGGAGTCTTCAGGGATTCTTCGGAGAAGATTTTGGCGCCAATACGAAGACTATCATTTTCTCAAACTAGAGCATAGTCAATCATGTAATTATGGACACCTCCGGCGATTCCGGATTAAATCTTTGGTAAGGGGTCCTTTTTTTTTTTTTTTTTTTTGTCGGGACCAGGGGAAAAGTCCGTTTGAGCCCCAAAAAGCACACAAGGCTCTACCCTTTCTGTTTGGGCCATTTGGGCCACCTCTGCTATTTGGCTGAATTGAATGATTGTGGCCATTTTCTATTCAGAATGATCAATTGCTTGCCCTTAGACTGCATTTTTCTCAGTTTGTGGCAAAATTCAGTTTGAGCCCCAACAAGCACATAAGGCTATACCCATACCGTTCGGGCTATTTGGGGCCACCCTTGCAACATGGCCGAATTGCAAGATTGTGGCCATTTTCCATGCAGAGTGATCAATTGCTTGCCATTCGGCTACATTTTTGTCAGTTTGCGGCAAAAGTCTGTTTGAGCCCCAAAAACACACAATACCATACCCTCACCATTCGGGCATCTTGGGGCCACCCCTGCAACATGGCCGAATTGCATGATTTTAGCCATTTTCCATGCAGAGTGATCAATTGCTTGCCCTTAGACTGCATTTTTACCAGTTTGGGGGAAAAGTCCGTTTGAGCCCCAAAAAGCACACAAGGCTATACCCTAAGGGTTCGGTCCATTTAGGGTCACCGCTGCAACATTGCTGTATTGCATGATTGTGGCTATTTTCCATGCAGAGTGATCAATTCCTTGCCATTCGGCTGCATTTTTATCAGTTTGGGGCAAAAGTCCGTTTGAGCCCCAAAAAGCACACAAGGCTCTACCCTTTCTGTTTGGGCCATTTGGGCCACCTCTGCTGTTTGGCTGAATTGAATGATTGTGGCCATTTTCCATGCAGAATGATCAATTGCTTGCCCTTAGACTGCATTTTTCTCAGTTTGTGGCAAAATTCCGTTTGAGCCCCAACAAGCGCACAAGGCTATACCCATACCGTTCGGGCTATTTGGGGCCACCCCTGCAACATGGCTGAATTGCACGATTGTGGCCATTTTCCATGCAGAATAATCAATTGCTTGACCTTACACTGCATTTTTCTCAGTTTAGGGCAAAAGTCCATTTGAGCCCCAAAAAGCGCATAAGGCTATAATGTCCTTACTGTTCGGGCCAATAAGGGCCACCCCTACAACATGGCTGAATTGCATGATTGTGGCCATTTTCCATGAAAAGTGATCACTTGCTTGCCATTCGGCTGCATTTTTCTCAGTTTGGGGCAAAAGTCCGTTTGAACCCAAAAAGGACAAAAGACTATACGTTTACCGTTCGTGCCATTTGGGGCCACCCTTGCAACAGGGCTGAATTGCATGATTGTGGCCATTTTCCATGCAGTGATCAATTGCCTGCCATTCGGCTACATTTTTGTCAGTTTGCGGCAAAAGTCGGTTTGAGCCCCAAAAACCACACAAGGCTGTACCCTTACCGCTCAGGCAATTTAGGGCCACCCCTGTTATTTGGCTAAATTGCATGATTGTGGCCATATTCCATGCAGAATGATTAATTGCTTGCCCTTAAACTGCATTTTTCTCAGTTTGGGGAAAAAGTCAAATTGAGCCCCAAAAAGCGCCCAAGGCTATAATACCCTTATTGTTCAGCCCATTTGGAGCCACCCCTGCAACATGGCTGAATTGCATGATTGTGGCCATTTTCCACGCAAAGTTATCAATTGCTTGCCACTCGACTGCATTTCTTTCAGTTTGATGCAAAAGTCCTTTTGAGCCGCAAAAAGCACACAAGGCTATGCCCTTCCCATTCGGGCCATTTGGGGCCACCCCTGCAACATGGCTGAATTGCATGATTGTGGCCATTTTCCATGTAGAGTGATCAATTGCTTGCCATTCGACTGCATTTTTTTCAGTTTGATGCAAAAGTCCTTTTGAGCCACAAAAAGCACACAAGGCTATACCCATCCCGTTCTGGCCATTA
Organism: Macrobrachium rosenbergii; assembly: GCA_039081455.1. NCBI lineage: Eukaryota > Metazoa > Arthropoda > Malacostraca > Decapoda > Palaemonidae > Macrobrachium > Macrobrachium rosenbergii. The sequence continues at coordinate 471,751 of JANJGK010000465.1, forward strand.
GGGGCCACCCCTGCAACATGTCTGAATTGCATGATTGTGGCCATTTTCCATGCAGAGTGATCAATTGCTTGCCATTCGGCTACATTTTTGTCAGTTTGCGGCAAAAGTCCTTTTGAGCCCCAAAAAGCACACAATACCATACCCTCACCATTTGGGCATCTTGGGGCCACCCCTGCAACATGGCCGAATTGCATGATTTTAGCCATTTTCCATGCAGAGTGATCAATTGCTTGCCCTTACGCTGCATTTTTCTCTGTTTGGGGCAAAAGTCCATTTCAGCCTCAAAAAGCGCACAAGGCTATATCCTTACCGTTTGGGCAATTTGAGGCCACCCTTGCAACATGTCTGAACTGTATGATTGTGGCTATTTTCCATGCAGAGTGATTAATTGCTCGCCATTCGGCTGCATTTTTCTCAGTTTGGGGCAAAAGTCCATTTGAGCCCCAAAAAGCACACAAGGCTATAACCTAATGGTTCGGTCCATTTAGGGTCACCGCTGCAACATGGCTGAATTGCATGATTGTGGCTATTTTCCATGCAGAGTGATCAATTGCTTGCCATTCGGCTGCATTTTTATCGGTTTGGGCCAAAAGTCCGCTTGAGCCCCAAAAAGCACACAAGTCTATACCCTTTCTGTTTGTGCCATTTGGGCCACCTCTGCTATTTGGCTGAATTGAATGATTGTGGCCATTTTCCATGCAGAATGATCAATTGCTTGCCCTTACACTGCATTTTTCTCAATTTGTGGCAAAATTCCGTTTGAGCCCCAACAAGCGCACAAGGCTATACCCATACCGTTCGGGCTATTTGGGGCCACCCCTGCAACATGGTCGAATTGCACGATTGTGGCCATTTTCCATGCAGAATAATCAATTACTTGACCTTACATTGCATTTTTCTCAGTTTAGGGCAAAAGTCCATTTGAGAACCAAAAAGCGCATAAGGCTATAACGTCTTTACTGTTCGGGCAATTTGAGGCCACCACTGCAACATGTCTGAATTGCATGATTGTGGCTATTTTCCATGCAGAGTGATCAATTGCTTGCCATTTGGCTGCATTTTTCTCAGTTTGGGGTAAAAGTCCGTTTGAGACCAAAAAGCGCACAAGGCTATACCCTAACCGTTCGAGCAATATGGGGCCACCGCTGCAACATGGCTGAATTGCATGATTGTGGCCATTTTCGATGCAGAGTGATCAATTGCTTGCCTTTCGGCTGCAATTTTCTCTGTTTGGGGCAAAAGTCTGTTTGAGTCCCAAAAAGCACACAAGCCTATAACCTTCCCGTTCGGGCCATTTGGGGCCACCCCTGCAACATGGCTGAATTGCATGATTGTGGCCATTTTCCATGCAGAGTGATCAATTGCTTTCCATGCGGGTACTTTTTTCTCAGTTTAAGGCAAAAGTCTATTTGAGCCCCAAAAGCCCACAATACTATACCCTAACCGTTCGGGCATCTTTGGGCTACATCTGCAACATGGCTGAATTGCATTATTGTGGCCATTTTCCATGCAGAGTGATCAATTGCTTGCCCTTAGGCTGCATTTTTCTCAGTTTGCGGCAAAAGTTCGTTTGAGCCCCAAAATGCGCAAAAGACTATATCCTTACCGTTCGGTCAATTTGAGGCCACCCCTGCAACATGGCTGAATTTCATGATTGTGGCCATTTTCCATGCAGAAAGATCAATTGCTTGCCATTCGGCTATATTTTTCTCATTTTAGGGCAAAAGTCCGTTTGAGCCCCAAAACATGAACAAGGAAGGCTATAGCCATACGGTTCCCGATATTTTGGGTCACCCCTGCAACATGGCTGAATTGCAGGATTGTGGTCATTTTCCATGCAGTGTGATCAATTGTTTACCCTTAGGCTGCATTTTTCTCAGTTTGGGTTAAAAGTCTGTTTGAGCCACAAAAAGCGCACAAGGCTATACCCAAACCGCTCGGGCCATTTAGGGCCGTCCCTGCAACATGGCTGAATTGCATGGTTGTGGCCATTTTCCATGCAGAATGATTAATTTCTTGCCATTCAGCTGCATTTTTCGCAGTTTGGGGCAAAAGTCAGTTGGAGCCTCAAAAAGCACACAAATTTATACCCTAACCGTTCGGGCCATTTAGGGCCATCCCTGCAACATGGCTGAATTGCATGGTTTTGGCCATTTTCCATGCAGAGTGATAAATTTCTTGCCATTCGGCTGCATTTTTGTCAGTTTGGGGCAAAAGTCGGTTTGAGGCCCAAAAAGCACACAAGGTTATATACCCTTGATGCTCAGGCAATTTGGGTCCACCCCTGCTATTTGGCTGAATTGCATGATTGTGGCCATATTCCATGCAGAATGATTAATTGCTTGCCCTTAAACTGCATTTTTCTCAATTTGGGGAAAAAGTCCAATTGAGCCCCAAAAATCGCCCAAGGCTATAATACCCTTACTCTTCAGCCCATTTGGGGCCACCCCTGCAACATGGCTGAATTGCATGATTGTGGCCATTTTCCATGCAGAGTGATCAATTGCTTACCATTCGACTGCATTTTTTTCTGTTTGATGCAAAAGTCCTTTTGATCCCCAAAAACCACAAAAGGCTATGACCTTCCCGTTCGGGCCATTTGGGGCCACCCCTGCAACATGGCTGAACTGCATGATTGTGGCCATTTTCCATGCAGAGTGATCAATTGCTTGCCATTCGGCTACATTTTTGTCAGTTTGCGGCAAAAGTCTGTTTGAGCCCCAAAAACACACAAAACCATACCCTCACCATTCGGGCATCTTGGGGCCACCCCTGCAACATGGCCGAATTGCATGATTTTAGCCATTTTCCATGCAGAGTGATCAATTGCTGGCCCTTAGACTGCATTTTTCTCAATTTGGGGGAAAAGTCCGTTTCAGCCTCAAAAAGCGCACAAGGCTATACCCTAACTGTTCGGGCAATTTGAGGCCACCCTTGCAACATATCTGAACTGTATGATTGTCGCTATTTTCCATGGAGAGTGATTAATTGCTCGCCATTCAGCTGCATTTTTCTCAGTTTGGGGCAAAAGTCCATTTGAGCCCTAAAAAGCACACAAGGCTATACCCTAACGGTTCGGTCCATTTAGGGTCACCGCTGCAACATGGCTGAATTGCATGATTGTGGCTATTTTCCATGCAGAGTGATCAATTGCTTGCCATTCGGCTGCATTTTTATGAGTTTGGGGCAAAAGTCCGTTTGAGCCCCAAAAAGCACACAAGGCTCTACCCTTTCTGTTTGGGCCATTTGGGCCACCTCTGCTATTTGGCTGAATTGAATGATTGTGGCTATTTTCCACGCAGAATGATCAATTGCTTGCCCCTAGACTGCATTTTTCCAAGTTTGTGGCAAAATTCCGTTTGAGCCCCAACAAGCGCACAAGGCTCTACCCTTTCTGTTTGGGCCATTTGGGCCACCTCTGCTATTTGGATGAATTGAATGATTGTTGCCATTTTCCATGCAGAATGATCAATTGCTTGCCCTTAGACTGCATTTTTCTCAGTTTGTGGCAAAATTCCGTTTGAGCCCCAACAAGCGCACAAGGCTATACCCATACCGTTCGGGCTATTTGGGGCCACACCTGCAACATGGCCGAATTGCACGATTGTGACCATTTTCCATGCAGAATAATCAATTGTTTGACATTACACTGCATTTTTCTCAGTTTAGGGCAAAATTCCATTTGAGCCCCAAAAAGCGCATAAGGCTATAATGTCTTTACTGTTCGGGCCATTAGGGGCCACCCCTGCAATATGGCTGAATTGCATGATTGTGGCCATTTTCCATGCAAAGTGATCAATTGCTTGCCATTCGGCTGCATTTTTCTCAGTTTGGGGCAAAAGTCGTTTGAACCCAAAAAGGACAAAAGACTATACCCTTACCGTTCGTGCCATTTGGGGCCACCCTTGCAACAACGCTGAATTGCATGATTGTGGCCATTTTCCATGCAGAGTGATCAATTGCTTGCCATTTGGCTACATTTTTGTCAGTTTGCGGCAAAAGTCGGTTTGAGCCCCAAAAAGCACACAAGGCTGTACCCTTACCGCTCAGGCAATTTAGGGCCACCCCTGCTATTTGGCTGAATTGCATGATTGTGGCCACATTCCATGCAGAATGATTAATTGCTTGCCTTTAGACTGCATTTTTCTCAGTTTGGGGAAAAAGTCCAATAGATCCCCAAAAAGCGCCCAAGGCTATAATACCCTTACTGTTCAGCCCATTTGGGGCCACCCCTGCAACATGGCTGAATTGCATGATTGTGGCCATATTGCATGCAGAATGATTAATTGCTTGCCCTTAATCTGCATTTTTCTCAGTTTGGGGAAAAAGTCAAATTGAGCCCAAAAAGCGCCCAAGGCTATAATACCCTTACTGTTCAGCCCATTTGGGGCCACCCCTGCAACATGGCTGAATTGCATGATTGTGGCCATTTTCCATGTAGAGTGATCAATTGCTTGCCATTCGACTGCATTTCTTTCAGTTTGATGCAAAAGTCCTTATGAGCCCCAAAAAGCACACAAGGGCATACCCATCCCGTTCTGGCCATTAGGGGCCACCCCTGCAACATGTCTGAATTGCATGATTGTGGCCATTTTCCATGCAGAGTGATCAATTGCTTGCCATTCGGCTACATTTTTGTCAGTTTGCGGCAAAAGTCTGTTTGAGCCCCCAAAAGCACACAATACCATACCCTCACCATTTGGGCATCTTGGGGCCACCCCTGCAACATGGCCGAATTGCATGATTTTAGCCATTTTCCATGCAGAGTGATCAATTGCTTGCCCTTAGGCTGCATTTTTCTTAGTCTGGGGCAAAAGTCTGTTTCAGCCTCAAAAAGCGCACATGGCTATATCCTTACCGTTTGGGCAATTTGAGGCCACCCTTGCAACATGTCTGAACTGTATGATTGTGGCTGTTTTCCATGCAGAGTGATTAATTGCTCGCCATTCGGATGCATTTATCTCAGTTTGGGGCAAAAGTCCATTTGAGCCATAAAAACCACACAAGGCTATCCCCTAACGGTTCGGCCCATTTAGGGTCACCGCTGCAACATGGCTGAATTGCATGATTGTGGCTATTTTCCATGCAGAGTGATCAATTCCTTGCCATTCGGCTGCATTTTTATCAGTTTGGGGCAAAAGTCAGCTTGAGCCCCAAAAAGCACGCAAGGCTATATCCTTTCTGTTTGGGCCATTTGGGCCACCTCTGCTATTTGGCTGAATTGAATAATTGTGGCCATTTTCCATACAGAATGATCAATTGCTTGCCCTTAGACTGCATTTTTCTCACTTTGTGGCAAAATTCCGTTTGAGCCCCAACAAGCGCACAACCCTATACCCATACCGTTCGGGCTATTTGGAGCCACCCCTGCAACATGGCCGAATTGCACGATTGTGGCCATTATCCATGCAGAATAATCAATTGCTTGACCTTACTCTGCATTTTTCTCAGTTTAGGGCAAAAGTCCATTTGAGCCCCAAAAAGCGCATAAGGCTATAATGCCTTTACTGTTCGGGCCATTAGGGGCCACCCCTGCAACATGGCTGAATTGCATGATTGCGGCCATTTTCCACATAAAGCGATCAATTGCTTGCCATTCGGCTGCATTTCTCTCAGTTTGGGGCAAAAGTCCGTTTGAACCCAAAAAGGACAAAAGACTATACGCTTACCGTTCGTGCCATTTGGGGCCACCCTTGCAACAAGGCTGAATTGCATGATTGTGGCCATTTTCCATAAAGAGTGATCAATTGCTTGCCATTTGGCTACATTTTTGTCAGTTTGCGGCAAAAGTCAGTTTGAGCCCCAAAAAGCACACAAGGCTATACCCTTCCCGTTAAGGACATTTGGGGCCACCCCTGCAACATGGCTGAATTGCATGATTGTGGCCATTTTCCATGCAGAGTGATCAATTGCTTGCCATTCGGCTATATTTTTCTCAGTTTGTGGCAAAAGTCGGTTTGAGCCCCAAAAAGCACACAAGGCTATACCCTTACCGCTTGGGCAATTTGGGGCCACCCCTGCTTTTTGGCTGAATTGCGTGATTGTGGCCATATTCCATGCAGATTGATCAATTGCTTGGCCTTAGACTCCATTTTTCTCATTTTGTGGGTAAAGACCGTTTGAGCACCAAAAAGAGCACAAGGGTATACACATACCGTCTGGGCCATTTGGGGCCACCCCTGCAACATGGCCGAATTGCATGATTGTGGCCATTTTCCATGTAGAATGATCAATTGCTTGACCTTAGACTGCTTTTTTCTGAGTTTGGGGAATGTGTCCAATTGAGCCCCAAAAAGCGCCCAAGGCTATAATACCGTTACTGTTCAGCTCATTTGGGGCCACATCTGGAACATGGCTGAATTGCATAATTGTGGCCATTTTCCATGCAGAGTGATCAATAGCTTGCCATTCGACTGTATTTCTTTCAGTTTGAGGCAAAAGTCCGTTTGAACCCAGAAAGAACACAAGGCTATACCCTTCCCTTTCGGGCCATTTGGGGCCACCCTTGCAACAACTCTGAATTGCATGATTGTGGCCATTTTCGATGCAGAGTAATGAATTGCTTGCCATTCGGCTACATTTTTCTCAGTTTGGGAAAAAGTCCGTTTGAGCCTCAAAAAGCACACAATGCTATACCCTTACCATCTGGGCCACTTGAGGCCACCCCTGCAACATTGCCGAAGTGCATGATTGTGGCCATTTTCCATGCAGAGTGAACAATTGCTTGCCCTTAGGCCACTTTTTTCTCAGTTTGGGGTAAAAGTCCCTTTGAGCCCCAAAAAGCACAGAAGGCTATACCCTTCCCGTCAAGGACATTTGGGGCCACCCCTACAAACATGGCTGAATTGCATGATTATGGCCATTTTCTATGCAGAGTGATAACTTGCTTGCCATTCGGCTTAATTTTTCTCAGTTTGGGGCAAAAGTCTGTTTCAGCCCAAAAAACCACACTATACTATACCCTCACCGTTCGGGCATCTTGGGGCCACACCTGCAACATGGCCGAATTGCATGATTGTTGCCATTTTCCATGCAGAGTGATCAATTGCTTGCTCTTAGGCTACTTTTTTCTCAGTTTAAGGCAAAAGTGTATTTGAGCCCCAAAAAGCCCATTATACTATACCCTCACCTTTCGAGCATCTTCATGCCACAGCTGCAACATGGCTGAATTGCATGATTGTGGCCATTTTCCATGCAGAGTGATCAATTGCTTGCGCTTAGGCTGAATTTTTCTCAGTTTGGGGCAAAAGTTCGTTTGAGCCCCAAAAAGTGCAAAAGACAATATTCTTTCCGTTCGGGCAATTTGAGGCCACCCCTGCAGCATGTCTGAATTGTATGGTTGTAGCTATTTTCCATGCAGAGTGATCAATTGCTTGCCATTCGGCTATATTTTTTCTCATTTTAGGGCAAAACTCCGTTTGAGCCCCAAAACGTGAACAAGGCTATAACCATAGAGTTCCCGATATTTTGGGTCACCCCTGCAACATGGCTGAATTGCAGGATTGTGGTCATTTTCCATGCAGTGTGATCAATTGCTTGCCCTTAGGCTGCATTTTTCTCAGTTTGGGTTAAAAGTCTGTTTGAGCCCCAAAAAGCGCACAAGGCTATACCCTAACCGCTCGGTCCATTTAGGGTCATCCCTGCAACATAGCTGAATTGCTTGGTTGTGGCCATTTTCCATGCAGAGTGATTAATTTCTTGCCATTCAGCTGCATTTTTCTCAGTTTGGGGCAAAAGTCAGTTGGAGCCTCAAAAAGCAACCAAATTTATAGCCTAACCGTTTGGGCCATTTAGGGCCATCCTTGCAACATGGCTGAATTGTATGGTTGTGGCCATTTTCCATGCAGAGTGATAAATTTCTTGCCATTCGGCTGCATTTTTGTTAGTTTGGGGCAAAAGTCGGTTTGAGCCCCAAAAAGCACACAAGGCTATACCCTTACCGCTCGGGCAATTTGGGTCCACTCCTGCTATTTGGCTGAATTGCATGATTGTGGCCATATTCCATGCAGAATGATCAATTGCTTGCCCTTAGACTGCATTTTTCTCAGTTTGGGGAAAAAATCTAATTGAGCCCCAAAAAGTGCCCAAGGCTATAATACACTTACTTTTCAGCCCATTTGGGGCCACCCCTGCAACTTGGCTGAATTGCATGATTGTGGCCATTTTCCTTGCAGAGTGATCAATTGCTTGCCATTCGACTGCATTTCCTTCAGTTTGAGGCAAAAGTCCGTTTGAGCCCCAAAAAGCACACAAGGCTATACCCGTCCCCTTCAGGCCATTATTGGCCACCCCTAGAACATGGCTGAATTGCATGATTGTGGCCATTTTCCATGCAGAGTGTGCAATATGTTGCCATTCGACAGCATTTCTTTCAGTTTGAGGCAAAAGTCCGTTTGAGCCCCAAAAAGCACACAAGGCTATACCCTAACCGTTCGGGCCATTAGAGGCCACCCCTGGAACATGGTTGAATTGCATGATTGTGCCCATTTTCCATGCAGATGATCAATTGCTTGCCATTCGGCTACATTTTTGTCAGTTTGCGGCAAAAGTCGGTTTGAGCCCCAAAAAGCACATAAGGCTATACCCTCACCACTCAGGCAATTTGGGGCCACCCGTGCTATTTGGCCGAATTGCATGATTGTGGCCATATTCCATGCAGAGTGATCAATTGCTTGCCATTCGACTGCATTTCATTCAGTTTGAGGCAAAAGTCCGTTTGAGCCCCAAAAAGCACACAAGGCTATACCCATCCCGTTTTGGCCATTAGGGGCCACCCCTGCAACATGTCTGAATTGCATGATTGTGGCCATTTTCCATGCAGAGTGATTAATTGCTTGCCATTCGGCTACATTTTTGTCAGTTTGCAGCAAAAGTCGGTTTGAGCCCCAAAAAGCACACAAGGCTGTACCCTTACCGCTCAGGCAATTTAGGGCCACCCCTGCTATTTGGCTGAATTGCATGATTGTGGCCATATTCCATGCAGAATGATTAATTGCTTGCCCTTAAACTGCATTTTTCTCAGTTTGGGGAAAAAGTCCAACTGAGCCCCAAAAAGTGCCCAAGGCTATAATACCCTTACTGTTCAGTCCATTTGGAGCCACCCCTGCAACATGGCTGAATTGCATGATTGTGGCCATTTTCCATGTAGAGTGATGAATTGCTTGCCATTCGACTGCATTTCTTTCAGTTTGATGCAAAAGTCCTTTTGAGCCCCAAAAAGCACACAAGGCTATACCCATCCCGTTCTGGCCATTAGGGGCCACCCCTGCAACATGTCTGAATTGCATGATTGTGGCCATTTTCCATGCAGAGTGATCAATTGCTTGCCATTCGGCTACATTTTTTGTCAGTTTGCGGCAAAAGTCTGTTTGAGCCCCAAAAAGCACACAAGGCTATACCCTCACCGTTCGGGCATCTTGGGGCCACCCATGCAACATTTCCGTATTGCATGATTTTAGCCATTTTCCATGCAGAGTGATCAATTGCTTGACCTTAGGCTGCATTTTTCTCTGTTTGGGTCAAAAGTCCGTTTCAGCCTCAAAAAGCGCACAAGGCTATATCCTTACCGTTTGGGCAATTTGAGGCCACCCTTGCAACAACTCTGAATTGCATGATTGTGGCCATTTTTGATGCAGAGTAATCAATTGCTTGCCACTTGGCTACATTTTTCTCAGTTTGGGAAAAAGTCCGTTTGAGCCTCAAAAAGCACACAGTGCTATACCCTTAACATCTGGGCCACTTGAGGCCACCCCTGCAACATTGCCGAAGTGCATGATTGTGGCCATTTTCCATGCAGAGTGAACAATTGCTTGCCCTTAGGCCACTTTTTTCTCAGTTTGGGGTAAAAGTCCCTTTGAGCCCCAAAAAGCACAGAAGGCTATACCCTTCCCGTCAAGGACATTTGAGGCCACCCCTGCAACATGGCTGAATTGCATGATTATGGCCATTTTCTATGCAGAGTGATAACTTGCTTGCCATTCGGCTTATTTTTTCTCAGTTTGGGGCAAAAGTCCGTTTCAGCCCAAAAAAGCACACTATACTATACCCTCAGCGTCCGGGCATCTTGGGGCCACCACTGCAACATGGCCGAATTGCATGATTGTTGCCATTTTCCATGCAGAGTGATCAATTGCTTGCCCTTAGGCTACTTTTTTCTCAGTTTAAGGCAAAAGTGTATTTGAGTCCAAAAAGCCCATTATACTATATCCTCACCTTTCGAGCATCTTCGGGCCACAGCTGCAACATGGCTGAATTGCATGATTGTGGCCATTTTCCATGCAGAGTGATCAATTGCTTGCGCTTACGCTGCATTTTTCTCAGTTTGGGGCAAAAGTTCGTTTGAGCCCCAAAAAGCGCAAAAGACTATATTCTTTCCGTTCGGGCAATTTGAGGCCACCCCTGCAGCATGTCTGAATTGTATGGTTATAGCTATTTTCCATGCAGAGTGATCAATTGCTTGCCATTCGGGTATATTTTTCTCATTTTAGGGCAAAAGTCCGTTTGAGCCCCAAAACGTGAACAAGGCTATAGCCATAGAGTTCCCGATATTTTGGGTCACCCCTGCAACATGGCTGAATTGCAGGATTGTGGTCATTTTCCATGCAGTGTTATCAATTGCTTGCCCTTAGGCTGCATTTTTCTCAGTTTGGGGCAAAAGTCTGTTTGAGCCCCAATAAGAGCACAAGGCTATACCCTAACCGCTCGGGCCATTTAGGGCTATCCCGGCAACATGGCTGAATTGCATGGTTGTGGCCATTTTCCATGCAGAGTGATTAATTTCTTGCCATTCAGCTGCATTTTTCTCAGTTTGGGGCAAAAGTGAGTTGGAGCCTCAAAAAGTACACAAAGCTATACCCTAACCGTTCAGGCCATTTAGGACCATCCCTGCAACATGGCTGAATTGCATGGTTGTGGCCATTTTCCATGTAGAGTGATAAATTTCTAGCCATTCGGCTGCATTTTTCTCAGTTTGGGGCAAAAGTCGGTTTGAGCCCCAAAAAGCACATAAGGCTATACCCTTATTGCTCGGGCAATTTGGGTCCACCCCTGCTATTTGGCTGAATTGCATGATTGTGGCCATATTCCATGCAGAATGATCAATTGCTTGCCCTTAGACTGCCTTTTTCTCAGTTTGGGGAAAAAGTCCAATTGAGCCCCAAAAAGTGCCCAAGGCTATAATACACTTACTTTTTCAGCCCATTTGGGGCCACCTCTGCAACATGGCTGAATTGCATGATTGTGGCCATTTTCCATGCAGAGTGATCAATTGCTTGCCATTCGACTGCATTTCCTTCAGTTTGAGGCAAAAGTCCGTTTGAGCCCCAAAAAGCACACAAGGCTATACCCATCCCGTTTTGGCTATTAGGGGCCACCCCTGCAACAAGTGTGAATTGCATGATTGTGGCCATTTTCCATGCAGAGTGATCAATTGCTTGCCATTCGGCTACAATTTTGTCAGTTTGCGGCAAAATTCGGTTTGAGCCCCAAAAAGCACACAAGGCTGTACCCTTACCGCTCAGGCAATTTAGGGCCACCCCTGTTATTTGGCTGAATTGCATGATTGTGGCCATATTCCATGCAGAATGATTAATTGTTTGCCCTTAAACTGCATTTTTCTCAGTTTGGGGAAAAAGTCAAATTGAGCCCCAAAAAGCGCCCAAGGCTATAATACCCTTACTGTTCAGCCCATTTGGAGCCACCATTGCAACATGGCTGAATTGCATGATTGTGACCATTTTCCATGTAGAGTGATCAATTGTTTGCCATTCGACTGCATTTTTTTCAGTTTGATGCAAAAGTCCTTTTGAGCCCCAAAAAGCACACAAGGCTATACCCATCCCGTTCTGGCCATTAGGGGCCACCCCTGCAATATGTCTGAATTGCATGATTGTGGACATTTTCCATGCAGAGTGATCAATTGCTTGCCATTCGGCTACAATTTTGTCAGTTTGCGGCAAAAGTCTGTTTGAGCCCCAAAAAGCACACAATACCATACCCTCACCATTTGGGCATCTTGGGGCCACCCCTGCAACATGACCGAATTGCATGATTTTAGCCATTTTCCATGCAGAGTGATCAATTGCTTGCCCTTACGCTGCATTTTTCTCTGTTTGGGACAAAAGTCCGTTTCAGCCTCAAAAAGCGCACATGGCTATATCCTTACCGTTTGGGCAATTTGAGGCCACCCTTGCAACATGTCTGAACTGTATGATTGTGGCTATTTTCCATGCAGAGTGATTAATTTCTCGCCATTCGGCTGCATTTTTCTCAGTTTGGGGCAAAAGTCCATTTGAGCCCCAAAAAGCACATAAGGCTATAACCTAATGGTTCGGTCCATTTAGGGTCACCGCTGCAACATGGCTGAATTGCATGATTGTGGCTATTTTCCATGCAGAGTGATCTATTGCTTGCCATTCGGCTGCATTTTTATCGGTTTGGGGCAAAAGTCCGCTTGAGCCCCAAAAAGCACACAAGGCTATACCTTTTCTGTTTGTGCCATTTGGGCCACTTCTGCTATTTGGCTGAATTGAATGATTGTGGCCATTTTCCATGCAGAATGATCAATTGCTTGCCCTTAGACTGCATTTTTCTCAGTTTGTGGCAAAATTCCGTTTGAGCCCCAACAAGCGCACAAGGCTATACCCATACCGTTCGGGCTATTTGGGGCCACCCCTGCAACATGGCCGAATTGTATGATCGTGGCCATTTTCCATGCTGAATAATAAATTGCTTGACCTTACACTGCATTTTTCTCAGTTTAGGGCAAAAGTCTATTTGAGCCCCAAAAAGCGCATAAGGCTATAATGTCTTTACTGTTCGGGCCATTAGGGGCCACCCCTGCAACATGGCTGAATTGCATGATTGTGGCCATTTTCCATGCAAAATGATCACTTGCTTGCCATTCGGCTGCATTTTTCTCAGTTTGGGGCAAAAGTCCGTTTGAACCCAAAAAGGACAAAAGACTATACGCTTACCGTTCGTGCCATTTGCGGCCACCCTTGCAACAAGGCTGAATTGCATGATTGTGGCCATTTTCCATGCAGAGTGATCAATTGCTTGCCATTCGGCTACATTTTTGTCAGTTTGCGGCAAAAGTCGGTTTGAGCCCCAAAAAGCACATACCGCTCAGGCAATTTAGGGCCACCCCTGTTATTTGGCTGAATGGCATGATTGTGGCCATATTCCATGCAGAATGATTAATTGTTTGCCCTTAAACTGCATTTTTCTCAGTTTGGGGAAAAAGTCAAATTGAGCCCCAAAAAGCGCCCAAGGCTATAATACCCTTACTGTTCAGCCCATTTGGAGCCACCCTTGCAACATGGCTGAATTGTATGATTGTGGCCATTTTCCATGTAGAGTGATCAATTGTTTGCCATTCGACTGCATTTTTTTCAGTTTGATGCAAAAGTCCTTTTGAGCCCCAAAAAGCACACAAGGCTATACCCATCCCGTTCTGGCCATTAGGGGCCACCCCTGCAATATGTCTGAATTGCATGATTATGGCCATTTTCCATGCAGAGTGATCAATTGCTTGCCATTCGGCTACATTTTTGTCAGTTTGCGGCAAAAGTCTGTTTGACCTCCAAAAAGAACACAATACCATACCCTCACCATTTGGGCATCTTGGGGCCACCCCTGCAACATGGCCGAATTGCATGATTTTAGCCATTTTCCATGCAGAGTGATCAATTGCTTGCCCTTAGACTGCATTTTTCTCTGTTTGGGGCAAAAGTCCGTTTCAGCCTCAAAAAGCGCACAAGGCTATATCCTTACCGTTTGGGCAATTTGAGGCCACCCTTGCAACATGTCTGAAATGTATGATTGTGGCTATTTTCCATGCAGAGTGATTAATTGCTCGCCATTCGGCTGCATTTTTCTCAGTTTGGGGCAAAAGTCCATTTGAGCCCTAAAAAGCACACAAGGCTATACCCTAACAATTCGGTCTATTTAGGGTCACCGCTGCAACGTGGCTGAATTGCACGATTGTGGCTATTTTCCATGCAGAGTGATCAATTGCTTGCCATTCAGCTGCATTTTTATCAGTTTGGGGCAAAAGTCCGCTTGAGCCCCAAAAAGCACACAAGGCTATACCCTTTCTGTTAGGGCCATTTGGGCCACCTCTGCTATTTGGCTGAATTGAATTATTGTGGCCATTTTCCATGCAGAGTGATCAATTGCTTCCCCTTAGGCTACTTTTTTCTCAGTTTAAGGCAAAAGTGTATTTGAGCCCCAAAAAGCCCAATATACTACACCCTCACCTTTCGAGCATCTTCGGGCCACCCCTGCAACATGGCTGAATTGCATGATTGTGGCCATTTTCCATGCAGAGTGATCAATTGCTTGTGCTTAGGCTGCATTTTTCTCAGTTTGGGGCAAAAGTTCGTTTGAGCCCCAAAAATCGCAAAAAACTATATTCTTACCGTTTGGGCAATTTGAGGCCACCCCTGCAGCATGTCTGAATTGTATGGTTGTAGCTATTTTCCATGCAGAGTGATCAATGGCTTGCCATTCGGCTATATTTTTCTCATTTTAGGGCAAAAGTCCGTTTGAGCCCCAAAACATGAACAAGGCTATAGCCATACAGTTCCCGATATTTTGGGTCACCCCTGCAACATGGCTGAATTGCAGGATTGTGGTCATTTTCCATACAGTGTGATCATTTGCATGCCCTTAGGCTGCATTTTTCTCAGTTTGGGGCAAAAGTCTGTTTGAGCCCCAAAAAGCGCACACGGCTATAACCTAACCGCTCGGGCCATTTAGAGCCATCCCTGCGACATGGCTGAATTGCATGGTTGTGGCCATTTTCCATGCAGAGTGATTAATTTCTTGCCATTCAGCTGCATTTTTCTCAGTTTGGGGCAAAAGTCAGTTGGAGCCTCAAAAAGCACACAAATTTATACCCTAACCGTTCGGGCCATTTAGGGCCATCCCTGCGACATGGCTGAATTGCATGGTTGTGGCCATTTTCCATGCAGAGTGATAAATTTCTTGCCATTCGGCTGCATTTTTGTCAGTTTGGGCCAAAAGTCGGTTTGAGCCCCAAAAAGCACACAAGGCTATACCCTTACCGCTCGGGCAATTTGGGTCCACCCCGGCTATTTGGCTGAATTCCATGATTGTGGCCATATTCCATGCAGAATGATCAATTGCTTGCACTTAGACTGCATTTTTCTCAGTTTGGGGAAAAAGTCCAATTGAGCCCCAAAAAGTGCCCAAGGCTATAATACACTTACTTTTCAGCCCATTTGGGGCCACCCCTGCAACATGGCTGAATTGCATGATTGTGGCCATTTTCCATGCAGTGATCAATTGCTTGCCATTCAACTGCATTTCCTTCAGTTTGAGGCAAAAGTCCGTTTGAGCCCCAAAAAGCACACAAGGCTATATCCGTCCCCTTCAGGCCATTAGGGGCCACCCCTAGAACATGGCTGAATTGCATGATTGTGGCCATTTTCCATGCAGAGTGTTCAATATGTTGCCATTCGACAGCATTTCTTTCAGTTTGAGGCAAAAGTCTGTTTGAGCCCCAAAAAGCACACAAGGCTATACCCTTACCGCTCGGGCAATTTGGGTCCACCCCGGCTATTTGGCTGAATTCCATGATTGTGGCCATATTCCATGCAGAATGATCAATTGCTTGCACTTAGACTGCATTTTTCTCAGTTTGGGGAAAAAGTCCAATTGAGCCCCAAAAAGTGCCCAAGGCTATAATACACTTACTTTTCAGCCCATTTGGGGCCACCCCTGCAACATGGCTGAATTGCATGATTGTGGCCATTTTCCATGCAGTGATCAATTGCTTGCCATTCAACTGCATTTCCTTCAGTTTGAGGTAAAAGTCCGTTTGAGCCCCAAAAAGCACACAAGGCTATATCCGTCCCCTTCAGGCCATTAGGGGCCACCCCTAGAACATGGCTGAATTGCATGATTGTGGCCATTTTCCATGCAGAGTGTTCAATATGTTGCCATTCGACAGCATTTCTTTCAGTTTGAGGCAAAAGTCTGTTTGAGCCCCAAAAAGCACACAAGGCTATACCCTAACCGTTCGGGAAATTAGAGGCCACCCCTGCAACATGGTTGAATTGCATGATTGTGGCCATTTTCCATGCAGATGATCAATTGCTTGCCATTCGGCTGCATTTTTGTCAGTTTGCGGCAAAAGTCTGTTTGAGCCCCAAAAAGCACATAAGGCTATACCCTTACCGCTCGGGCAATTTGGTGCCACCCCTGCTATTTCGCTGAATTGCATGATTGTGGCCATATTCCATGCAGAATGATTAAATGCTTGCCCTTAAACTGCATTTTTCTCAGTTTTGGGGAAAAAGTCCAATTGAGCCCCAAAAATCGCCCAAGGCTATAATACACTTACTGTTCAGCCCGTTTGGGGCCACCCCTGCAACATGGCTGAATTGCATGATTGTGGCCATTTTCCATGCAGAGTGATCAATTGCTTACCATTCGACTGCATTTTTTTCAGTTTGATGCAAAAGTCCTTTTGAGCCCCAAAAAGCACAAAAGGCTATGACCTTCCCGTTCGGGCCATTTGGGGCCACCCCTGCAACATGGCTGAACTGCATGATTGTGGCCATTTTCCATGCAGAAAGATCAATTGCTTGCCGTTCGGCTACATTTTTGTCAGTTTGCGGCAAAAGTCTGTTTGAGTCCCAAAAACACACATTACCAAACCCTCACCATTCGGGCATCTTTGGGCCACCCCTGCAACATGGCCGAATTGCATGATTTTAGCCATTTTTCATGCAGAGTGATCAATTGCTTGCCCTAAGACTGCATTTTTCTCAGTTTGGGGCAAAAGTCCGTTTCGGCCTCAAAAATCACACAAGGCTATACCCTAACGGTTCGGTCCATTTAGGGTCACCGCTGCAACGTGGCTGAATTGCATGATTGTGGCTATTTTCCTTGCAGAATGATCAATTGCTTGCCATTCGGCTGCATTTTTATCAGTTTGGGGCAAAAGTCCCTTTGAGCCCCAAAAAGCACACAAGGCTATACCCATCCCGTTTTGGCCATTAGGGGCCACCCCTGCAACATGTCTGAATTGCATGATTGTGGCCATTTTCCATGCAGAGTGATCAATTGCTTGCCATTCGGCTACATTTTTGTCAGTTTGCGGCAAAAGTCGGTTTGAGCCCCGAAAAGCACACAAGGCTATACCCTTACCGCTCAGGCAATTTGGGGCCACCCCTGCTATTTGGCTGAATTGCATGATTGTGGCCACATTCCATGCAGAATGATTAATTGCTTGCCCTTAGACTGCATTTTTCTCAGTTTGGTGAAAAAGTCCAATTGAGCCCCAAAAAGTGCCCAAGGCTATAATACCCTTACTGTTCAGCACATTTGGGGCCACCCCTGCAACATGGCTGAACTGCATGATTGTGGCCATTTTCCATGCAGAGTGATCAATTGCTTGCCATTCGGCTACATTTTTGTCAGTTTGCGGCAAAAGTCTGTTTGAGCCCCAAAAACACACAATACCATACCCTCACCGTTCGGGCATCTTGGGGCCACCCCTGCAACATGGCCGAATTGCATGATTTTAGCCATTTTCCATGCAGAGTGATCTTTTGCTTGCCCTTAGACTGCATTTTTCTCAGTTTGGGGCAAAAGTCCGTTTCAGCCTCAAAAAGCGCACAAGGCTATACCATTACTGTTTGGGCAATTTGAGGCCACCCATGCAACATGTCTGAACTGTATGATTGTGGCTATTTTCCATGGAGGGTGATTAATTGCTCGCCATTCGGCTGCATTTTTCTCAGTTTGGGGCAAAAGTCCGTTTGAGCCCCAAAAAGCACACAAGGCTCTACCCTAACGGTTCGGTCCATTTAGGGTCACCGCTGCAACGTGGCTGAATTGCATGATTGTGGCTATTTTCCATGCAGAGTGATCAATTGCTTGCCATTCAGCTGCATTTTTCTCAGTTTGTGGCAAAATTCTGTTTGAGCCCTAACAAGCGCACAAGGCTATACCCATACCGTTCGGGCTATTTGGGGCCACCCCTGCAACATGGCCGAATTTGCACGATTGTGGCCATTTTCCATGCAGAATAATCAATTGCTTGACCTTACACTGCATTTTTTCTCAGTTTAGGGGAAAAGTCCATTTGAGCCCCAAAAAGCGCATAAGGCTATAATGTGTTTACTGTCCGGGCCATTAGGGGCCATCTCTGCAACATGGCTGAATTGCATGATTGTGGCCATTTTCCATGCAAAGTGATCAATTGCTTGCCATTCGGCTGCATTTTTCTCAGTTTGGGGCAAAAGTCCGTTTGAACCCAAAAAGGAAAAAAGACTATAAGCTTACCGTTCGTTGCATTTGGGGCCACCCTTGCAACAAGGCTGAATTGCATGATTGTGGCCATTTTCCATGCAGAGTGATCAATTGCTTGCCATTCGGCTACATTTTTGTCAGTTTGCGGCAAAAGTCGGTTTGAGCCCCAAAAAGCACACAAGGCTGTACCCTTACCGCTCAGGCAATTTAGGCCCACCCCTGTTATTTGGCTGAATTGCATGATTGTGGCCATATTCCATGTAGAGTGATCAATTGCTTCCCATTCGACTGCATTTCTTTCAGTTTGATGCAAAAGTCCTTTTGAGCCCCAAAAAGCACACAATGCTATACCCATCCCGTTCTGGCCATTAGGGGCCACCCCTGCAACATGGCTGAATTGCATGGTTGTGGCCATTTTCCATGCAAAGTGATTAATTGTTTGCCATTCGGCTATATTTTTCTCAGTTTGCGGCAAAAGTCGGTTTGAGCCCCAAAAAGCAAACAAGGCTATACCCTTACCGCTCGGGCAATTTGTGGCCACCCCTGCTTTTTGGCTGAATTGTAAGATTGTGGCCATATTCCATGCAGAATGATCAATTGCTTGCCCTTAGACTCCATTTTTCTCATTTTGTGGGTAAAGACCGTTTGAGCACCAAAAAGAGCACAAGGGTATACACATACCGTCTGGGCCATTTGGGGCCACCCCTTCAACATTGCCGAATTGCATAATTGTGGCCATTTTCCATGTAGAATGATCAATTGCTTGACCTTAGACTGCATTTTTCTGAGTTTGGGGAATGTGTCCAATTGAGCCCCAAAAAGCGCCCAAGGCTATAATACCCTTACTGATCAGCCCATTTGGGGCCACATCTGCAACATGGCTGAATTGCATGATTGTGGCCATTTTCTATGCAGAGTGATCAATAGCTTACCATTCGACTGCATTTCTTTCAGTTTGAGGCAAAAGTCCGTTTGAACCCAAAAAGCACACAAGGCTATACCCTTCCCATTCGGGCCATTTGGGGCCACCCTTGCAACAACTCTGAATTGCATGATTGTGGCCATTTTCGATGCAGAGTAATCAATTGCTTGCCATTCGGCTACATTTTTCTTAGTTTGGGAAAAAGTCCGTTTGAGCCTCAAAAAGCACACAATGCTATACCCTTTCCATCTGGGCCACTTGAGGCCACCCCTGCAACATTGCCGAAGTGCATGATTGTGGCCATTTTCCATGCAGAGTGAACAATTGCTTGCCCTTAGGCCACTTTTTTCTCAGTTTGGGGTAAAAGTCCCTTTGAGTCCCAAAAAGCACAGAAGGCTATACCCTTCCCGTTAAGGACATTTGGGGCCACCCCTGCAACATGGCTGAATTGCATGATTATGGCCATTTTCTATGCAGAGTGATAACTTGCTTGCCATTCGGCTTAATTTTTCTCAGTTTGGGGCAAAAGTCCGTTTCAGCCCTAAAAACCACACTATACTATACCCTCACCGTTCGGGCATCTTAGGGCCACCACTGCAACATGGCCGAATTGCATGATTGTTGCCATTTTCCATGCAGAGTGATCAATTGCTTGCCCTTAGGCTACTTTTTTCTCAGTTTAAGGCAAAAGTGTATTTGAGCCCCAAAAAGCCCATTATACTATACCCTCACCTTTCGAGCATCTTCGGGCCACAGCTGCAAGATGGCTGAATTGCATGATTGTGGCCATTTTCCATGCAGAGTGATCAATTGCTTGCGCTTAGGCTGCATTTTTCTCAGTTTGGGGCAAAAGTTCGTTTGAGTCCCAAAAAGCGCAAAAGACTATATTCTTACCGTTCGGGCAATTTGAGGCCACCCCTGCAGCATGTCTGAATTGTATGGTTGTGGCTATTTTCCATGCAGAGTGATCAATTGCTTGCCATTCGGCTATATTTTTCTCATTTTAGGGGAAAAGTCCGTTTGAGCCCCAAAACGTGAACAAGGCTATAGCCATACCGTTCCCTATATTTTGGTTCACCCCTGCAACATGGCTGAATTGCAGGATTGTGGTCATTTTCCATGCAGTGTGATCACTTGCTTACCCTTAGGCTGCATTTTTCTCAGTTTGGGTTAAAAGCCTGTTTGAGCCCCAAAAAGCGCACAAGGCTATACCCTAACAGCTCGGGCCATTTAGGGCCATCCCTGCAACATGGCTGAATTGCATGGTTGTGGCCATTTTCCATGCAGAGTGATTAATTTCTTGCCATTCAGCTGCATTTTTCTCAGTTTGGGGCAAAAGTCAGTTGGAGCCTCAAAAAGCACCCAAATTTATACCCTAACCGTTTGGGACATTTAGGGCCATCCCTGCAATATGGCTGAATTGCATGGTTGTGGCCATTTTCCATGCAGAGTGATAAATTTCTTGCCATTCGGCTGCATTTTTGTCAGTTTGGGGCAAAAGTCGGTTTGAGCCCCAAAAAGCACACAAGGCTATACCCTTACCGCTCGGGCAATTTGGGTCCACCCCTGCTATTTGGCTGAATTGCATGATTGTGGCCATATTTCATGCAGAATGCTCAATTGCTTGCCCTTAGACTTCATTTTTTTCAGTTTGGGGAAAAAGTCCAATTGAGCCCCAAAAAGTGCCCAAGGCTATAATACACTTCCTTTTCAGCCCATTTGGGGCCACCCCTGCAACATGGCTGAATTGCATGATTGTGGCCATTTTCCATGCAGAGTGATCAATTGCTTGCCATTCAACTGCATTTCCTTCAGTTTGAGGCAAAAGTCCGTTTGAGCCTCAAAAAGCACACAAGGCTATACCCGTCCCTTTCAGGCCATTAGGGGCCACCCCTAGAACATGGCTGAATTGCATGATTGTGGCCATTTTCCATGCAGAGTGTTCAATATGTTGCCATTCGACAGCATTTCTTTCAGTTTGAGGCAAAAGTCCGTTTGAGCCCCAAAAAGCACAGAAGGGTATACCCTAACCGTTCAGGCCATTAGAGGCTACCCCTGGAACATGGTTGAATTGCATGATTGTGGCCATTTTCCATGCAGATGATCAATTGCTTGCCATTCGGCTACATTTTTGTCAGTTTGCGGCAAAAGTCGGTTTGAGCCCCAAAAAGCACATAAGGCTATACCCTTACCGCTCGGGCAACTTGGGGCCACCTGTGCTATTTGGCCGAATTGCATGATTGTGGCCATATTCCATGCAGAGTGATCAATTGCTTGCCATTCGACTGCATTTCATTCAGTTTGAGGCAAAAGTCCGTTTGAGCCCCAAAAAGCACACAAGGCTATACCCATCCCGTTTTGGCCATTAGGGGCCACCCCTGCAACATGTCTGAATTGCATGATTGTGGCCATTTTCCATGCAGAGTGATCGATTGCTTGCCATTCGGCTACATTTTTGTCAGTTTGCGACAAAAATCGGTTTGAGCCCCAAAAAGCACACAAGGCTATACCCTTACCACTCAGGCAATTTGGGGCCACCCCTGCTATTTGGCTGAATTGTATAATTGTGGCCATATTCCATGCAGAATGATTAATTGCTTGCCCTTAAACTGCATTTTTCTCAGTTTGGGGAAAAAGTCCAATTGAGCACCAAAAAATCGCCCAAGGCTATAATACCCTTACTTTTCAGCCCATTTGGGGCCACCCCTGCAACATGGCTGAATTGTATGATTGTGGCCATTTTCCATGCAGAGTGATCAATTGCTTACCATTCGACTGCAGTTTTTTTCAGTTTGATGCAAAAGTCCTTTTGAGCCCCAAAAAGCACAAAAGGCTATGACCTTCCCGTTCGGGCCATTTGGGGCCACCCCTGCAACATGGCTGAACTGCATGATTGTGGTCATTTTCCATGCAGAAAGATCAATTGCTGGCCATTCGGCTACATTTTTGTCAGTTTGCGGCAAAAGTCTGTTTGAGCCCCAAAAACACATAATACCAAACCCTCACCATTCGGGCATCTTGGGGCCACCACTGCAACATGGCCGAATTGCATGATTTTAGCCATTTTCCATGCAGAGTGATCAATTGCTTGCCCTTAGACTGCATTTTTCTCAGTTTGGGGCAAAAGTCCGTTTCAGCCTCAAAAAGCACACAAGGCTATACCCTTACTGTTCGGGCAATTTGAGGCCACCCCTGCAACATGCCTGAACTGTATGATTGTGGCTATTTTCCATGGAGAGTGATTAATTGCTCGCCATTCGGCTGCATTTTTCTCAGTTTGGGGCAAAAGTCCATTTGAGCCCCAAAAAGCACAGAAGGCTATACCCTAACGGTTCGGTCCATTTAGGGTCACCGCTGCAACGTGGCTGAATTGCATGATTGTGGCTATTTTCCATGCAGAGTGATCAATTGCTTGCGATTCGGCTGCATTTTTATCAGTTTGGGGCAAAAGTCTGTTTGATCCCCAAAAAGCACACAAGGCTATACCCTTACCACTCAGGCAATTTGGGGCCACCCCTGCTATTTGGCTGAATTGCATGATTGTGGCCATTTTCCATGCAGAGTGATCAATTGCTTGCCATTCGGTTACATTTTTGTCAGTTTGCGGCAAGAGTCGGTTTGAGCCCCAAAAAGCACACAAGGGTATACCCTTACCACTCAGGCAATTTGGTTCCACCCCTGCTATTTGGCTGAATTGCATGATTGTGGCCATATTCCATTCAGAATGATTAATTGCTTGCCCTTAGTCTGCATTTTTCTCAGTTTGGTGAAAAAGTCCAATTGAGCCCCAAAAAGCGCCCAAGGGTATAATACCCTTACTGTTCATCCCATTTGGTTCCACCCCTGCAACATGGCTGAATTGCATGATTGTGGCCATTTTCCATACAGAGTGATCAATTGCTTACCATTCGACTGCATTTTTTTAAAGTTTGATGCAAAAGTCCATTTGAGCCCCAAAAAGCACACAAGGCTATGCCCTTCCCGTTCTGGTCATTTGGGGCCACCCCTGCAACATGTCTGAACTGCATGATTGTGGCCATTTTCCATGCAGAGTGATCAATTGCTTGCCATTCGGCTACATTTTTGTCAGTTTGCGGCAAAAGTCTGTTTGAGCCCGAAAAACACACAATACCATACCCTCACCATTCGGGCATCTTGGGGCCACCTCTGCAACATGGCCGAATTGCATGATTTTAGCCATTTTGCATGCAGAGTGATCAATTGCTAGCCCTTAGACTGCATTTTTCTCAGTTTGGGGCAAAAGTCCGTTTGAGCCCCAAAAAGCACACAAGGCTATACCCTAACGGTTCGGTCCATTTAGGGTCACCACTGCAACGTTGCTGAATTGCATGATTGTGGCTATTTTCCATGCAGAGTGATCAATTGCTTGCCATTCGGCTGCATTTTTATCAGTTTGGGGCAAAACTCCGTTTGAGCCCCAAAAAGCACACAAGGCTCTACCCTTTCTGTTTGGGCCATTTGGGCCACCTCTGCTATTTGGCTGAATTGAATGATTGTGGCCATTTTCCATGCAGAATGATCAATTGCTTGCCCTTACACTGCATTTTTCTCAGTTTGTGGCAAAATTCCATTTGAGCCCCAACAAGCGCACAAGGCTATACCCATGCCATTCGGGCTATTTGGGGCCACCCCTGCAACATGGCCGAATTGCACGATTGTGGCCATTTTCCATGCAGAATAATCAATTGCTTGACCTTACACTGCATTTTTCTCAGTTTAGGGCAAAAGTCCATTTGAGCCCCAAAAAGCGCATAAGGCTATAATGTCTTTACTGTTCGGGCCATTACTGGCCACCCCTACAACATGGCTGAATTGCATGATTGTGGCCATTTTCCATGCAAAGTGATCACTTGCTTGCCATTCGGCTGCATTTTTCTCAGTTTGGGGCAAAAGTCCGTTTGAACCCAAAAAGGACAAAAGACTATACGCTTACCGTTCGTGCCATTTGGGGCCACCCTTGCAACAAGGCTGAATTGCATGATTGTGGCCATTTTCCATGCAGAGTGATCAATTGCTTGCCATTCTGCTACATTTTTGTCAGTTTGCGGCAAAAGTCGGTTTGAGCCCCAAAAGCACACAAGGCTATACCCTTACCACTCAGGCAATTTGGGGCCACCCTGCTATTTGGCTGAATTGCATGATTGTGGCCATATTCCATGCAGAATGATTAATTGCTTGCCCTTAGACTGCATTTTTCTCAGTTTGGTGAAAAAGTCCAATTGAGCCCCAAAAAGTGCCCAAGGCTATAATACCCTTACTGTTCATCCCATTTGGGGCCACCCCTGCAACATGGCTGAACTGCATGATTGTGGCCATTTTCCATGCAGAGTGATCAATTGCTTGCCATTCGGCTACATTTTTGTCAGTTTGCGGCAAAAGTCTGTTTGAACCCCAAAAACACACAATACCATACCCTCACCAGTCGGGCATCTTGGGGCCACCCCTGCAACATGGCCGAATTGCATGATTTTAGCCATTTTCCATGCAGAGTGATCAATTGCTTGCCCTTAGACAGCATTTTTCTCAGTTTGGGGCAAAAGTCCGTTTCAGCCTCAAAAAGCGCACAAGGCTATACCATTACTGTTCGGGCAATTTGAGGCCACCCATGCAACATGTCTGAACTGTATGATTGTGGCTATTTTCCATGGAGGGTGATTAATTGCTCGCCATTCGGCTGCATTTTTCTCAGTTTGGGGCAAAAGTCCGTTTGAGCCCCAAAAAGCACACAAGGCTATACCCTAACGGTTCGGTCCATTTAGGGTCACCGCTGCAACGTGGCTGAATTGCATGATTGTGGCTATTTTCCATGCAGAGTGATCAATTGCTTGCCATTCAGCTGCATTTTTCTCAGTTTGTGGCAAAATTCTGTTTGAGCCCTAACAAGCGCACAAGGCTATACCCATACCGTTCGGGCTATTTGGGGCCACCCCTGCAACATGGCCGAATTGCACGATTGTGGCCATTTTCCATGCAGAATAATCAATTGCTTGACCTTACACTGCATTTTTTCTCAGTTTAGGGGAAAAGTCCATTTGAGCCCCAAAAAGCGCATAAGGCTATAATGTCTTTACTGTTCGGGCCATTAGGGGCCATCTCTGCAACATGGCTGAATTGCATGATTGTGGCCATTTTCCATGCAAAGTGATCAATTGCTTGCCATTCGGCTGCATTTTTCTCAGTTTGGGGCAAAAGTCCGTTTGAACCCAAAAAGGAAAAAAGACTATAAGCTTACCGTTCGTTGCATTTGGGGCCACCCTTGCAACAAGGCTGAATTGCATGATTGTGGCCATTTTCCATGCAGAGTGATCAATTGCTTGCCATTCGGCTACATTTTTGTCAGTATGCGGCAAAAGTCGGTTTCAGCCCCAAAAAGCACACAAGGCTGTACCCTTACCGTTCAGGCAATTTAGGCCCACCCCTGTTATTTGGCTGAATTGCATGATTGTGGCCATTTTCCATGTAGAGTGATCAATTGCTTCCCATTCGACTGCATTTCTTTCAGTTTGATGCAAAAGTCCTTTTGAGCCCCAAAAAGCACACAATGCTATACCCATCCCGTTCTGGCCATTAGGGGCCACCCCTGCAACATGGCTGAATTGCATGGTTGTGGCCATTTTCCATGCAAAGTGATTAATTGTTTGCCATTCGGCTATATTTTTCTCAGTTTGCGGCAAAAGTCGGTTTGAGCCCCAAAAAGCAAACAAGGCTATACCCTTACCGCTCGGGCAATTTGTGGCCACCCCTGCTTTTTGGCTGAATTGCAAGATTGTGGCCATATTCCATTCAGAATGATCAATTGCTTGCCCTTAGACTCCATTTTTCTCATTTTCTGGGTAAAGACCGTTTGAGCACCAAAAAGAGCACAAGGGTATACACATACCGTCTGGGCCATTTGGGGCCACCCCTTCAACATTGCCGAATTGCATAATTGTGGCCATTTTCCATGTAGAATGATCAATTGCTTGACCTTAGACTGCATTTTTCTGAGTTTGGGGAATGTGTCCAATTGAGCCCAAAAAGCGCCCAAGGCTATAATACCCTTACTGATCAGCCCATTTGGGGCCACATCTGCAACATGGCTGAATTGCATGATTGTGGCCATTTTCTATGCAGAGTGATCAATAGCTTACCATTCGACTGCATTTCTTTCAATTTGAGGCAAAAGTCCGTTTGAACCCAAAAAGCACACAAGGCTATACCCTTCCCGTTCGGGCCATTTGGGGCCACCCTTGCAACAACTCTGAATTGCATGATTGTGGCCATTTTCGATGCAGAGTAATCAATTGCTTGCCATTCGGCTACATTTTTCTTAGTTTGGGAAAAAGTCCGTTTGAGCCTCAAAAAGCACACAATGCTATACCCTTTCCATCTGGGCCACTTGAGGCCACCCCTGCAACATTGCCGAAGTGCATGATTGTGGCCATTTTCCATGCAGAGTGAACAATTGCTTGCCCTTAGGCCACTTTTTTCTCAGTTTGGGGTAAAAGTCCCTTTGAGTCCCAAAAAGCACAGAAGGCTATACCCTTCCCGTTAAGGACATTTGGGGCCACCCCTGCAACATGGCTGAATTGCATGATTATGGCCATTTTCTATGCAGAGTGATAACTTGCTTGCCATTCGGCTTAATTTTTCTCAGTTTGGGGCAAAAGTCCGTTTCAGCCCTAAAAACCACACTATACTATACCCTCATCGTTCGGGCATCTTAGGGCCACCCCTGCAACATGGCCGAATTGCATGATTGTTGCCATTTTCCATGCAGAGTGATCAATTGCTTGCCCTTAGGCTACTTTTTTCTCAGTTTAAGGCAAAAGTGTATTTGAGCCCCAAAAAGCCCATTATACTATACCCTCACCTTTCGAGCATCTTCGGGCCACAGCTGCAAGATGGCTGAATTGCATGATTGTGGCCATTTTCCATGCAGAGTGATCAATTGCTTGCGCTTAGGCTGCATTTTTCTCAGTTTGGGGCAAAAGTTCGTTTGAGTCCCAAAAAGCGCAAAAGACTATATTCTTACCGTTCGGGCAATTTGAGGCCACCCCTGCAGCATGTCTGAATTGTATGGTTGTGGCTATTTTCCATGCAGAGTGATCAATTGCTTGCCATTCGGCTATATTTTTCTCATTTTAGGGGAAAAGTCCGTTTGAGCCCCAAAACGTGAACAAGGCTATAGCCATACCGTTCCCTATATTTTTGGTCACCCCTGCAACATGGCTGAATTGCAGGATTGTGGTCATTTTCCATGCAGTGTGATCACTTGCTTACCCTTAGGCTGCATTTTTCTCAGTTTGGGTTAAAAGCCTGTTTGAGCCCCAAAAAGCGCACAAGGCTATACCCTAACAGCTCGGGCCATTTAGGGCCATCCCTGCAACATGGCTGAATTGCATGGTTGTGGCCATTTTCCATGCAGAGTGATTAATTTCTTGCCATTCAGCTGCATTTTTCTCAGTTTGGGGCAAAAGTCAGTTGGAGCCTCAAAAAGCACCCAAATTTATACCCTAACCGTTTGGGCCATTTAGGGCCATCCCTGCAATATGGCTGAATTGCATGGTTGTGGCCATTTTCCATGCAGAGTGATAAATTTCTTGCCATTCGGCTGCATTTTTGTCAGTTTGGGGCAAAAGTCGGTTTGAGCCCCAAAAAGCACATAAGGCTATACCCTTACCGCTCGGGCAATTTGGGTCCACCCCTGCTATTTGGCTGAATTGCATGATTGTGGCCATATTCCATGCAGAATGATCAATTGCTTGCCCTTAGACTGCATTTTTCTCAGTTTGGGGAAAAAGTCCAATTGAGCCCCAAAAAGTGCCCAAGGCTATAATACACTTACTTTTCAGCCCATTTGGGGCCACCCCTGCAACATGGCTGAATTGCATGATTGTGGCCATTTTCCATGCAGAGTGATCAATTGCTTGCCATTCAACTGCATTTCCTTCAGTTTGAGGCAAAAGTCCGTTTGAGCCCCAAAAAGCACACAAGGCTATACCCGTCCCTTTCAGGCCATTAGGGGCCACCCCTAGAACATGGCTGAATTGCATGATTGTGGCCATTTTCCATGCAGAGTGTTCAGTATGTTGCCATTCGACAGCATTTCTTTCAGTTTGAGGCAAAAGTCCGTTTGAGCCCCAAAAAGCACAGAAGGCTATACCCTAACCGTTCGGGCTATTAGAGGCTACCCCTGGAACATGGTTGAATTGCATGATTGTGGCCATTTTCCATGCAGATGATCAATTGCTTGCCATTCGGCTACATTTTTGTCAGTTTGCGGCAAAAGTCGGTTTGAGCCCCAAAAAGCACATAAGGCTAAACCCTTACCGCTCGGGCAACTTGGGGCCACCTGTGCTATTTGGCCGAATTGCATGATTGTGGCCATATTCCATGCAGAGTGATCAATTGCTTGCCATTCGACTGCATTTCATTCAGTTTGAGGCAAATGTCCGTTTGAGCCCCAAAAAGCACACAAGGCTATACCCATCCCGTTTTGGCCATTAGGGGCCACCCCTGCAACATGTCTGAATTGCATGATTGTGGCCATTTTCCATGCAGAGTGATCAATTGCTTGCCATTCGGCTACATTTTTGTCAGTTTGCGGCAAAAATCGGTTTGAGCCCCAAAAAGCACACAAGGCTATACCCTTACCACTCAGGCAATTTGGGGCCACCCCTGCTATTTAGCTGAATTGTATAATTGTGGCCATATTCCATGCAGAATGATTAATTGCTTGCCCTTAAACTGCATTTTTCTCAGTTTGGGGAAAAAGTCCAATTGAGCACCAAAAAATCGCCCAAGGCTATAATACCCTTACTTTTCAGCCCATTTGGGGCCACCCCTGCAACATGGCTGAATTGCATGATTGTGGCCATTTTCCATGCAGAGTGATCAATTGCTTACCATTCGACTGCAGTTTTTTTCAGTTTGATGCAAAAGTCCTTTTGAGCCCCAAAAAGCACAAAAGGCTATGACCTTCCCGTTCGGGCCATTTGGGGCCACCCCTGCAACATGGCTGAACTGCATGATTGTGGTCATTTTCCATGCAGAAAGATCAATTGCTGGCCATTCGGCTACATTTTTGTCAGTTTGCGGCAAAAGTCTGTTTGAGCCCCAAAAACACATAATACCAAACCCTCACCATTCGGGCATCTTGGGGCCACCACTGCAACATGGCCGAATTGCATGATTTTAGCCATTTTCCATGCAGAGTGATCAATTGCTTGCCCTTAGACTGCATTTTTCTCAGTTTGGGGCAAAAGTCCGTTTCAGCCTCAAAAAGCACACAAGGCTATACCCTTACTGTTCGGGCAATTTGAGGCCACCCCTGCAACATGCCTGAACTGTATGATTGTGGCTATTTTCCATGGAGAGTGATTAATTGCTCGCCATTCGGCTGCATTTTTCTCAGTTTGGGGCAAAAGTCCATTTGAGCCCCAAAAAGCACAGAAGGCTATACCCTAACGGTTCGGTCCATTTAGGGTCACCGCTGCAACGTGGCTGAATTGCATGATTGTGGCTATTTTCCATGCAGAGTGATCAATTGCTTGCGATTCGGCTGCATTTTTATCAGTTTGGGGCAAAAGTCTGTTTGATCCCCAAAAAGCACACAAGGCTATACCCTTACCACTCAGGCAATTTGGGGCCACCCCTGCTATTTGGCTGAATTGCATGATTGTGGCCATTTTCCATGCAGAGTGATCAATTGCTTGCCATTCGGTTACATTTTTGTCAGTTTGCGGCAAGAGTCGGTTTGAGCCCCAAAAAGCACACAAGGGTATACCCTTACCACTCAGGCAATTTGGTTCCACCCCTGCTATTTGGCTGAATTGCATGATTGTGGCCATATTCCATTCAGAATGATTAATTGCTTGCCCTTAGTCTGCATTTTTCTCAGTTTGGTGAAAAAGTCCAATTGAGCCCCAAAAAGCGCCCAAGGGTATAATACCCTTACTGTTTATCCCATTTGGTTCCACCCCTGCAACATGGCTGAATTGCATGATTGTGGCCATTTTCCATACAGAGTGATCAATTGCTTACCATTCGACTGCATTTTTTAAAGTTTGATGCAAAAGTCCATTTGAGCCCCAAAAAGCACACAAGGCTATGCCCTTCCCGTTCTGGTCATTTGGGGCCACCCCTACAACATGTCTGAACTGCATGATTGTGGCCATTTTCCATGCAGAGTGATCAATTGCTTGCCATTCGGCTACATTTTTGTCAGTTTGCGGCAAAAGTCTGTTTGAGCCCCAAAAACACACAATACCATACCCTCACCATTCGGGCATCTTGGGGCCACCTCTGCAACATGGCCGAATTGCATGATTTTAGCCATTTTGCATGCAGAGTGATCAATTGCTAGCCCTTTGACTGCATTTTTCTCAGTTTGGGGCAAAAGTCCGATTGAGCCCCAAAAAGCACACAAGGCTATACCCTAACGGTTCGGTCCATTTAGGGTCACCACTGCAACGTTGCTGAATTGCATGATTGTGGCTATTTTCCATGCAGAGTGATCAATTGCTTGCCATTCGGCTGCATTTTTATCAGTTTGGGGCAAAAGTCCGTTTGAGCCCCAAAAAGCACTCAAGGCTCTACCCTTTCTGTTTGGGCCATTTGGGCCACCTCTGCTATTTGGCTGAATTGAATGATTGTGGCCATTTTCCATGCAGAATGATCAATTGCTTGCCCTTACACTGCATTTTTCTCAGTTTGTGGCAAAATTCCATTTGAGCCCCAACAAGCGCACAAGGCTATACCCATACCATTCGGGCTATTTGGGGCCACCCTGCAACATGGCCGAATTGCACGATTGTGGCCATTTTCCATGCAGAATAATCAATTGCTTGACCTTACACTGCATTTTTTCTCAGTTTAGGGCAAAAGTCCATTTGAGCCCCAAAAAGCGCATAAGGCTATAATGTCTTTACTGTTCGGGCCATTACTGGCCACCCCTACAACATGGCTGAATTGCATGATTGTGGCCATTTTCCATGCAAAGTGATCACTTGCTTGCCATTCGGCTGCATTTTTCTCAGTTTGGGGCAAAAGTCCGTTTGAACCCAAAAAGGAAAAAAAGACTATACGCTTACCGTTCGTGCCATTTGGGGCCACCCTTGCAACAAGGCTGAATTGCATGATTGTGGCCATTTTCCATGCAGAGTGATCAATTGCTTGCCATTCTGCTACATTTTTGTCAGTTTGCGGCAAAAGTCGGTTTGAGGCCCAAAAAGCACACAAGGCTATACCCTTACCACTCAGGCAATTTGGGGCCACCCTGCTATTTGGCTGAATTGCATGATTGTGGCCATATTCCATGCAGAATGATTAATTGCTTGCCCTTAGACTGCATTTTTCTCAGTTTGGTGAAAAAGTCCAATTGAGCCCCAAAAAGTGCCCAAGGCTATAATACCCTTACTGTTCAGCCCATTTGGGGCCACCCCTGCAACATGGCTGAACTGCATGATTGTGGCCATTTTCCATGCAGAGTGATCAATTGCTTGCCATTCGGCTACATTTTTGTCAGTTTGCGGCAAAAGTCTGTTTGAGCCCCAAAAACACACAATACCATACCCTCACCAGTCGGGCATCTTGGGGCCACCCCTGCAACATGGCCGAATTGCATGATTTTAGCCATTTTCCATGCAGAGTGATCAATTGCTTGCCCTTAGACTGCATTTTTCTCAGTTTGGGGCAAAAGTCCGTTTCAGC
Organism: Macrobrachium rosenbergii; assembly: GCA_039081455.1. Lineage (NCBI taxonomy): Eukaryota > Metazoa > Arthropoda > Malacostraca > Decapoda > Palaemonidae > Macrobrachium > Macrobrachium rosenbergii. The sequence goes on from JANJGK010000465.1 coordinate 503,672, forward strand.
CTCAAAAAGCGCACAAGGCTATACCATTACTGTTCGGGCAATTTGAGGCCACCCATGCAACATGTCTGAACTGTATGATTGTGGCTATTTTCCATGGAGGGTGATTAATTGCTCGCCATTCGGCTGCATTTTCCTCAGTTTGGGGCAAAAGTCCGTTTGAGCCCCAAAAAGCACACAAGGCTATACCCTAACGGTTCGGTCCATTTAGGGTCACCGCTGCAACGTGGCTGAATTGCATGATTGTGGCTATTTTCCATGCAGAGTGATCAATTGCTTGCCATTCAGCTGCATTTTTCTCAGTTTGTGGCAAAATTCTGTTTGACCCCTAACAAGCGCACAAGGCTATACCCATACCGTTCGGGCTATTTGGGGCCACCCCTGCAACATGGCCGAATTGCACGATTGTGGCCATTTTCCATGCAGAATAATCAATTGCTTGACCTTACACTGCATTTTTTCTCAGTTTAGGGGAAAAGTCCATTTGAGCCCCAAAAAGCGCATAAGGCTATAATGTCTTTACTGTTCGGGCCATTAGGGGCCATCTCTGCAACATGGCTGAATTGCATGATTGTGGCCATTTTCCATGCAAAGTGATCAATTGCTTGCCATTCGGCTGCATTTTTCTCAGTTTGGGGCAAAAGTCCGTTTGAACCCAAAAAGGAAAAAAGACTATAAGCTTACCGTTCGTTGCATTTGGGGCCACCCTTGCAACAAGGCTGAATTGCATGATTGTGGCCATTTTCCATGCAGAGTGATCAATTGCTTGCCATTCGGCTACATTTTTGTCAGTATGCGGCAAAAGTCGGTTTGAGCCCCAAAAAGCACACAAGGCTGTACCCTTACCGTTCAGGCAATTTAGGCCCACCCCTGTTATTTGGCTGAATTGCATGATTGTGGCCATTTTCCATGTAGAGTGATCAATTGCTTCCCATTCGACTGCATTTCTTTCAGTTTGATGCAAAAGTTCTTTTGAGCCCCAAAAAGCACACAATGCTATACCCATCCCGTTCTGGCCATTAGGGGCCACCCCTGCAACATGGCTGAATTGCATGGTTGTGGCCATTTTCCATGCAAAGTGATTAATTGTTTGCCATTCGGCTATATTTTTCTCAGTTTGCGGCAAAAGTCGGTTTGAGCCCCAAAAAGCAAACAAGGCTATACCCTTACCGCTCGGGCAATTTGTGGCCACCCCTGCTTTTTGGCTGAATTGCAAGATTGTGGCCATATTCCATTTAGAATGATCAATTGCTTGCCCTTAGACTCCATTTTTCTCATTTTCTGGGTAAAGACCGTTTGAGCACCAAAAAGAGCACAATGGTATACACATACCGTCTGGGCCATTTGGGGCCACCCCTTCAACATTGCCGAATTGCATAATTGTGGCAATTTTCCATGTAGAATGATCAATTGCTTGACCTTAGACTGCATTTTTCTGAGTTTGGGGAATGTGTCCAATTGAGCCCAAAAAGCGCCCAAGGCTATAATACCCTTACTGATCAGCCCATTTGGGGCCACATCTGCAACATGGCTGAATTGCATGATTGTGGCCATTTTCTATGCAGAGTGATCAATAGCTTACCATTCGACTGCATTTCTTTCAGTTTGAGGCAAAAGTCCGTTTGAACCCAAAAAGCACACAAGGCTATACCCTTCCCGTTCGGGCCATTTGGGGCCACTCTTGCAACAACTCTGAATTGCATGATTGTGGCCATTTTCGATGCAGAGTAATCAATTGCTTGCCATTCGGCTACATTTTTCTTAGTTTGGGAAAAAGTCCGTTTGAGCCTCAATGTTATGCAGTGAATAAGTATGAGATTCACTGATCGGGATTATGAAAGAGAGAGAGAGAGAGACACGATGTTGATAGTTTAAAATGATGAGTCATGGGACCAAGTAAATTGAAGACTAACCATAACAAACCTCCAAGAAGTGGGAAAGGAAGGAGGAGTTAGAGGGTAGACTAAGAAGTGAAAAGGTCAGCAAAATTGACCTGATTTGTCCTAGCCAAAAGTGGGAGTTAAGATTGAACCATTAAGAGTAAAGTAGACGTCCTCAAGGAGGCGGAGTTTTGTTCAACATAGGTCCAGAGTTCATTCTGATCAATTTTTAGCCAGAGTTACTTGAAAACCAAATTGGGTAGGATTGTGTCACTCGCTCCTCTCTTAACATCAAGAAATTTCTAAGTCCAGGGTGGCTGGCCGTGTGATATAGTAGAGTTAGAATAAAACTTATGAAAAACCGTGCCCGGAGAATACTTACCCCCTCCTGATATATGAAAAATTATTAATAGACAATTTCAACCTAACTTACCGAGTCCCCTGCGTTACTATCAAGTGAAGTCTACAGACACGGTCGTTCATATGTGGTGCAACGCAAAACAAAAAGAAAAACCCAACCGCATAACAAAATTGGTGGCAGTTTCGGAGGATTTCGCCCAGCGCACATTTGAAAAACATTAAAGTTCACGGCCCTAGAGAAATTTACAGAGAGTGAGCAGTGACGGCGCTGAAACTAACTCTCAATTTAACAGCGCAAATAATCTCAAGACGGTCTTCAGCACTAGAAACACCAATACAACATCAACACTGTAGCAGAAGGGAAACGAAGCAGAACGAAATATTCCAAGAAGCAGTGAATCTTTTTGCGTCGATCGGAATGAAAAATTGACAGCGGTAAATCTCTGCCTAGTTTGAAACTTCCGAACATTCGCATAAGATCAACCAGAAATTCAGTTTAATAATTATATATGAACATAATAAGAACAATAGTAATAATCACGGCATAGAACAGCGGTGATTTTTATAAGAAAACGAAATTTACGAAAGAAAGAATCAGCAACTCGCGCTATACTACGCCGATCGCAGCAGCGGAGAAGACGAAAACAAACTGTGTTGGCGGACGTATGAAAGTCGCTAATATCTACGTCAGTTCAGTGAACTTTCTATCGTGTACGGACTTAATTACACGAAATTCCCAAAATTTTTGGTCGCTAAAAGGGAGACTTAGCGAAAAGTAGCGGTAGCAGAGCAGTGACGACGACGGCGACGAATGAGAGCGGAAGGCGGCGACGAAAGAGAGTGAAGAATTCGGAACGGCGATAAAGTTTAGAAGTCAACGCGTTGATAACCGCCTCTCGAAAGGGAAGTGACGCCTTCAATCAACAATTTGGAAGGGATTCCAAAATTTTTCCTCGCCAAATTCAGCAAGTACGGACTGGAAGTCGGCCGAGCTGTGCCGAATTATCGCTGGATGCTAACGACAAATTGCGCTCAAGTGCAATCAGCGCGATCTTCAAGTGCAAGGCGACACGAAGCTAATTGAATAGTAAACATTCATTCCTAGTATCGGGGAATTATCAAGAGAATTTTTTTTTCTCTGTGAATAATTAAAATTTTTTTGTGTCAGTGAAATTTTATATAATTATTTTTCCCTGCAGTGCGCAAATAATTTTTTTAACATAAATGATTTAAGTAAATTGTTTTTCTTTTGAATAATATTCTGAAGAATTTTTCCTTATTGTTGTACGAAGGAAATAATTTTTTTTTCTCATATTTAGTAATTTTTTTTACGAAATAGAAATTTTCGTTCACCTGGTGATAGAGACAATTCTGTTTAAATAATTCTATCATAATAAATTTTATTGTTAAACACTTGGCGCATCATTTTTGCAGTGGAACCCAAACAATTGTATACATAAATACTAATATCAGACTTTTTCAGATTGAGAGAGTCCTATGAAGGAATGAGTTAGGAAAAATTTGAATTTTTTTGTATAGAGGGATACAGTCAACTCAGCAAACATGCAATTGAAGTAAGTACCTGATTCTCAAATTTATTTTTTTTTCAATTTTTCATTCTTGGAATCATTGAATATTTTATGAATTAATAAGAATAACACTTTGGACGAAGTTATCTCCCGACTGCAACAGACAAGAAGCGAAGACCAGACTCCATATAACCTAAGACCTGTACCTGAACGACTTTCTAGACCAATTGATCCTAGTAATACTAGACCCAGACGTTCTCGTAGTCAAGGTCCCCCACTTAGTTTACCGAGTGCGCCTAACCCTTCAGTTGTAACCACTAACCCAATAACTTCCATTGTACCTAGAAATCCCAACATGGCGCAAGCCGCCGTAATAACCCAAGCCACTAGATTTTGTGGAACGGTAGACCCAAGTAATGTAGATAAAAGTAGATTAGAAGAATATGGTGTAAATCGATGGATAGCAGACACAGAAAGCAGAATTTCAGCTGCTGGTATCACAGATGAGAGAAAGAAAATAGATGAAGCACTCTTGTATGTTAGTATGGAACATGGTGATGCACATACAGTTCTGCATTCAGTACTTTTTAGGAATATTACTCTGTTTAACGAATTCAAGAAACAGTGCTTACAGTTTTGGCAACCAGAAGCACAGAAAGATCCATGGTATAACATAGGAACTTTCCATCATCAGAAATATGAGGGTAATCACTTAGTTTTAGCCACTAGAGTAGAAGAAGCTATAGATAGAGTGACGACAGATATGAAAGCTGTAGGAATTGTTGTTGGAAGGAAGGATGAATTTGATGATGATGAAACAGATTTAGCTAGTATATCCAAGGTACTTAGATATATGTCATTAGGACCAATCTACGATGCTTTGGGTAAGGAAGAAAGAGTAGCCTTAAAGAAGTACTGTGATAGGAAGCCAAATGATGGAATTGTACAAACCTTGATGTACATAGAAAGGAAAGTAAAACAGAATTCATCAAGTAGTAGTGCAGATTTTACGGGAACCGTAGCTAGTGGAAACCCAAGAAATAATAGCAATCAGTCCAATAGAAACCAATCAGGGCAAGCTAGGTCTAGGTATCAGGGAAATAGAAATTCGTTTGATAGAAATGGTGGGAACAACAATAGGAGATTTAATCAATCAAATAGAAACAATCAAGGTAGGCCGCCAAATAGAGGTAACAATGGGAATACCACTGGAACTAATGGAAATAACAGTGGAAATAACAGGACTCCTGGACAGAGGGGAGCTAGTCAAGGCCAAAATTCAGGGAATAATAGGCCACAGTTCATTAGGCAGAGACAAAGTTGTGGAAATTGTGGTTATAACAACCATACAACACAGAATTGTAGAAGAAACAAATGGTGTTCGAATTGCAATAAGACAGGACATTTGATCCAGAACTGTTGGTACAACAAACAGGGAAATTCTCAGGGGTCTCAAAATAACCAAAGTACTCAGCCTAATAATCAAAATACCTCCCCCAGTAACCCAAATCAAGGGGATTCTCAGTGACAATCACAGAGAGTGCAGCAGAAAGGTCCATCCTTACAGAAAGAAATAGTGACAGTGAATAAGGATGTGTCCCCAACAGACATTACTCGAAGTAATGAAATAGTGTTTTCTGTAAAGAATTTTAATACGTGTCAGGAAGAGTTGCCTATCATACAAGTACACTTAGAAGGTGTACTGAGTTCCATATTGTTGGATACAGGCAGTACTGTAAGTATCATAGATAAAGGCACTTTAACAAAACATATAGGTTGTGAGCTTTCCCAAATGAGAGAATCCTATAGGACCATAAAAGGGATCGCTGGAAAGCAAATAAGGGCTATAGGCAATGTCAATTTAGAGATAGAAATTCTAAATAAGAAATACAGGGAAGAGTTTGTGGTGTTGGAAGAGAAATATTTTCCAGCTCAAGCTCTATTTTCCTTCCAGGCTATGAACAGATGTGGAATTACACTAGATTGTAGCAATGGAAGAGTAACTATCAAGGAAATTGATAGAGGAAATGTTTGCTCTCTTGAAGAAGAGGAACAGTTTCAGATAAACTTGATCACTTTACCTGAGACAGCCTCATCTGAAGAAGTAGACATCCAACAGATAGAAATAGAAGTTAATGCTAACCCGGGTAGGACAGTGGGTAGAAATTCAATGATAGAAGAAATAGAAGAAGATAGACAAACTATTTTTAAAAGCCTAGAAGCCACTCAGGAGGAATTCTCAGATAGCAGGTATGAACCTGATAACTCAAGTGCACGACAAGTAGATACCTCCGAAGAACTTAGTTCTTTTTCCCAACCTGACGATCCTGACACGCTAATAGATTGTAGTCACTTAATAATAAGAGAAGATACGGAAGAGAAGTATCTCAATGAGGTGTTGCTGTTAGGCAACCTAAAAATGACAGAGATAGGTTCTGTGATACTACAAGATGAAAATTCAGATGATACTGATGTCTGTTACACTGCTGATGCACAGAATGCAGAAGAGATCTGCTTAGTTAGTACTGCCGATGATAATCTTGTAAAACTCAAATTAAACAATGGCGTTATACTGCATCCACAAGGTCTGACAAAGGTTTGTCTTAGAATTGTAACAGATAAAAACCTAGGTGATACAGATGTGTTATTAGTTAATGAAGACTTACCAGACTTTGTGAAAATGGACAATTCCCTAGTAAGACTTAATGGTGGAAATTGTACGACTTATGTGTATAATTATTCTGACAAGAGACTAGAATTGCATGCCGGCATAGAATTCTGTAAGGGAATTGTGATTACTAACCCTTTACTAACCCTAAGTGAAAAAGCATTTGTTTCTGTAGCTGACACAAGAGTTAAATTAGAAGGGGAAGTAAATAATACAGATTTTCCTCATTGTAGGGACAGGTTACTACAGATATTAGAGAAATATAGGAATGTTGTAGCAGTAACAGGAGATAAGTTAGGAAGGACAGATGTCCTGCAGCACCAAATAGTCATAGAAGATGGTGCTAGACCTTTTTATATACCTAACTACAAACTTCCAATAAGTCAAAGACCCATTGTAGACGAGATGGTTGAAGAGATGAAGGAAGATGGAGTTGTAATACCTTCTAAGTCACCTTATAATTCACCTTTACTGCTAGTTCCAAAGAAAGACGGTACATGGAGGATGGTAATTGATTACCGTAAATTGAATTCCCACACCATCCCTGATCGAATGCCAATGCCAGTCATTAGTGACATGCTAGCTCAATTAGGAGGTGCCAAGGTTTTTTCTAGCCTCGATTTACTGAGTGGATATTGGCAAGTTCCTCTCGATGAAGAATCCAAGCATCTCACGGCATTCAGTACTCATAAAGAACATTTGCAATTTGAGGTAATGCCGTTTGGTCTTACTTCAGCTCCTTTAACGTTTGTACGTTTAATGCTGCAAATCTTGGGAGATGTTGAAGACGTATCGGTTTATCTTGATGATGTAATAATTGCTAGTAAGGATGTAGAGAGTCATTTCAAGACAATAGAATTAGTATTAGATAGGCTCAGAAAGGCCGGTTTAAAGGTAAAAATTAAGAAATGTCAGTTTCTGAAGAAATCTCTAGAATATCTAGGACATGTTATCAGTGAACATGGTTTGAAAATGCAAGAAGGAAAGATTAAGGCTATTGTAGACTATCCAGCCCCAAGAAATTTGAAGGCACTAAGAAGATTCCTAGGTATGGTAGGATATTATCGACCTTTCATAAAGGGATTTGCTACCATAGCAAAACCATTAACTGAGTTAACTAGGAAAGATGCTAGCTATGAGTGGAAAGATGAACAGGAAGCAGCGTTCAAAACACTAAAGGATATGTTGATAACAGATCCTATCCTAGTTTATCCAGACTTCGAGAAGGAATTCTACTTAGCCTGTGATGCTTCAAGTACAGGACTAGGTGCCGTCTTGATGCAAAAGGATAAAACAAGGATGAGGACTGTATACTATGCCAGTAGAGTTTTGAATGCAGCTGAAAGAAATTACAGTACAACAGAAAGGGAATGTTTGGCATTAGTCTGGGGATTACAGAAATTTAGACACATTTTGCTAGGACATAAAATTAATGTTCTTACAGATCATAAACCCATTTGTGATCTTTTCAAGAAAAGGGCTTTTACCAATAATATGAAGTTCAATAGATGGTTCGTTAGCGTATTAGAATTTGCCCCAGAATTTAGATACATACCTGGTAAATATAACACATTAGCTGACGCCTTATCTAGATCACAAGAAGAGAACGAGAAACAAATTACCACTCATAATTTCGCCTTCAGTTGTCAAATCACAGACTTAGATTTAGACAAAGTTCGTCAGGAACAACAAAAGGATTCTAGAATAAGGGAAGTAATTGGTAACCTCTTGCAAGGTGAGAAAAATTCAGAGTTTCAATTGATAGATGGGTTATTGTACAAGACTTCAGACGAACCAAATGCTTGTTCACGTTTGTACATTCCTAATACACTAATACAAGACGTTTTAGAACTAACCCATTCATACAAGTTATCAGGACATCCTGGAATTAAGAAAACATGTAGAACAATCACTAGAAACTATTTTTGGCCTCGATGTAGTGAAGATGCTACTCGATTTGTTCAGAATTGTACCCTATGTAATATACATAAGGGGAATGTCAACGTCAAGGCTCCTCTGGAAATGTATCCTTCAGAATTAAATCCTTTTCAAGTAGTCACAATGGATTTCTTAGGTCCATTCCCGAACACCATCAGAGGAAATAAACAGATTTTAGTTTTCATTGACTATTTGACCAGATACGTAGAAATTGTTCCAACTAGAAACAGAGAAGCATCAACGGTGGCAGAAGCCTTTAAGTCTAGAATTATAACCAGACATTCATGTCCTCAAGTTTTGCTCTCAGACAATGCTGCTGAATTTACTAGTGACATTCTAACGAATTTGTGTGACTTTTATGAAATACAGAAATGTCAAATAACAGCATATAAGCCAAGCTCAAATGGAGCAGTAGAAAGAACAAATCGCAAGATAAAGGATGTTCTGAAAACATTGGTAACCCCTAGCACTGAAGACTGGGACTTGACTCTCGAAGACATACAATTTACTCTAAACAACACAGTAAATGAATCAATAGGAGAAACTCCTCATTTCCTATTGTATGGCTACCAAAAGAGAATGCCAAATTCACTTTTGGATGATGCCACACCACCCAGACGTACGTACAACTACGAGGACTATATTGCTTGGAAGACAAGACGTACGTACGAGACCGTTAAAGTCACCAGGGCTAGATTAAAGGAGTTACATAAAAAATCTAGTAAGTATTACAATAACAGGTCCACCATACCCTCGTTAAAGGTAGGACAACAAGTTTATGTACTCAATCATGTTCTTGAAGGACCTAATATTAAAGTATCACCAAAATTTCGAGGTCCATATAGAGTTTTAGAAGTTTTGAAGCTGAATAAATTCAAGTTAATGCATGAAATTACCTTGAAAGAATTCATTGTACATTGGAACCACATTAAAGTAGTTCATTCAGAACCTTGGACGTCTACCCAGTTGAAAGATTTGTCCAATAAAGATAAGATAGATAATAAAATAGAATCTTCAATGACCCCAAGGTATAATTTGAGAAGAAGGTAATGGTAAGTGCAATGGTAAACAAATGTAGTTGATAAGATTTTTACTGCTTGATAACATTATTTCAGCAAATGGATTGTATGGTGGTTGGCAGTGAGTCAAATTGTGAACTCACTCGTACAACTAAGGAAGGGAGCCATCATCAAGGAGCATGGCAAAGTTAAGATGATACAAGACCTAGCCATTGTTAAGATCCAGACGGACTCCATTATCGATCAGAGAGAGCAGTTAGTCCAGCTGAGCAATCAGATACAAGCAGGATTACAAAGTGTCCAAGATAGAAATTTGTATGACATGCTCTCCAAGTTGCAGAGGGACATCGATAGTGTTATGCCAAGGAAAGTAGTAAAGCGATCACTCATACCCTTTATAGGCGTCGCTTTACATAATCTCTTTGGAGTGGCGACAGATGGTAATGTTGAAAGGCTAAAGGAAAGAGTGGCACAACTTGAAAATTGGGCTTCTGAGCAGGGCACTGTCTATAATAAAGTAATAGGAAATGTCAATCAAAATCAGAAAATGATCACAGTGCTGAAAGAATTTGTGAATAGTGCCCTCCATAATGTTTCATCAGAAATAGCTAGAATCCATCAAACAGAAATGATGGAGCAACTGCTCATAGAAACAAGTAATTTCCTTCTGGAATACAAGGAATTACTCAATGCAATCATGATGGCAGGTAAAAACCTGCTGTCGACTTTTCTGATAACCCCTAGTGAAATTGAAGCCATTATTCAGAAATGTGTTGTGAACAATCACTTGAAGCCACTAGTAGAAAATATAGTGGACTATTATGGCCTGATAACAGTGAAAGTGGTAGCCAATCAAATCATACTAGTGATCCCTTTCAACAATCCAGACGTCAACTCATTGATGTCAGTCTATCCATTCCCAATGGTAGTAGATAATAAGTCCATTGTACTAGAAGGAACAGTTCGACACTTTGCCTTGCAGCATGATTCTTTCCTAGTGACTGAAATTCCCGAACATAAATTCAGGGAATGTGTCATGCTTAATGATGGTGTATATGTTTGTAACATTGTGAATTTCTATGAACCATTGAGTGCTCTTCATTGCCTAGATGATCTTGTAAACAACAAGAATGGTAAGAACCATTGTAAATATATACCGTTTACAGAAACTTTCAAGGCTCAAATCATTGATGATGAAATTTTTGTGTTCTCAGCAAACAGATTGAATGCTAAGATTGACTGTAAGTCAAACAAAACAGAAGTAGTTTTCATTAACGTACACTCATTTTCATCTGCTTGTGAATTGGTTATTTTACATAATTTGTATTACAAACCTACAGTCTTCACGACATACAGTTTGAATTTCAGTAAAAGTGTACATCAGTTTGCAGTTATTAACGAATTTCAACTTTCAGAACTGGAATTGGAGACATTCACAAAGCTAGAAGAGGTTCATACTTTCTTTCATATATATAAGACCGAGATTTCTCCTATCATGTCATTCATAAATGTCATTCTTTTAGTACTGTTTGCTTTTGTTTCTTTTATAATTGTCAGGAAATTGATATTGAATAAGCTTACCATAATTAAGGACATGATGGACAGAATCCTTCCTAGAGAGTGATAGCGTTTACCATTGACTTGCACTTGAACATTTGATGATTGATTTTTTTTTATTTTTTGCAATTTATGATTGATAACCAGAGAGTAATAGGCATTTGATATGTTTACTTTGCCATAATTTTCTGCATTTAGTTTGAGTATTTGATATTCAAATTCATGCTTATGTTGTTTGTGTTAGCACTATGATGCATTATAATATTTCTTGCATTTATTGCTTGTTGATAGAAATTATTGAAATTGAAGTAATTGACTATTAGAAATTATTGAAATTGAAGTAATTGACTATAGTCAAGTTGAGTTGGTTATCTACTTGCA